>BSQZ01000024.1:1840000-2252500 GCA_033239005.1 Lamellibrachia satsuma
CATTGGAACCATTATTGTCTGAGTGTATCTTTGCATAAACCGTGTCGAGAAAGGAGAACGAATAATCTACGCAATTATGGCCTTCACTAATCGAACAAGTAGCGTGTTTTCAAACAAACATTGCCAACATTATGATATTCGTCTGATTATTCATATACGCATACGTGTCAACACCGAGTGGTGCACCGACGACGGGTAACACAAATCCGTAAGATCCGCAAAAGAACCTTTATGGTCAGACGTAAACAATAGTTCCGTAGTCATCCCACGCTCCATTTTGTACGCGATTACCGCGTCATGACATAAACAAATAGTTCCGTTGTAATCGCATACGTTCGATTATGAATCATAATGGCACCCCTGTATTGGATAGACAGAGGCCTATTATATTATTGAAAGCGTGTGTAATATACAAATAATCTGTATTCCGCGTTCTGTAGTACCACATCCTGGTGATCATCGCCGACGGCCAGGTAGTCGATGAGATGCGCACGCGCAACGCCATCATGGCGGCCTCGTTATGGCCGCTGTCAATCATCATGGTGGGCGTGGGAGACGGGCCGTGGGGCATGATGCAAGCGTTCGACCAGCGTCTGCCGTCGCGTAAGTTCGACAACTTCCACTTCGTCGACTTCAACGCCGTCATCGATGGCCAGGAAGACCCAGAATACCAGTTCGCACTGAACGCTCTCATGGAGATCCCCAAACAGTACCTCGCCATCAAGAACTGCCCGTTGCTGAACGCTAGCACTGCTGACAATGACGATGAGGAATCTAGTAATGACGTATCTGTAAACCAGTCGGCGTTGTCGAGTAAAAGAAGTAGTGTAAATAGTTGAATTGCAAGCCCTGAGTACTGTGAGAGTTGTGTGGTGCATGGGACTAACAGACATGTTGTCCTTGTTTTGTTTTAGTGCCTTGCCTATGCAGAGACAGGGAAACAAAACTGTTTTGTACGTACATATTCAACATCATTCATCAACAAAGAAAAAACACACAACACACTAACCTTAGTGCAGAGTACGTATAACTTTTACTTGTGACCAAATGTCTTTACATAGGTAAACCTTCATGGCTACAATGTGTAAAATTACCGGACTGCTATTCCATTCCCCAGTTAAGTTCACATATTTAGCTACCCATTGAAACATTATCGAAACAAACAGTATCACTGCAAAACAATCGATCCAGATAATTATAATTATGGTCCTTGAAAAAATCTGAAAACTTCTTAAATATCATACACCACTGTGATAAAATCACCATGCAGCTTATAACATGTTTAAACAATTATTGAGAGACAAAGTACTGCCCTAGATGAAACAACGACAACCGAGTGTCTGTGAACATGGGCGTCCCCGGGGGGTGGGGGGAGGCACTTGCCCCCCCAGATCTGGAATTTTTTTTGATGTATATTTGTGAGTAAAGTATATGTTAATTTTACATCTATTATATATATATATATATATACATATTATATATATATATATATATATATGTATTTTTTTCTTGCCCCTCCCTGGAAAAATTCCTGCAGACGCCCCTGTCTGTGAATCGCCAAGTCGTAGTACCGTGTGAAAACAGTTTGCCCGAAATAAAACATGTATACCACAGCTTGTGTTTCAGACATAATGTTGAATTCAAATTTGAGCTTCACAGTGAGATTCACGTTAAGTTCATTTGAACCTATCACGGATACAAATAGAACTGAATGGAACCTGGGCAACCGCACCTACATGAATGATACATACACACTTTATTCATTTCTTGACTGTCACTATGTACAAAGTTCGTTCTCGTAATATGTATAATGTGTATGCAAGACGGGGACCAGTCCCACCTTTCTAGGTACACGTACTATCTATAACATTGTCTGCATGCCTCGTGCACAATAATCTATTTACAATAACTTACTGATCCCTACTAAGAGTTGTTTACAAAATGCCAACCGACATAGCGCACATTCACAGGAAATTGTAGCCAACCTATGGCAACATCATTCATAAACTGATGTCCTAGGTTTGCTGGTGAGTTAACACATGAAGCATTTATCCACAAAACGTGTTATACGTCAAACCACATATAAGTGGTTATGTGCTGCCATCAAGTGGATAGCAGCAGAGGTAAATACGTTTTGCGGCAAACACGTAGGGAGGAATTTATAACCTATTATCAGTAGTCTTAAATATCATGGTCGCAGTTTACACGGCCAGATTCACAAATCATAGTAAAACAAAAAGAAAACTTGAAATACATGATATGCTTTCCTGGTTTACACTGACAAGGGCTAATACATTCAGAGTGCATGAATGTGTAGTAACTAACTGTAACTAATATACCTTATTTCTTCAGGCAGTAAGTTTGTCAAACCCACTGACCACGTTAACAACTCTTCGTGTAACATGGCCACATAGTCAGAAGACCAGCTTGGCTTTATAGTTTCATGAAACAACTGCTTTGCATGGCTACACGATCACAACTGTGAATATCACAGCATGCTACAACTCTACAGACTGATCAACAGCCCGTACCCAAAACCCATCACAACGAAAACTTCTGGTGTAATGTTTCAAATTTTACGCAGGATCAATCGGGTCTGCACAACAAAACATTATGCACCATTCATTTTCATCTGCTGCTGTTAAAAATGAAACTTGTGCTTTTTGTACGTTTGGAAGGTTGTGAATTGCCTTGGTGCAATTTAATTACAAATGATGTGCTTTTAAATGATATATGATCAACCAAGGTTGCTACATGCTTAGCACTGCTTACAGATGAGTAGTCAGTGTCATCCAAAAATGTCTTTCACTAATTACAACTTTTAACCCAACCCACCTTTCCCAATTTGACAGATTTCTTGAAGTCTAAGGGTAAAACACAATTCAGGTTAAATTTCACAACTTCCCAGGGCATGCATGCATACGTTAAAACAGTCCATGGTTGTTGCTGCCTGCTGCTACCACAATCGGTGCGTGTGCATGTTGCGACTGAGCACAGAACGCACGTCGCCGACGAACCTGAGCGCATCAAGCATCGGCAGCAAGTTGAGAAGGGCAGTGTCAGTGGGGTTGGAAAACCATGACGTGATCGGTAACGCATTATCTGCAACAGCACAACACATACTTCCAAGTCCCAGACACCCAACATGAAACACCTTAATCAAATATTGATACAGTGGAACCTCGATGGTCCGGACGCAAATAATTCGGAAACCTCGGCATTGACGGGATAGGAATTCCAAAACACCAGTACTAGACTTGGGGTCAATTACATTTAATCCCAATTCCAGAATTGATGTTTTGATTTTTAAAGCAATTAGTATTGGTGTTGTCAATTACTTTTCCAATTACATCGTAGCATAATATACAGAAATTAAATGTCTGGCTAACTTACCCCGTTAATTGAGAAACAGCTAATTGTACCCCTGTACAAAGCAATAGTTAGACCACATTTGGAATATTTTATACAAGCATGGAGGCCGTATCGTAAGAAGGACACAGAAAAGTTAGAAAGAATACAAAGAAGAGCAACTAAAATGATTCCAGAATTAAGAGACCTTAGTTACGAAAGTCGTTTATTACAATGTGGTTTGACAACACTAGAGACCAGGAGACTAAGAGGAGACCAAATAGAAGTGTTTAAAATAGTGAACGGTAATGAGGATGTTGATAGGAATATGTTCTTCAAACTTAACGAAGGCAGTAGAACCAGAGGAAACAAAGCAGCATTAGAACCAGAGGAAACAAAGCAGCATTAGTTAAGGAACAGTGTAGGTTGGACATGAGAAAGTACTCTTTCTCAGAGGGTGATAAATGAATGGAACAAACTGCCAAATGATTGTGTTAATGCTAGTAGTGTGAATGTGTTTAAAAATAGAATTGACAGATATATGATAAGAGCAGGCTACACATAGATGATAAAATTGTTGGACTCTTGATAAGCCAATGGCTTCCTTGACCACTTGCCATCTGGAACTTGTTGTTTGGGACGGCAATCTTGTTAAATTGTATGAATTCTTTATCCAGAAAACATGTTAGTCTGAACACAGACCCGTGGGACTAAGTTTAACAATATTCAACAGTATACACTATATATAAACCACAGTGAACTTTTACTATATGGAACATGTTGAGCCAAATATGTAACTGGCAATTAGTGGTTCTTATGTGGAATGGAAAATTCTACAGACCTGGATATGACCTGTATGCTCCGGGTGAGTTGTCAAGTATAAATACTCGAGACAAATTGTTGTCTATTGCTGACAAGTCTTTCGTGTAGCTGCCATGGTCTAACTTGCAGTGCTGAAGTTAATAATAATAACGTACGTCTATTTCATAGAAATGTCCTTAATTAATTTAAGTTGCATTATAAATATAAGAACGAATAAAAAATATTTGCACACTTCACGCATTAAAAACAATTCAATTGGCTAATATAATAATTAATCGTTGGACTTCTATAATAAACAACAAACAGTACGAAAATAATTCTAAATTGTGGATTTACCAACTGTTCTTGTCTTCTAGATGGCATGACTAAATATAGATGATCATATAATTTTATACATTATTCAAAACTTTACATAATTTGTAGCAAACATATAACTTGCATTGTGGTCTTATGCACCAACTAGGGTATGAAGAGGAGAGTACTATACAACCTTCACTACAATGGGGTGACAAGTAATGTAAGATTCTAAAAATGTTGTCATAACTTATAAAAATAACGAATAAAAATGTGTACAGCAAATTGAATCAATGCTTTCTTACTAGATCCATTATTACTGGATGATTTACATACAACACTTGAGGATTTGGCTTGTAAGACCTGGATTGTAACAGTGGAGACAGGCAGAAATGACGCAAACAGACAACAGAACGACTGTGATACCTGTCGGTAGTATCTCCTTTTTAAAATGCCACGATTGCCATCAAGTTTGTCCGCGACAGCCGCCCCATATATCTCCATGCTGGCCGTGAAGACCACCAGTTCATACCACTGACTCACCTGGGACACAAACACGCTTCGTGTTCAATAATGCATGTGCACTTCCACAATACTGGGCAACAGAATGAAGATAAGTGCACTGATAATTAGTAGTGCAGAATATATGACTAAAATTGGTTTCCTGGCAAAGTTAGCGCTTGGTTCAACCAAACATGAGAATAAAAATATATAAAAATGTGATGCTGAGTGCAGCAAATTGCTGAATGGTACAAGTTACATGGTCCACAAAGTCTTCTTCAAATGCAAAGACCATTTGCTCTTTTGTTATGGTGCATACTTGTTTGTGGAACATCTGTCGATGGAAAATGTTTTTGTCATACGAATGAGACTTTGCGGACACCATGTAACTTACTTCGCAGACACCATGTAACTTACTTTGCGGACACCATGTAACTTACTTCGCGGACACCATTTAACTTACTTCGTGAACACCATGTAACTTACTTCGCGGACACCATTTAACTTACTTCGTGAACACCATGCAACTTACTTCGCGGACAACATGTAACTTACTTTGTAGATACCATGTAACTTTCACAATTCAGCAATCTTTTGAGCACATTTTACGCGGCACACTAAAAAAGTTATTTTATTTTCTGCATTTATACCACGCTGGTTGTGTTAATGCACTTATTTTCATTATGCTGTTTCACTACGTTGTGGCAGTGCACACATCATGACCAGTGAAAAGTCAAAACAAACCAATGTGCAAATAGGAAAAACAATTATTTAAAAAATCTATACATCACATTGTTGTGCAAATGAATCTAGTCATTTCATAGTTGAGAAAGCAGCATTGTGAACTAATAAAATACAAATCTATCCAAATTGAGCATCCATATTCTGGACACCTCAATGGCGATATACAAAATGAACCATTATACACAATTAGACTTCCTTCTGTAAAATTCATTTCAAGATACCGATGTTGAAACACAGGTTATTTAGATATTGATGTTGAAATGCAGGTTATTTAGATATTGATGTTCAAACACAATTTATTTAATTTTTTGTTTAATTGCAACTGAGACCAGGCCTTGGACACAAGGCAGAAAAGCAATATCTACAAGTCATTCTACCAAAATATGCGTTTACATAAAAAGAATGTTGATTATTTACAGCAAGTGTGGGAAATTAAAAACATATCCATAATGAAAACCACACCGCCAGTCTGGTTTGGTTGATGCTTTTGTTCTAACCAATTATGTTAAGCACATACAATTTTAAACTAGCATCTTCTGATTTGCATGGCATTTCCGAACTTCATGCTAATTCATAATATTAGTTGAAATGCCAAGAAAAGAATCACGTAACATAGTAATTCCCTGACGTGATGATGGGTAATAACAACGTAATAACAAGGTAATAACAACGTAGTACTTACGACATCTAGAAAGTAATCTACGTGTGGCCGCTTGTGTACAAAAAACCTCACTGGATGGCGGTCTATCACAACCTGAAACAATTTCCCCATTATTCTAACATCTTTTGTAGTATACCAAATATACAATACTGTATTACTTCACCAACAATTAATTTCCATCAGTGTTGATGAAATTATAATCTCAAACCTGAATGCAATAATGTGAACAAAATGTACATCTCCGAACTGCACATGGCATAACAGCAATGTTCTAAAAAAGTTTATTTGATCAATGTGGCATTCTGACTATCGTCATAGTCATCCACCACCTGACAAGTTGGCAGTCAAGTTGTCGTATGCGATATGTGGCTGAATCAAATAACTATGGTAAAGTTTTACTGTGAATCTGATTTCAGCGATTCCAGCACAGCTGCTTAACCTTTATATGCATACCTAGGGTAATTCTGTACCCAGCTCCAGAGATGTGCCACAGTACGTTGTACTAAGTACATTTGTAAAAAAATTAAAGTACTTGTACTTTAAGTTCATTCCAAAAGTACTTCAATTTTCAAGTACTTTTGAATTGTGATCATGTAATAATGAGTTAACAAGTAAGTCAAGTCACCCAACTACCACTGGCCAGTCATGGGGCTTCTATACAAAACCAGTGACAAGACAATGGGGGCATTTACACCTTGATGCTGGACATCATGCATGAGTGCATTTCTATAGGGGTAATTTATCTAGATGTAATTGACACCAGACCAGTGAGCAATCCAGTGGAACACATTTTGAAGACAAGTTCGAACTTTAACAGAAAATATGTGCTCAAGCTCAGTTAGCAGTTCAGCAAGTCCAGCCAGCTCAAGTAGTCAGACGTGGCACAGTTGGCCTCCCGCTACCGGACTATCCCAGCGCCATCAGCTCATGCGTAGCGTCTTTTCAGCATTGCTGTCTCTCTGTCTGACAAGCACTTCGAGGAGCTGATGTTCATCAGACACAACAACTGATTGAACTGAATGAACTGATTTGACAATAAGTCATGTAGTATGAAGTTATGGACTATGAAATAGCTGTGTATTACTATAATATGTGCAATCTTGTTTTATCAGTTGTCAATGTCTGTACTTATGTGATGAAATAAATATGCAACATCATCAGAGATATAGTACTTTCTTCTTCAAATATGTCTGAGTATTTGATAACTTATTTCATTTTAAACTTTCCTATCACAATAACCAGAGTACTTCCCTCACAAACAATAATATCCACACATAATTTTACAACTCAATCCCTACTCCCTAAAAGAAATGAGTTAAGTCTGCCTAAAGTACTGGTATTTGTACTTGAGTACATTTGAAATGTACTTGTACTGGACTTAAGTACCTTTCCTAAAACCATCTGAGATTTAGAGGGCGCCCGGTTGCCAATGGCGCCCAAAAATGGCTTTGGGTGACTTCAATTTTTGACTACAGTACCCCGAATGTTAATAAACATCTCGGAAGTGTTGTCCTAGCTGCATGTTAACCATAAATCGTGTTTGTGACACATTTGACATTGCAAGAAA
The DNA here is from genome assembly GCA_033239005.1 of Lamellibrachia satsuma. NCBI lineage: Eukaryota > Metazoa > Annelida > Polychaeta > Sabellida > Siboglinidae > Lamellibrachia > Lamellibrachia satsuma. The sequence goes on from BSQZ01000024.1 coordinate 1,847,938, forward strand.
TGTTGCCAAACAGTAGCCGATATCAATAGGGAAAATTCATTGTATTTTTAATCAACCACATCAGTGCTCAACACGTAACTGAATGGTCATCCTACATTGAAATAATAACCGGTCATGTTAACAGTCCTGGTGCCGCGTGGCGCCACTTTTATATATACTAGCAAAAATGCCCATCCCCAGGACGGGATTATGTGGTAGTTTATGTGTGACAGTCATGATAGCAATGTTTACCAAATGCCTCATGCCAATATGCCATCAATACGCTGAAACGTATTAACAGAAACAACCACGTCATACAAGTGATGCAATACTCGTTGCATGTTAAAAATGTAGGTCGCATGAATTTAGACCCACAGGGCATGGTTACTTGTGATGGTTGTAGAATATCTGCTTTCTACTGTCCTTTTATTGTGTATTGGTCTGCGACCTCGGGTCAATACGTGGGTGCGTGCTTTCTACTATAATTAATATAAACTGCCCATATGGCGCTACATACTCCCAAATAATTTACGTACCAAAGTATTCGCTGTGGCGTGTGTGGTTTCTGCGACTGTTGGAAGTTAACGTTTTATGCAGCGAACATTTGATTTACCATAAAAACTACCAAGAACGCTTGATATATGGGGTATTTCGAAAAAAATAAAGGCGTTACGTTTCATTCGTGGGGTCATAGATTAATCCCTGAACGTTTTGCGCCCGAGGTGCAAACTCTCTACGAGGAAAACGTGAACATAACCACATATAAACATACGCTATCTCAATTATAGTTAGATATAATTATCTCCATGGTGCGCGGAGCGCTTCTGGTGAATCAATCAGGGAACCTGGTTAGTTTCTCTAGGCTAGGGTAAAATCAGGTCCTGTAAAAAAATCAGCAAAACTGTTCAGTTCACAGGACCTGTTGTCTTGTGACGCTTGGAGACTTTTCGCGTAGACAGTTGGTGTACCAAGTTATGAAAGAAAAACAACCTGTGTATAATTTTATACTGTATTTTATTCAATATTATGTATCACATTCTATTGATCCTGCCTTGAAAATAAATATTCCAAATTGTTTGTTTTTGGTGTTTTTTTATTTTTCGTTGATGTCGTTCATACATTCTATTTTCAAAATATTTACTTTTTTAATACTTTCTATCATTAACATATTGATTAGCAAGTGGGCTACCTAAGAAGCTGTCGGGCTACTTTACTTTGCCAGGTTGGTAGCCCGACTGGCTACCTTCCGTGACTTGCTAAATCTCACCCCTATAGTATATTTCCTGGTATATTTCATTTAACTTACCGTATAAGTCCAATATAGATATAACAGTTATCCTGCATTTTAGGTTCAAAGTGAAAACTTATGTTATTGGGATTTGGGGATAAATATGTATTCCATTATATGTCAGTGGTGGTTTTCAATGTGCAAATTATAATCATATCTTGTTTTTCCCATAAAAATAATAATAGGGGTACAAAAATTACCCCAGGTAACCAAGTACGCCTCTCCCTCCTATGATGGGCATACCCATCATGGTGATGATGAGAAACCAAAAGATCAGTAAACCATGTGTGAAAAAGCGACAAACCTTTAAAACAAAGTCAGGTGGAGTGCCTGGCTTGACCGTTTGTCGCAGTACGCCGTCGTGATGTGAATGAATTAACGTCTCGTCCAGGTCAAGGATTAACGTTTTCCGCTTCAGCATACCTGCACACCATCGGACGCACAATTCCTAATATATTTTTAGTACAATGATATAGTGAAGCTTGTTTCATAATCAACCTAGTTTCAACACAAGTACTATGAAGACAAAGTTTGTATCAATCGCAGTGTTTAAATTTAACATGCCAACACCCGACAGATTTTATCCAAGAAAAGTTCAATAATAATTGTTACTACGTTTATGACAGTTTTTAATGTTACACATATAACAAATGGTGCAAACTTGTTAACTGTAAATAGATTTGGAAATTGTTGTACAGGGATAGTACAGAAAATTCAGAAATGGGAATTCAAATGCACTCATAAACTGCATGACACAGTATCCCATTCCTAAAAATGAATGCCCAATATGGCAGCACTTACTAAGTCTCTGCATAGACAGAGGAGAGAGTGGAACTATTTCATATGTGACAGTTTGGTGCTGCACAATCTGAAAACAAAAACAAAGTGCACTGAGAAACATTCATCACGTTAAGTAGCGTACACGGCTGTTGATGCGCACATCACGTCACATTTACAAGCTTCCACCGATCCATTCTGTTTCTGTGCAAAAAACGAACTCCTAAGCGGGGGGGGGACAGGAATTTGACAGCAATTGATAAATGCTTAATAGAAGTTACCAAAAATACTGACCATTTCAGAGTAAAAAAACTGTAACCTTGTCCTTAGTTAAGTGTCTGCTGCCGTCATTAAAGCTATTCACTGCCCAACTTCAGAAACCCGGGGAATCAGATGGTGTTTGTTGTTTCAGTAATGCTGTACTGCACGATAAAATATTATATTATTGAACAGCAGCACATTACTGCATGAGTGTCAGTCGATTGCCAATGCATAACATTGTTTACAGGTCAGTGCATTTCAACTAGCTGGTTTAATTCAGAGGATATAGTTAAACCACAAGATTTCAGGGCTGGGCTCAATTACAATGGTCAATTACACCATAAAAATTAATTTACAATTACAGTGCTTCAGAAAAATATATTACAATTAGGGTGCATGCAAATTAATTACAATTACAGTGCTTCAGAGATGGAGTAGTCATACTCAGTAATCATAACTGCGTAATCATTAAAAAAAAATTTTTTTAATCGTACGCATACCCAATTGGTCAAAAAAGCCAAGTAATCATAATCAAACTTGTTATCATAATTACACTTATAACTGTCTTGTGGATATTTCTGTTACCCAGGTTCCAAAAAAATTACTCCTTTCTACAAGTTGCCTGTCACTAGCAAGTCCAACAAAAGCCAGTGAAATATAAAGAACCTGTCCACCTTTTTATGTTTTCATACGTACAGATCAACCAATCAAGTTTATTCTAAGAAAACTTAAAACTCCATCCTCAACTAATTTAGCCAATCGCAAATCCGGTTCACTGGTGCGCAAATAAGTAATGTGTAAATAGTTATGTGACATCCGAAATTGATTTATAAAAAATTTTTTTTTTTAAATTATCAAAAGAATTTACTTTAGTCATTAGATATGCAGAGGCTCAAAATAGTGGATTTCACAAAAAACTATATCCAAAAGTTGCACAAACGAGCTAGCATGTTGCATCAGATACTAGGTAGGTTTGATTTTACACATAATGAATTTGAAATGAGACTAGCAAAAAAATTTAACTGAGGAGGGACCTTTAATAGGCTAGACAGTAATCTTTACGATGTTACATATTATTACATTTTGTGTGCTCAGTCAGCTGGTTTATACATATAAATATATATATATTTATCAATAATATTTAAAGACCAAAAACTGCTTGTTGGGCAGCAGTTGTTGATGGATTTTGTAGTAGATGCTTTCTGTCATAGATGCTTTCTGTGCGTACAGTTGTTAACATACCTATTTTCATAAGAAATCCATATATGTTTTTAATGACAAGTAGGTATAGTGAAAGTATATTCATTGACATTGGGACATTTGTGTATGGTCGTAGTATTTGGATTACGCATCGCAACGCACCGATACGGATGTTGAAAGGGGGGTGAGTGGGGTCATTCCTAGTAGCATACCCTGTTATATAATATAAATTATATATTAGTTACAGAGGCTCAAGCTGATTCAGCTGGCCGTGATGTATTCCGTCGGTAGGCCGGCAGGGGTCAGCGCGCAATTCAGCGCGCACTGGTGCATCAAATGATGTACAGGTTCCTATGCAACAAGGCCCTACCTATATGTACAATGTTTCGTGATTCAACATTACAAACGAAGCCATTGTCATATATGTTTCAATAACATGTTTTGAATAGAAACTAGCATGGATGCAGGTACCGCACTCACTGATCGGATCTGTCGCCGGATGATGTAGCACAGGAAACTCCATATTTTAGCTGCGAATACAACAAATCCGCGCAAGCCCATTACAAACTGTTCGTACATGTGAATAGCATATATGTGCCACACAAGAAAACAGATATATTCTCAGTATATTGTAATGCTAAGTTTGGATATTTGCAGGTTAACGACAGTGTAAGCCTACACCACTCCGATAAATGAACCTGCAACCGCCATTTATATTACCCATGAGGCCATTATTTGCTGACTGCGCAAGCGTGTGTGCACATCCCGCGAAGTTCTCGCGCGGTAATGGTGGCAAGGTGCGTCGTGTTGTCAGGGAGAACGGCGAAATCTCATTTACAAATAAAACTTGACACGAATGTTTATTTCTATACAACCAACCCATAGTGGAAACTGTATGTTCATTAGGTAAGCATATGTATATTTGCTTAGATATATTTTTGATGGCATACGTAAACGAAGCTTCAAGTAAATACAATTTAATTATGTCCCGGATCTGGGGGCGTTGGCACTTTTCCAAGTTTACCTATCCATATTATAGTTTATTATTTATACATATGTTATGCATCTGTCAGGAAGCCTGCTAACCAGTAATATGTATTGTTGAACTACTAACAATGCACTAGTAATTGAACTAAGGTAGAGACACTCTTTGATTACTTTCAATATTTTAACTTTTTTGAAGTTTGTTGGAAAGAATTAAAATAATTATACTACTATTGTTGAGTATTGTACTTTGATTGAGACAGAGTTTTTGCTATGCTAAGGTGACAAAGCGATATTGAAAAAAAGAGCAATCCTTTGTACAATATTTATATTTTTAATTAGTGGCTAGTATTTTCATTATAATCATAGTGACATCTTATAGCGTATCAATTGACTTACTTACAATTATAATTGAACACAAAAAAGGTTGTGAGATACATTTGATTTTGCTGGCAGTTGTCAATATAGTTACAAGTTAGATAACTAGTATAATGCATTCAAATAAATCCTATAGACAGTTATTAACGATTGCTCCTGAACTGAACCATTTCTATAGTATCTTCTGCTGGAACTTTTATCAGTACACAGATATTATATTTATTATGTGGCTAAGTTTTCCGCAGCGTATTACCATAGTATCTTGCAATGCTGTTTCAGGGGAGCATGAAAAGAACAAGGATTACAGAAGCATGGGCCTAGAGCAGCTGACCGACACTGCACTACACGAAGCGGTCAGATTTGGTGACATTTCAGAGATTCGACAGGCTATCAAGGATGGATGTGATCCAAACCAAATTGGCATTTACCAGTGGAGCCCACTGCATGAAGCTGCTCACAATGGTGATGTGGACATTGTCCAGCTGCTGTTGCAAACGGGCGGTAAGTGACCATCATCGTTACAGTGGTCATCGGGGGTCAGACTGTATCTGGCAACATTTAAAAACCAGTCACAATGCTGGGTTGAAATTGTGGGGCTTGCAAGGGTTCTCCTGAATTTCCTTTTATGCAGTGGGCAAGTTCACTGATGTTTGATGTGTTGTAAAAAGTATAAAGACAATTTTACGACAAATTGTCCAATGATCCAAAGAAACAGTATCTAGTTGCCACCAATGGCAACACAAACTATTGCCTTCTTTCAGTTGTATCAGAAAAACATCGATGACTGAACAAATGATGTTGAAAATGTTTTTGTCAACATCATTTGATCAGCCTCTGTCTAATTTGACATGTTTGTATGATAGGGTGGCACGTCTGTCAATTTGAACTATTTTGTTTGTGTACACAATCTGTGACCTTCATTATGTTATTAAAAGTAAGGGTCACAGAAGGATGTGAAACTAATTCCTTTTTGATTAAAAGTTTTGTCCATCACTATAGTATAAAATCAATGCTTATCTTGACCATATTCAATTGTCTGCATGTTTTTAAAGAAAATGTTGCTCTTAAAAATATGTCATCAAATAGACCATTTGTATGTTCAGGAGACGCCAACAAGAGAGATGTGTTGCGTGGATGCACTGCGGTCCACTATGCCGCAACACAGGGCTACATGGATTGCCTCAAACTGCTTCTGGTGGCTGGAGGTAGATACGACATATTGAATGATGCAGGGAAGTCTTGCTATGATGTTGCAACGAATGACTGCAAATTGATTCTTGAGCAAGAAAGTGAGTAAAAAAAATTCAGGAGCAAAAAAAATTCTACAGAAAAAAACATGCATTTTTTTGTAAATTTATCATTTAATTGCCTCTATATTTAGTTTAATACAAAATACATTATCATTCATCTTTCAGGGGATGCATCTGAGGTTTATTCAGAAAAAAAGAAAGAACAAATATCAGAAAGTGATGTGGAAGTGGTACAACATCAGAATGTGATACAGAAACAACTAAGCAGTGATGTCGGCAGCATTGTTGAGCTCGATTCTGTTTCCATGGCAACAAGTAACGGCAGCTATTCGAGTTGTTCGCGGACATGTAGCACAGAATCTGTGTGGAGCACCACCCGAGATCCAGGTACACAGAGCAATCTAATCACTGTATCAGCTCCCAACGTATCACACTGTCATCTGTCATCAGTTGTGTTTATAGGTTGATAAAATTTTGTAGACCAGAAAAAAATAATGTGTGTTATAGTAAAACTAAACAGTCAATGAAATGGGTAATTAATTGTTGAAAGCAAAGTATATAATAGGATGAAACTCTGTACTAAAACAACAGTGATGCACTTTGTATCACTTGTTTGCACATATTTATTTTGTTGCCCCAACAATGGCTTAATTATTAAACATATTGTTACCATGTAAAAGCTATCTATATAAATCATCTAGGGCATTTGTCCAACTGCCAAGTAGATATATTGCAGCCATCGAAGGTTTTTCTCCAAATTAATTATTGATGAATCTTCCGTTTATTGATGTTTCTCTCCTGGGAAAAGCTAGAGTGTTGGATTTAGAAAATTAATACCCTGGGGATATGGACTCGAGGGGGTGATTTAGTTGGAAATTGTTTTCATTGTATAGAATTTTATGACCAATACATTCCCAAGGGTGGTGCCATGTAATGTACTTTACACATGTAGCATGGACCTGTTTTTTAGAATACCGTTCAGTTCGTGACAACCAGTATTTAATGGACATTTTTATTTTATAATCGATTTTATGCATCCGTTTTATGTGTTTGAACCACGAAAGAGTAATTTTACGTGAAAAATAGTTTTGAAAATGGTTTTGCAAAATTACACATTAGATATCTTTGAAATTAGTAAATGGTGTATGACACCCGGTTGGAAAACATGTTTTATGATCTTGGCTTAGTTATCTTTATTTGCTGTATATAGATAATTAACATTATGTAATTAAGTTTTTCAAATGAAACTTGCAGCTATGAATTATGTAAACAAAATTACCTACTGATACAAAATAACCATGACCTTTCAGAATGCCTACGCAAATGGACAAAACTATAAAACCATGCTTTGATATTGTTATTAACATCATTTGATACATGCACATTTACCAGCAGCCAGGTGTGTGAGTGGTCATGTGATGATCACATGACTTGCCATGTTTCCAGTGTTAGGACACATTCAGTTGTCCTTTGAGTACAATGTGAAGCAGCAGACGTTGAAGATACGAGTCTGGCAGCTACAGGATCTGCTTCTACCTCCAGGTGAGTCTAGTTGGCACTGGTGACTTCTCACATTCCCTGCAGTCAGATCATCATATCACATCATATTACCCTGCAGTGCTTGACAGATATCTGCAGGTTGTGTGCATTAATTTTTGTAGAAATAAAATGACAACATTTTTTTAATATCTATTAATAATTAGATGTCAAATTCATGCATTACCGTTCTAAACAATTCCCATTATAAACATTTCCCACTACATGTGCAAACATTTCCCTGTTTTCCCATTATAAATAATTCATGTTATAAGTGTTTCCCATTATAAAGAATACCTATTATAAATATTTTGAACATGGCACACATACACCCTTCCATTTAAAAATTACCACGAACTTATACTGAATGTTCCTGTTCTGTTTTAGCCAACACGTCAATGATCAGCAACATCTATGTGAAGTCGTATCTGCAGCCAGATAAAAAGAAGGCGACCCGGCGGAAGACAGAGGAACTGCCCGCGAACACATCCTCGCATAGTTCGCATTCAAAGAAGAAACCACAATGCAACATGATGACACCGTCCTGCTTCAAGTTTGTCAAAGCTCTTGAGTACAGCGGCATCACGGCAGCAATGGTGAGCGAGCGAATAGTCGACATCAACGTTTGCATAACACAGAAATACACACACCGCAGTTTTACGATCGCGAGGTGGCACATGCCACTCGATGTGGCTGTCAAGAAACTACGAAAACAGAAATTCATGCTGCGGCCGCTGATACGTGCAGAGATACCGGAGAACATGAAAGTCTACTACTGCCCAAGCGAACTGGAGGTGGTCTCTCCGTCGCAGCGTAACTTCTCCAGCGACCCAAACTTACAGAGGTCGCATTCCATCTCTAGCATCTGCCGTGCTGCCAGTGACTCTGACCTCAAACAGGTTGCCATTGGCAACAGCATGAAACAAAAGATTCCATCAATCGAGATAATGATGCCACAGTCGGAGGAAGATGCAGAACTGCAGGATGCTCTGAGGCAGATTCTCGTCATGGAGATGGGTGAAAAATCAAGGTCAGAGTCCAATGATGATGTCATTGAAATGCATGACCTTGATGGAGATAGTGGAAGTAAAACGATACAAGTTGAGATACATAAAGCGCAAGACAAATCTGTCAGGTTACCTCAGGTAAAAATCGTTGATGGGTCAGTGGTTGTAACAAACACGAACCAGGTAGAGGTTCATGTTGAAGAAACTGATTTCTTAACGAAGGACGATTCCGTCAGGCTCAGTCAGGTGATGATAGGCGATGATGCAGAAACAAAGGATGTTGTTATTCCTATGTCTGGAGTGACTGCTTCCAGGAAAGAGGAATTGGCTACGGGTACCTTGGTTGAAGCGATTGAAATGGGTTCTTTGGACCTATCTAGTGACCATTTCCTGAACGCACAAGCATCAGGGACCACTGGTAAACAAAAGAAAAGTAAAACGAAGAAAACTGTGCCAAACAAGAAGACAATTTCTGATGTTCAGCTAGAGACACTGGCGGTGGTCACCAGGTCAACCAAAGCACAGTTGCCAATGGCAACAGTGCTTGACCTACCTATAGTTCATTCCAGCTGTACGAAATCGGGTTCTGAGACAGATGTGTAAATGACCTTTTTTGATGAATCATACCTTACACATTCATGTAAAGGTAAGCATAGATGGGTTGAAACTTAAAAAGATAATTTACAGGTACTGTATGCAGCAGTACATGCCTTCAGTTAGGAAGTCCTCAATGTATGTTTTAAGTTTAATCATTCTTTGAAACATTGACATGACACATGAATTTTGTATTTCATTTCCTGAAGGGCTTCATTTGTGTAATGATATGCAATTGGATCCAGTGAAACATTCTGTCCTGAAATATTAAGGTTTTAGCTTAAAAAAACTTCTGAAAATAGTTTATAATTAGTTTTGTGGAATAATTTTAAGTGCCTGTTATTGAAGTTGCCTTCCACACAGTCTGCTGCATGTTAGGTTAAAGATTCTTTGACACGCCATTGTTTTGCAAAACAAATGATCTGATTGTTATTCTTAAACAACAAAAGCTAGCCGAGTATTACGAATAGATTATTATTGTTTCTATAAAGTTACTTTTATTATCAACTTTCCTTTCCTTTAAGCAGCTGGTTTTCTTCTTATATGAACATTTATTTCTTAACATTGTTTCAGCCTATATATCAACCTAGAATTTTAAGTTTTCACATTTTCATTCACAGAAAGTTGCATCTTATGACTAAGCTGCCTGAAAAATGTTAAGCCTATGTTCTGGATGTTTCGTTCAATTTGCTGTGATATTACTTAAGAATAACACCTGATTGTGATTTATTTTACCATATGCTATTTTATATAAGTATTTTATTTATGGTAGTACATTTACTGAATAATGTTGCCATGACATCAAAGGCGACATACGATATATTATAATATAACCACACTAAATGTTTAGTAAACTTGGCATTAAAGCTGGTCTTTCCAAGGTTTACATGCATCGCTTTGTCCTTTGTGTCTGTTATGCAGTTGTATTGAATAGTTGTGACAATTTCATTGTTCAAAAGTCATGTTAGTTGTTTTCAAACAATTTGTCATGTTAACACCAGTTTCATGGAAACTGTACATGGTCTGTTTCCACACAGTTAGTTGTGGTGCACTTTGTAGTATCTTTCCCAGTCAAACCAAGGAACATGTCACCTTGTTTAACTACCCTGGTCTGTGATAGCAGTTGCATTGTTCACAGGATTAATTTCCCAAACTTTCAATGTGTGTTGCTCAGTAGAGTGGAATCTTAGAAATAAGACCACCTACCGAGACTACCAAGGTGTGGCTTAGACTTCCTCATCAATTTATTTAGCCCACTGCAAATCTGGTTTGTTCAAATCTGCAGTGCATGAATGGTTTAAGTAATACATGCAGTCCGGTTTAATACGAGTGTATTTTTGTTAAGATCATCGAAAAATGGACTTTGTGATCATTTGACTGTGTAAATTGCGTAAGTGTGAATAGCTATTATAGTATACCAAGATGGAACTACTTTGTTATGGTATACAAAGACAGAACTACTTAGTTATAGTATACAGAGACGGAACTACTTTGTTATAATATAAAAAGATAGAACTATTTTGCTATAGTATACAGATACGGAACTACTTTGCTCTTTGAATTGGGGAATTGGCGAGTTGTAATGGGGGGTCAGACCTGAAGTATACAGTGTGCATACATGGAGGGATTTTTCCAAAATTAATTGGTTACGTAATTTGTAGATGATCCCTCATTCAACAAGGTAATATAATATCTACAGCAACAGTGTGTCAGTTCCAAGTTGCAGTACTTACATGCAAGAAATAAAAACACAAACATCTTGCTGACTTACACAAGTCTTCATTTATGTATTCCTACTTACATGAGCAGATTCACACAATCTTATAGTACACATTATCAACATACACCATATTGTACAGTTTACAATTTTCAATATTGTACACATTTTCATTATCATAGTTACTTTTTATCTCGTACTTACTTGACAACCTTTTACGCTGCAAAATAATATTCGTCTAAACATTTAACTCTTTACGATCACAGCGACAGCAGTATGTATAGCAGTTTACTGACCTCGTGTGACCTGCCAACCACGTTTTGGTGGTTTGAGCAAATACCTGCCGATTTGGAGTGGATGGCCACGATGAACAATACCCGCCTATTTTGCTGCATGTTTGTGTGCACTGATAACACACTCTTAAGTACCACCCATTAAGAACTGGGCTTTAAATTACACAGGCGTTGTCTTCTCGTCATAAAAATATAGTTTCATTCACGGCCGCCACGTCGATAGTGGCGTGGCGTTCGGGGGTGGCTCGCCACTTCGAAAGATACATGAAGAACACGTAAACAAGTCAAAACAGAACCCACGCAAAGACCTGGTGGTAATCATCGTTGGCTTAAAATATATGCGAGATAGAGAGCAACCGTAACAAACATTTGGCTTGCTGAACTAAAAACGCTGCGTGACTCCTCGGTGCTGCCAGTAAACATTTGGTTTGGCAGATGAAGGCAGTAAAAAAGAATGGAGGAGAATGCTAATAAATCCTGTGCTTTGTTACGTCTGACAGATTAAATCGACAGACCGGTCCTGAATGGATTAGTCAACATCCATTATTTAATCATATAAAGTCACACTTGGGGGCATCGACGTACAACGTCCAGAAACTCAGAAACAACTGCTTTTGCATTCGTGCAAACACGATTCCAACCCCATAAGCATGATGCTGCTTGTGCAGGGAGCTTTCGAAAACAGAAACTCGCATCATTTATCTCGAACACTTTGTATCATCGAGTGCTGAATAAGCTCACACGTTCCAGGCAATGTGCATGCTACAAGACGGCAGTGCCAAGAAATAAAAGGGGAAGATTTCCTGGAGTGTTCCCACAAGTATACATCATAGTGAACGTTGTCATCATCATCATCGGTGAAGTGTACCTATCCTACCAGTGACTACAGAGTCTGCAAACCGACACCTAATAAAGAGACCGTGTAATCTGCTGAAACTAGGAACCTGTACAACCGCCACAAGCTCAGTGCTTGCGCACAGGCCCCCAGGAACATGGGTTCTTCTTCGTCTCCACGGTTGCAGAGAACTCCGGGAAATCGGTGGTACTGTTGGTGTCGGGCACCGCACTCGACCAGGGTGCATTGCGCACCACGAAGCCCTGCGGCTGCGATCCTTTCCCTTTCTGGTCGTGGTCGTGGCGACTCGGGGCTCGTGTGTACTGATCCATCAACATCTGCTCGTTGACGTCTTGCAACTGCAACGTTCAACACGCAGGTGATTTACCCATGTGACTGTCATCAGCAATTTCTGTCACATAACTTATCTAACATGCATTCACACAGCTCCACGTAAACCATGGTACACTACTTCAGTTTGTGTCAACAGTTTGAACTACTTAGAATATACAATTTTGGTTTATGTTCACTTAACACAATTAGTGTTAGTATCTTCACTCAACAAAATTGGTGGCTGTGCAAAATACAGTTGCAGTATAGAAAATGTATTGACTGGAATCAAACAACGAAATGGTATGCCAACTTTTAGCCAATCATAATATAGTAAATCAAAACTGATCTGACTGATCAGTAATTATGTGTCAACGAACACTACATTCTAACAGGTTATATGAACTTAAGTTATAACACAACTTGCATATAGCATATACAAAATGTACAAGTCTTGGCGCATCTTCATTGTACAGATTACAGATATAGAATTCCACTGAAGACATTTAATACATTTAAATAAGAGTTTCTGGCATAATGGTGATTAATCTGGAGAAAATTACAGAAAACAGATTGCAAATACAGATTTTGTTCACATTCAACAAGATGTGATTCTCTGGGGCAAAGGTTGTCCGTCTATCAGCCATTCTCTTCTATACAGAATATAATAATTATATTACACTACATAGAATTACTGTTACTCACGTATTCTTCCTCGAGATTTAGCAGATGTTCCTTGCAGTCGAGCACATCATCCTCACTGCCCGTCACCATGACAACATCGGGGTTGTCAGAAGTGCGGTTCGGGAAGCGAATGTCAACCTTGAACTCATCCATGATCTTGCGAATGGCACGACCACGTGAGCCAATGAGTCGTGGGTGGACGCGGTGATCGATCATCACCTCCTCGGTCACCATGTCCTCCTGCAATGGTAATGCACAACAGTCAACACCAGTCCACGATGCAGTGGCTCATCGTCTAGTGCCGTGTCTGTTGCAGGAGCAGGTGATCATGACACTCCATTTCCCACGATCACTGGCATCTTTTAATAGTTCTGTTGTGCTCTTTCCTACCCAGGTTGCTAGACCATCGAGGATTTTCATTCTTTGCCGACTTCTGCTTCTTTTTCCATCAATCTTTCCCGTTGTCACCAAATGTTTTAGGTTTCTTTCTCGTCACATGGCCCAGACATTCTGATTGTCTTTTCTTCATCTGATGATCTTCCTTTTATCGTTAGTTGTTCTTACAATGTCTTCATTGCTTTTTTTTCTGCCCATGATACTCTATGCATTTATTTCGAAAACCACATTTCTGTTGCTTCTATAAAGTGGCTATACACATATACTGGAAACCATTAAGCCATTTCAGAAATATTAACATTCATGTAAGAAGATGTACAACAAATAGCCAGGCTGAAAAACAAGTACTTGCCCATTAGTTGTGACATGTCATGTATGCAAAACCCACAGAAATACCAAAGACCAAATTGAAAATTTATAGCAGAAATTAATCTTAATTAAACTTAATCTGTTAATCTTATAAGTTAAATGAGTATTTAGACCACCCACCAGGTCACTAACTATCTTCAAGATGTCGTCGCGGGCAGCCATTGTGTCCTTCTCGAGACCAGTGATAGTAATCATATCTGGATGCTCGCTGCCTTTCTCCGGGAATTGGATCTGGACGTCGTGGTCCTGACGGATTTTTGTGATCACGGCTCCGCGGCGGCCGATGATCTTGGGGTGGTAATTAGCGTCCAACTCCATCTCCAGCTGGTAGTTCTTTTGGGCCTGAAACACAGGGACCATATCAATACTGGTCAGTCCACATCATATTATAATACGATTATTAATACCGGAAAAGACAACCTTGAAAGATAGCACTTGCTTCCTTGCGACACTACATGCCTTCTCCACCAATATAACCACAAAGCAAGATAACACTCACTTCCTGGCCACACTACATACCTTCTCCTCCAACTGCTGAACACGTTCCTCGAGAGCGACCACTGCGCACTTGACGTTTTCCGGGGCACCGGTGATGCGCACTATGTCGCTGTGTTCATCGGCAGGTGGAATGGAGATGTTGACATCATGGTCCTCCATCATACGTCTCACGTCTCGACCCTTCTGGCCGATAATGAAGCGGTGGAAATCGTATGGCACGTTCACTTCCTCCGTAATTGGAACCTTCGACTGCAACAGCAATGTAATAAATGTAATAAATCAATCGTTTAATTAAAATCTACCTGAAAATCACAAAATGAAATGCTCTTCATAGGGTAAGGATGAACAATGACAAACCACTATATAAAATCTGGATTAAACATCTTCAGGTGTAAATTAATAATTAGCAACAGGCAGCAATGGAACAATATACAAATCTGCCAGTGCATCAGGCATTTTGAGGACTATTAAAGGCCAGATGCTGTGCTATGAAAGAGTTGTACTTCCGCTAATCAACGTAACAACTATGTGACAGTAAACTTTGTGTACACACCAGCAATGCCTGCTTGGCTGCTTCACAGTTCTCTGCCTTGCCAAGGATCAGGATGATGTCCTGCCTTCTCACTGGCTTCTCGCTGTCGCCGGAACCGTTCTCCAGGCCGGCGTCTCCATTTGTAAGAGCCTCCTCACTCTGTACTGCAGCCACTGCAACGACACATACAAGGGAGGTCAGTGAATGGCAGCTGTAATACTAAACCAGTTTATTTCCATCTTTGTTTTACTCCCAAGAGCAGTATGGTAATAATGTACCACTGATTGTAACATACATAATCGTAAATAAACACTTTAAAATAAAATAAATAAGCATAGGTATAAAGCAAAATATATCAGTGGGATAACCATCCCATTACGCTCTGTTTCCCATAAACTACCACCACAGAAACAGTATACAAAATAGATTAATATACTTGTCTCCTCTGGTCCGAGAAGAATAAATAGACAACATTTACATGTACGACACTTATCGGCTAAGAATGAAACCGGTTGCGGCCGTATTTATGACGTCACTGTGATGTTTATGACAATATGTATGTGACGTCATTGCGATATGTTTGTGATGTCACTACAACGCCAGAAACTGGTAGATTTTGAAATTGGTCATAATATACTTTATATTTTAAAATGATAATTTCTGAAAGGGACAAGACATTATTTATAACACGTACGACATCTTTTGGCTAAGAATGAAACCACAGTTATGGATCGTAAAAAAATCTAGTGCTAATGCGCGTGCACCGAGAATATTGTCTACTGAGTGTGCACACCTTCTTTGTTTTCTGTGGGTCGGTCGGGGAATTTGATGTTCACTTCGTGCTCCCGGGTGATTTCCTGCACCTGGTGACCCTTGGCACCCATCACAGTGCGGTGGTACTTCTGCGGGATCACGCACTCGATCGTCACCTGGGCGTCCTACAGACACACACAGCATCAACAATGTGTACATCTTCAAACATCATTACAACCACGCCAGTGATTAAAATCATACTGCTGACTACACAAGCAATATTCAAACACGAAGAAAACTACATCCCACATAATCATGATGCTATTATATTGTTTGTGCAGCTTTGGGCTGATAAGATTTACAGCCTTTTAAAGACCAATACTTACAATACAAAAGATCAATACAAAATAATAAAGAAATATTATTTTTCAAACACCCTCTAGGATCCATCTATTTATTTGCTGATCAAACTGTATAATTTGATTAAAGAAGCATATCACACAGCGATACGCAGTCCGATCCACCTTTGTTGAATAATAGCCCACGTTGTTGACCTTGTTTGGTGAAATAAAATTTAAGACCTTTCTTTAAACATTCTAATTTTAAAACAGAAAAACCCATTTACGATTTTTAAAGACTGTATTATAACAGGCATATTCTGGTAATTGCACCACTAGTACACAGGTAATAAAACTGGCAGGAAGTTTCTGTCAACCTACCAGATCAGCGACGATATCGAGGATGCGTTTCTTGGCACCGTCAACACACTCCTTCGCGCCCTTCAAAACGACCTTGTCGCTCTTGACACCAGTGCGAGGGAAGCTGACAATGACACCACCAAATTCGTCTGCAATCTGACGCAGCACCTCGCCACGACGTGCCACAAAGTGACGGTGGTGCTTTGGGTCGACACTCAACTCGCCCTCAACTATGTTATCCTGCGAGACGAGACAGGTTGAACATCAGCAAAGGTAAAGGTATATCCTTTTACAGCAAGGTATCCAGTCCTTGGGACTGTTCAAAGCACTTTACATTTCACCCCGACCTGTTCATTCCAACGCCAACTCGACTTCTCTGGGACGCATTCAGCCATGCTGATATTACTGCACAAAGACTATTCATTCACATATCCACTTGTTGTTAACTGGAGCAATGTGGAGTGAACAAAATTCCCTAGGTACACATTTAAACAGCTGAATGCACTTGAACAACGCGGAATAAATGGAATTGCCCAAACATCAAAATGGTAGCAAGAGGATTCAAACCCGGGTTCTCCCGACTGAGTCCGATGTTCTAACCACAACGCCACTGCACCACACACAAGGCCACATAACAACAATTAAAGGACCACTTTGCATTCCATCAAGAGACTGAGTGTGGCATATTGCTCATGGAAAACTGTTCTTTTATACTCACATAAATGCTATGTAGACCATTAAAGAAACAACAAGAAACAGGACTGGTTGGAAACATAACCAGAAGTTCTATAACTTGACAGAACACCTCATCAGACAATTTTACTGTTCATGTCTATGGTAATTTACCATTTACCAATTTCTCATTGAATATTAACAAATCAACAGCAAACCAGTTAAACTTAGTTTTCAACACACAGTCCTTCAATACTTGATTTCAATCATTTTAACATTCATTGCTAAACAAAACTGAAAAATTTATCCATGATATAACCGCCTTGTCAACCGTAGCACAGTTACAATGTCTACATCCCAGGATGCCAAATGCTCCCACAGACTTACATGACTGATGGACTGCAAACTTGACACTTACCAGGTCTTTGATGAGCATCTCGAGCTCTGCCTTGGCCATTTCGACAGACTCCTTCTTGCCAATCAGTGTGATGGACTCCTGGTCGGCATCACTGCTATTTGGGAAGATGATGCGTGCACCAGTGCTGTCGCGCACCTTGCGGATGTTCGCACCACCACGCCCAATCAGGAAGCGATGGTATTCGGGTTTGGCTTTCACCTCGCTCACATGACTTGCCTCTTTCTGAATCAGCAATCACACACTCCTTGATTTTTTGTATGTTCACACACACACCATGCATAACTTCTGAATCACAAAATCTTAGCCAATTATATTTCTTTACACAGCACATAGCTGCGAGCGACTGCATAAGAAATAACAACTTATCATCAAGTAAAATCCCATTTTTCATATACCATACCACCAGAAGAGCTAAAATAACTTTATTTTAAAGACTTACCCGTTCATTTGCTAAGTCCAGCAGTTGTTTGCGAGCGTTCTCCACATCGTCCTTCGGGCCTCGGATGATCACCTTGTCACTGGTGGAGCCCTCTGGTGGGAAGTGGACAATGACACCGCCGCATTCCTCCATGATCGCCCGAATGAGACGTCCCTTGGCTCCGATCATAGAGTTGTGAAGTTTGTGCGGGATATCAATGCTCACTTCCTTGATGTTCGCCTGGCAAAGCAACAGTTTCCATGGTTCTTGAAATCTGCTTTATTTACAGGCGAACAGATGTCAAGCCTTACGTGCCACACCTAGGTTAAGTTTGACTTAGTGACCAACCAGCAGAAGGTGAACTCATTCTGTCTGACCTGGTGTGGTCAGAATTACGTAACACTGACAATCCAACATTGCCACAGCCCGCATGTGGTGGAATCTCTGGTCACCATAGCAATCATGATTATATAGCGTCATAGGAGGCAAGAAGACAATAACAAGAGCATTTTCCCATATTGTAGTTATCCTCTCCGTATCATTTTTGTTTTATAATGTACAATTATTGTTCTGTTTGTGCTAGTATAGTGGTTAATATTAATGTCATTGTTATTACATTTAGGGACGTTAGAAGCTGTAAGCTGATGGGTATGTTACATGTCACGCTTGCCGCCATTATGAAACAACCAGCCTTTATCAACTCTCATTCGACTTAGATTAATCAGATGGACATGAACACATGCATCACGTCACGCATCATTTGTTAAACTGACCCGGTTTTATTCAATAACCACTGGTCAGTGTTAGTCAAACTAGGCCCTCAGCATGAAAAGAATTTCTGGTGCTGAAAATGCAGTCTCAGCTATATATGGATGAAAGAACTAACAGTTGTTCTGCCAAGACATTATATATAAAGCTTCTTCCTTAAATCAACTGTTTTACTTGTCTCGTTTTAGAATCACATCGCAAAAAAATCAAATTCGCGACCAACATACCAGTTCCTTCTGGATGGCCTCGATGCGTGCCTTTGCCTTCTCGACATTCTCACGCTTGCCGGTGATCGTGATAGTGTCGCTGTCGCTGTTCTCACTGGGCAGGTCGATGCGCGTGTCCGTCTCATCACGAATCTACACAAACATCAAAGTCATCATTAACACCTCATGCTCCTTCAATTGTAGTAGTCACATAATAATGTGACTTGAGTATTCTCGAACTGGGTGTGACATGAGTATTCACTTGTGGGTTAGAGGTAACGATCACCACTTACCACCCTACAGCAGGTTACAAATTTACCCCGTGTGGGATCCTTTACTTCCCTCGGCATATACACTAGGTAGAAGGGACCAACAGCTCTTACTGTCTCACCCGAAAGACATATTTCCAACTTTCGTCCCATATACCAGGTGATGGGAAGAGCCAACAAGTTTTACCCGGTTTTGATAAAATGGCTCATCCAGTACCGACTATTCTGCTTCTGAATAAGCTGAATAATCTCTGCAAGAAACTAAGAACAACATCAGCAATGCTAGATGCATTCCACCATTTATCCTTTAGTGAAATATATATTTTTTTACATCAGAGTTCTTTGGCTACATATTTTCTAGCAGTATGTGACAAATTATGTTTTTTAAAATGGGGGTAATAGTAGTCACACGTCATGGATGACATAATAGTCACACCAACATGGGTGACATAAGTCACATCATCGCGGGCGACACAAGTCACGCACCTTCTTGATGTTGGCTCCCCCCTTGCCGATGATGTTCTTGTGGAACTGTTTGAAGATGTGCACCTCAGCCATGAAGTTGCTGACGATCTGAAGCAATGCGAATCACTGACGTTAATACAGTTGAACAAGGACATTCATAGTGCACGTTGCAACAGAGCCACAGAATGAGACTTCAGTGCAGCAAGAACACGACCGAGCAGTAGTTTACATTGTCATTTCATTGGGTGTGGTCCAAGAAACCCAGACTGGGAAGATAACAAGTGTACACAGGAAATGTTGAGAAGCATACCATAAGTCAGAAATCAAACGCCAACTACATTTATATGTCTTTTATGCTTTTAAAGATATTGCCAATGTTACTACAGCATTGTCAACACCACAGAAACCTTGATAAATAATTAATCGTTATCTGCAGTAGCTCTACAAGAATAGTTAGCTAGCTGTGTCATAGTGAAACAAAATGCAGCATCAGTTAGTCGTATTCTCACCAACTCCTGCAGTAGCTGTTGCAGATACTTGTAGCACTTGTCGACGTCAGTCTTTGGGCCGCGCAGTGTCACCACGTCACTCTTACGATGCGAGTCGGGGAATGTAATTTGCACCTGGTTGAAGCGGTCGCGAATCTCGCGGATCCGCGCCCCCTGCTGGCCAATGATGGTCCGGTGGAAACGCTGCTCGATGATGATGTCACGGCTTTTCTCGTTCTCCTGCGGACAGATGTGTGCAAGCAATTATCCGATTACTGTACAATGATGAAAAATGTATTCCTTTAGACACAATCAACTGCACAGACCAATTATTTTCATTACATGACACAATTATGCTTGTACGCTTGAGATAACCTACCATTTTAGTGACCATGTCAAGCAGTTCCTTCTTGGCGAGGGCGACTCCCTCTGGGTTGCCTTCAATGCGAATGATGTTGCTCTTCTCGTTGTCCGGGGGGATGCGGATGGCCACGCCCATGTCATTTTTAATGCGAGTAACTACAATCAAAATGATAATTGCATCAAGTAACGTGCATAAAAACAAGTGGAATTTATGCCAACATTATCATGTGATCTTTGTGAAGATGCACTGAAATTGTTTGTGCTCTAATCAACGCTCTTCAATAACTTGGCATGTGTTGTTAATAACGATTAACATAAAATCCTTAGTTATACAATATGACATTCTAAAATAATCTAATGATCGGTACCCAAAAAGTTTACATACTAAACAGCAATTTATGCCAACATTATCATGTGATCTTTGTGAAGATGCACTGAAATTGTTTGTGCTCTAATCAACGCTCTTCAATAATTTGGCATGTGTTGTTAATAACGATTAACATAAAATCCTTAGTTATACAATACGACATTCTAAAATAATCTAATGATCGGTATCCAAAAAGTTTACATTCTAAACAGCAAATGATCAAACTAAATTATTAAGAATTTCATCAACATCTTAGATGATTCACTAAAACCAAACAATACGGATATGTATATGACGAACAACGCAACGAAAGAGATTTGAACTAGTACTTACTGTTAGCACCATTTCTGCCAATGATGTGACGGTGATACTTCTGGTCCACGTCTATCTCGGCAAAAGCCATTCTTGCCATCTGTGGACGCAACAAATATCTTTGGTCAAATAGGACTCAAGCTGTCAGTATTAGACAGTTTATGTGGCACATAACCCGGCGCCTAATAATCATTACAAATGTAGATGCTTTGCCATATTATATTCATTAGAAAAACCAGACATTTTCATGTAGGACACAACCAGCAGATTTTCAAGTTTCTTTGTTATGTCATGACCAGGTGCTTTTGTCAAAATGAAAATTAGTTGTCTGGCACACTAAACGGACACCCACAACAAAACAAGTTATCTGCTAACCACATCTACTGTCATGACTATGACCAAGATAGACCAGACCTCACTACTTTGATAATTGGCTATTTGTCAGGATTGTTATGCCAATCTGTAGTTTAGAAATCACCAGCTCTGTAAGTCCACAACAAGTTTTCCCTGAGTGGGATCTTTTACTTTGTAGACACCAGGAAGAAGGGACTAACAACTATTAGTCTCTTCTGAAAGAAACAGGCAATGTGGGTTGAAATAAATTGCCAGAGCACTCACTTCAGCTATCATCACACTGCATGTGAATGGAATGGACCTAGAATACACACAGCAAGACGCCTACCAGTTCCTTGGTGAGCTCCTCCAGAGATGCCTTGGCTTCCTCTACTTCCTCCGGCGGCCCTTCCACCGTGATCTTGTCCTCGCCATCAGTGAACTCAATGTGCACCTGCCCATCACAACGGTTTAATAAGTCTCTTCACTCATCCACCATAACCAGCAACAACAGAACGGTTACCAGTCCAAACAGAGCTACAGTGCCACACCATTCTAAATGTCACTGTTCTTCTGTTTTCATCATAAGATGGCATTACATTTTCACAACATTTCTAGCTTTAATATTGCTTCACCGATTTCAAGATTAACACTTTTGTTTTGATGTGGCTCTGAGCTACGGTTTTTGAGGATTTAGGTGCAAAGGAAATTTTCCCTTATTATTATTAACATCAAACATTCTATTTCCATCAAGTGCAAAACTCCTCCCACAAACCCAACTATGCCGACATTAAACAGTAATATAACATACCTTTGGTAGATCCTGCGTGACCTTCCTCACATTGACGCCCTTCTTTCCAATGATGAACCTGTGGAGCCAGGCCGGAGCACTCACCTCAGCAATCATCACACTGTTGGCCTGCAAACATCAACCACTATGCTATGATGATTCTATACTAAGGTTGTAACAATATATCAAACTATTGATACATTGCAATAGTCGATGTGATGACTATCGATAGTAATTTGAACTATCATTAAATATCGTCAATAGTACACTGAATTATTGATAGTACGCAAAGCAATTCAGCAGGGCAACTTGTGCCAATGTAGTAGTAGAAATAAACATGTTTTTTCAACTTAACTGAATAAATCAATTTATCCTTACATCAACAATCGTTGGTTAGAGCAGCGTCAAATTTAATTATCTAATTACCTAATCAGCTTACAAACATTTTCAATCTATAGACCGCTCTCTTAAAAGTTCATCTGTTGACAACTTTAGCATTGTATTTAAATATCGAGATTGCCCAACCCTTACATCTTGACATGCGTGTGAGCTTAATTTTTAGAGGATTTAGGTACTAGATTTTGTATAATTATTACTAACTATTATCTTCCACAGCTCACCTTCGAGTAGACCATGGTGAGAGCTGAGCCAAGCTTGTCCTGTTCGCCACGCAGCGTGATGGTTTCTGATGAGCTTTCGAGCGGCGGCAGCTCCACAGACACACCAGTCTCAGCAAGGATCTCACTCAGATGGGAGGCCTTCGGACCAATGACGTAGCGGTGCTGGGACTTCCGCACCTCCACGCTCACGGTCTGACACTTGTGCTTCTACAAGACAAACAGGGCATGGATTACTTGAGGTCTGCAGTATGTCCTAGCGTAGACTATAACATTTTATCATGTGATATTCGCAATGGGGTACTACTGCAAGATGAAGGAATGCTCACAGTACTTGAAACATGCTGTTTGCAACATTAACATCGAATGCAGAAAGTACTAGAAATATACACAAATGTAGTCATTTCTACAGAAAACCAATCCAATTTACATCACACTAAATTACTCTTCTGCATACCAAACGAAAATAAAATAAACATTATTTTAAAAACAAAATCAAGGCCATGATATTCTACTGGCCATTAGATCAAACTACATTCTGCTCGATCAAGTCCTCAGCTGTTAATTACCATCTGGTCGAAAGCACGCCGTACCTTCTCATTGTAAATCGCCATGATGGCGTTGACCACCTGGTGAACTCCTTCCTTCTCGCCGGAAACAACAATCTCGTCCCTGAGCACAGTTGGCGGTGGTACACTGATGCGTACGCCAGTCTGCTCTGCCAATGCGATTGTCGTCTGGTTGAATGGCCCACAAATGAACGGGTGGTAGACCTTGGGGATCGGCAAACGTTCAAATGCCAGCTTGGCCTACAACAAATTTTACCACAATGAGCACTGCCGTCCAGTGGTGGTGATACTCGTGCTATAAAACATCCCCCAGGAAAGCTATACACCACTGACCAGCCACCAAGAACATCCCAAATTTAAACAATATAATTTACTATAGGAAACACTACACAGCAGCCAAGCACTCACCTGTTCGTCAGAGATGAGCTGAATGTCGTGGCGTGCCACCTCGATGCCTTCCTTGGTGCCAATGATTAGAACGATGTCGGAGTTGTCCTCGAGGCGCGGGATCGTGATCTTGGTGGCGGTCGCCAACTCCAGATCGGCCAGTTTCTTGCCCTTCGGGCCCAGAATGTAGCGGTGGTGCTCCTTTGGTATCTGTATCCGGCAGCTCGCCTGCACAACCAAGTATCAACATGCAGGTCCATACTCTCGATGATGTGAATGTACAAACAGAATTTGAGTAATTTCATGCATGCATGCATCCATGCAAATATTTATCATTTAATTCAATCAAATTAGAAATATGTTAAAGGTTCCAAGTCATACCACAAGGCCGAATGAAAAACAAACATGCAGTGATCATGAGTGAGGTAAACCTATCCTAGACCAGTCTTACCTGCGTCTGCAGTTTCTGCACAACTGACTTGCGTGCTTTCATCACTGCATCGGCCTTGCCGGTGATCACCACCGTCAGACTCTCATCCTTGGCCAGGCTCATCTCAATGGCCACGCCTGAAACAGCACAGACAGCCCTGCAGGACAACCACCCGGCATACAAGAACAGAGCAAACGTTTACCAGCAATAACCACTAGCTTACACCCAATATTTTCCAGGAAAGAAGTCACACTGACTCCTTCTGGAGAATGGCTCACCACTCAATCCATCCACTGTTTCCATCTTTCTCTGTCAGGTAGAAACGCATATCAGGTGAGTAGCATACACTAAGTAAATAATTCTAAATAACCAACTTTGAGTTTTTTAAAATACATCGCCAATGGGTAGATCAGAGGCCAATGGTGCTAGGAGGCGGAGGAACACAGAAAGAGGCGAGTGGACTTCATCACCTCGGAGGAGATACTGCCTGCAAAGTTAGTGTTTTAATATATAGATTGTTTGTTAATTATACTTGAGAACCTATTCACCATTGAACAAATACTTCAAAACTATTTTTTAATTAATTAATAAATTCCAATTACTGCCACAAAATCACAAGATGACATATTGCTCAACTACAGTAGTTATCACAAATAATAATACATTTATTTACAACATTACAAATATGCAGAACAGTTATATACAATGCTCATTTAAATCATGTATATTTAAAAGATGAATAATTACAATGATAATTTGCTACAATCTTATGCTGGAAACAGAGAGAATTGAAGTGTAAACTTGTGTACTTTCCCCTGTTGCATTGATAAGGTTATGCATTCGATGCCATTCGTGTTCAACAACTAAATGTCCAGACAAGACCCACAACAGGGAATCGCCAGCTACGTAATTAAAACAATACTACCTAAGGAAACTGCATTGGCCAACTGCAAAAGTTTATTACATTTTACAGAGTTCCACACAAAAAAGCTGGCCAATTTAATTTTCTTGTTCCAAAAATAAATGCTGCTCCAAATCACACAAATTTCCATCCAGTCAACACCTGC
This sequence comes from Lamellibrachia satsuma, assembly GCA_033239005.1. Classification (NCBI taxonomy): domain Eukaryota; kingdom Metazoa; phylum Annelida; class Polychaeta; order Sabellida; family Siboglinidae; genus Lamellibrachia; species Lamellibrachia satsuma. Next base: position 1,873,236 of record BSQZ01000024.1, read on the forward strand.
TTGATAGTTACACGAAAAACATCATGCCATACACAGCTACACTGTACCTGTTTCAGCCATGATGTTGCTGCAGATCTTTGCCTGGGTGCCTCCCTTCTCACCAAACTGTTGTTCCATCATCTCTTTGAAGCGCCGTTCCTCCACAGGTACACAGAACACCTGCACAAATAAAACACATCCAGTTCTCACACAACACGCCAAGATCTGTCAGTGGCGCATCATCTATGCGATGACCAGAGATCACCATTTTGTTTAGATTATGTACGAAACAGGTGACTCATGAAAACAATCGGTTACCAGCCAGCCATACTAGCACAAGCACGACCTATGCGAATTGTCCACACGTCACCTTTAAATGAAGGCTTACAGACACTAGACGAACCCACTGCAATAACCCAAGTTCAATTACTCAGTTGTGAGCAAACCTAGCAACACATACGTGGCTATTCATGAGCCAAAAGCAGTCCAAAGAGAATATTGGCTATTGTAAAGGGTTATGGAAGTGCGATATATGACAAAGGCTCACAAGAACCTCACAAAACAATTTACGGTTATTCACATAATCTAGTTCTGTTCCACATTCATAGTCATAGAGTTCAAAAATGTAATGTAATGTGTGTGTGTGTGTGTGTGTGTGTGTGTGTGTGTGTGTGTGTGTGTGTGTGTGTGTGTGTGTGTGTGTGTGTGTGTGTGTGTGTGTGTGTGTGTATATATATATGTATTAATTATTTATCCACAGATTTTGATATTAGATATGAGAAACTAATTATAACAGGAACAACACAAACCAACGAGGAAGGCATGTAGCAACCACAAAGGTTGCTGTCAACCAGAAAAGTTTTCTCCGTTATGTGTGTGGGTGTGTGCTAATTGGAGTCTCCTTGCCCTTTAAATTTTTTTTATATTGTATAATTTGAATCATTGTCAAAATAAATATCTGTCTTAGAATCTGGTTTGAGCCATTTTAAGTCTGTTTAGTACACACAGGCATAACTGAGCCCCGTTGATTTTAAGGTCAGTACATCATTAAAATACATTTAGCCGATTATCAGTGGCACTTCTGGTCACCACTGAACACGCAAAGCCATGTTATTTATACATATGATTACGAACAGCCATACCTGGGTGACTTGGGATGACTTCAAAGACATCTTGTTGTTCCATTTCCCAAAGGATGCAACCGGCAATGGCGCACTGCTACCAGCGCCAGAACTACCAAGACGGCTGACATCACCGGGTGCTTGGTCGGCACCAGGTAGCGGTGGGAAAGCCTCGGCATAGGTTGGTACCTCGACATATTCCGGCTCATATGCCTCGTCATCGACTGTGTGGCAACAGTCGGCACCAATGCCAGGCTCCGGCATGACTGCTGGGCCAGCCGGCAGAGACTGGCCAGTGAGAAGCTCCGAACTCATAATCGGTGTTCAGTTCCAAGTCATACAGTACTCACTGCAACAAACAATAGGTACAGCATTTCAAGTAAAGCACTACAGTGGGCAGTTTGGCCTCTGCTTACTTTAACACTGCAACCATTTAGTCGTCTTTACAAGAAGATGTAGTGAAATACAGTTGTATGTTCATGTGTCTCATTAGAACTTTTTACAGTTTAAAATTATTTTGTATTTGAACTTACTTTTAAATAGACAAGCAATTTATAAGGTTCAAAGATCTTATCAAAGTGAAAAGATATAAAATATATGTACTTTAAACTGTACTGTACTTCATTTTGTAAACTATAATTATTCAGTGTTTTTTTGTCATAGACCTTTGTTTTGTCCTAGACATGTATAGCCCAAAATAAGTTTGAACAAACCAGAAGCACATCTTAATGTTACAGAACTATGATTGATACAGAGGCGTGGAATTGACATGAAAAAAAATTTAGACTATTGATTTGACTGGTTGACACGCCATGGCTAACTATGTTTACGCCATGAACTCAATCTCGCTGTGTACAATCAGTGACAATCCCTGTCAACTAGAACACCAGTTGAGAAATGTATCCTAGCTAAGTTTCACACCTCAGCATTTATTAATAATAAATTTTTAATTACATGAAATACAATATATGTTCCCAGGCCAACAGTATCTGTTCCCATGCCATCTGTATCTGTTCCCAGTATAACTGTATCTTTTCCCAGGCCAACTGTAAAATTAATCCTATCCAAAAAGGGTTCATATGGGACCATGACATAATTATAAAGCATGACATGTTATGCTAAAATTCAAGACCTTAAAATGATTTAATTGTGTTAAATAGCATAGAAAACACAACATTTATTTAGAAAAAATGTGTCTTATTTGATTCCTGACAGTTATTATAGTTAGCATTACCAATTGATAACATTTTATATATATATATATATATTTCAGAATCTCAGATGTTTCTTCATAGATTTTAAATAATCCATCTGATGTATAACAATAACAATAATTAGTATAAGGTTGTTAGAGATATAGGTTGTATTCATGTTGAATAAACCTATTACAGGGAATTAAAAATATCAACCACAGATAAAACCGTCCAAAACTAAAATCTGCCTATAACTTACACACAAATGGGTCACATCAATCAACATAACACATTAATATCTTATCCGTAAATGTTTAACAAACTTGATAATGTACACCCGTGTGTACATGAATTCAAAGACATTGTAGTATCCACAAATACCCTAAACTAAAAATTGGTTTAAATGGATTTGTACTGTCAATAACACATTTGATTGGTCTATAAAATTACACATGCATATTTTACGAGTTGATATGACACTACAACTTAATGTACATCCTTCCAAAGTTTAACCAGTAGTTAGCTTCTGTGTCCACTTGGTCTTAACATCTTCAACTATTACGTAATCTACTGTTATGTTACCTGCCACAGCAGATGTATTACTGTAAAGGAAACAGCTGCTGCGTGATGAGTGATACCACTGATTTTTTGGACTTTACATGTGCAACAGCATGTGGCATGACTGTGTTTATGCTATGTATTCATTCCTCCTTTGCCACAGGTGATCTTATTTGTCAAATATTTCTTAGCTGTGTCTGCCTTTCGTACCAGTTGGAGAACCTTGTTACAGTGGCCCCACCCACGAACGGCCCCCCACACTATAAGACCAAATTCCTCTAACGCGGCCAGCGAGCAGGAATGAAAGTCAGAAATCTCCTCACAAGCGGCCGAAATATGTTCACAGTGAGTGATAATATAGAACTGTTCAAATCACTCCAGCACTGCACTTGTCTAAAGAAATTGTAAAGATGTCTTCACGAAAACGAAAGCTTTTAACACTGGACGAAAAAGTAGGTCTTCAGATTGAAGAAAAGGAGAAAGTAGTCAGAAGCTAGCGATTGGTTTTGGAGTTGGAAAAGCGCAAATAAATAACATCGTTTTAAAGAAGGATGCCATACTCGCACAGTGGCAGCAAGGTGAATCTGGTTTGAGGAAGATCGTCGCTCTCAGATGTTAACGATGCAGTATTTGAATGGTTTTGCCAGGCCGTAGCCAAAACATTCCTGTCACAGACAGACTTATCCAACAGAAAACTGCCACGTTAGCACTCAAGTTGAACCATGACACGTTTTCTGCCAGCAACAGTGGCTAAACCAGTTTCAGATAAGGCACAAAATCAAATGTTCAGTGTCGAGTGGGGAGGCAGGTGATGTTAGTGAAGAAGTGGTGGCTGATTGGAGTGGTCGCCTTAAAGACATGTGTGAAGGATCTGCAACTAAAGATATCTTCAATTGTGACGAAACCGGTTTGTTTTATAGAACACTTCCAACCCGATCACTGGTAGTGAAAGGTGGGAAACAGGCCAAAGACAGGATAACTGTTTTATTGTGTGCCAGCGTTAGTGGGGAAAAGTTGCAGCCACTTGTCATAGGAAAATCTATAAATCCTCGTTCCTTCAAAGGATACCAACGGTGTCGCTGCAGGTTCAGTACGAGTCAAATACCATGGCTAGGATGACAGGTGATATCTTCGAATCCTGGATGAAGAAACTCAACCAGAAGATGAGAGTACAATTTGGTTTTCATGGATAATTGTGGCACCCATCTGAAAATTACGTTCTCGAACATCAAACTGGCATTTTCCCACCAATGGATGCTGTGATAATCCAAACAACAAAGCTGCATTACAGAAAGAAACTGTTGCGTCACATTCTGATGGTCAATGATGAAGCAAGGAATGCATCAGATGACAGATGTGGATAAGCAAGTGACCACCCATGATGCAATCCTGTGGCTGGTCAACGCCTGGACTTATGTCACACCAGACACGATACAAAAGTGTTTCGCACACCTGACGCTGAAAGTGCCACTGAAGCAGAGGAGATCTGGGATGATGAGGATCTTGTTCCTCTCCTCAGTGTTGGCCAAACTCTAGTTGATTATGTGGGCAATTCTGATTGGGAGCAGGGTGTGGTTGACACTGTCAAGGAGAACACAGTAAATACAATCCTCACACAGATACCATTTACATAGAACTGAAGTTTCTCAAGTTGGACAACATATACAAACTCCAACAACTCAAATTTTATTTTAAATTGATTAATAAGCTCTCGTAAGAATACTGCAATCACATCCCATACACAAACAACTTTGAAATTCATCAATACTGCACACATGGAAGAAATAATCTGTTTATTCCCAGAACCACTCATGAATTTGCAACAAAGTACACCAGACACAATATAATACAGACTGTTAACAATACTCCAAACATTATCCTTGAAAAAATTGTACTCACAGCTTATATGGTTTTCCACTTATGAATCATGCTGTCTTATTCCTAACTGTTATATTTGTAAATCTTTAACCTAAACTACAATGGAGTCTCTCTGCAATGTACTGATCATGTGATTATGTAATATTTTTTTACTTTAATAGGGTGGCTCCCATGTTAGCGACATTTGATGCTTTAATGGGAGTCTCCCTGACCTATCTTGAATTTTGTTTTTATAATGTTCATACACGAGACTACAGGTCAAATAAAACATGTTTGAGTCTAATACTGTACCAGTTTGCAGTTTGGTTAGATACCCTTAGAGTAAGCAGAGCCATGGACAGGTCCTAATCCACCCTCTCAACAAACAATAATTATCAGGGCTACAGCCACACAGCATGCTTTCCTTTCCAAGACAGATTATGCAACTACACGGGGTCAGGCCTTGTGGACATTGTCTAATGGGTGGATTCGTCCCAATGAGTGCAACGAACACGTATGAGAACATGATCACCATTAAAAATCAACATTAGTTATAAAATGTAATCACAGATTCCCACATTTGCAGGTAAATGTCAATAGTTGTCATTAATCAGAGCTGTCTGCAATGGATTTTGTCACTGTACATAAGCAGGAGATTATTGTTATCTAACATTTTTGGAGTCATTCAACAACAATTTAAGTGTTTTTATTGATGCCACATTTAACCGTGACTCATTGACTGATGTTTTTGTCATGTGTGGCTAATATTTAGCTTTAATATTCAAAAATATAATGACATTATAATAATTATTAGTACGATTAGTATTAGCTATTTCATTTACAGTACGTGGCATGTTTGCATGAATAAACGCAAATAAAACATGTTAAGACACGCCCCTAGTTTACAGTATAATTTTTTAACGGTTATCGGCTTTTGTTATTTATGAATACAAAATCATGCTTTCTTTTTGCCTGTGGACCCTTGGTTTAGATTCCCATGGGACAAGGCCAATCCCAAGTCAAGATGTTACCGGCCGGCAGAGACAGATTGATTCACACGTCATCACGTAATCCAGCTTGAAGCTATTACAAAGATTAAAGCGCTACATGGCTATGGTAGCATAATTAGTTGGTGGACGTTATTAACAAAGACACTGTAGTTCCCGAATACGGAAGTTATCAAAACTGACCGTATTGCTGACCACTCAAAATGGCTTCTGTCCATAAATGACGCACCCCTCCATGTCAAATAAATCCGAATTTGCCGATATACTTACAGTACTGTATCCGGAAAGGTCCGTCCTAAAATGAAGCGTAGACAACTTCGCTCCACTTCTGTAGGGTTTAGCTGAAAACCAAAATATATCCTGTATAAGAATACTATGTAGGTTGTGGTAAATCGCAGTTAGAAAATACACCAACTTGACGCTGACTTACCCACTACGTTATGACTTCACGTGAGACGACACGTCGAACGGATATAAATACTCTGATGCAACGCACCCGTTCATTGGTCAACTCAGAATCTGCAGGCCAATAGAAATTATCATTACATGAAAAAGTCCACATCGACAAAAGTAGTTCTGCACATTAGGACCTGTTTAATTAGCCTTTGCTATTAATTAAAAAAATTTTACTAGTAGAGTTTCACCAACAACCTGCTTTAATAATCTGTCAGTGCTGCTTTCGAACGTTTTAGATTGACACTGAATCGGCGTATTCATTTCTGTACATACAGCGTTAACATTAAAGGGCAATAGGTCGTGGTGACGACGATGGATGCGTTTGGGGGTTAGACCATAATTAGTTTTGCTATTGGTAGCCATTATAGCTTTTCCTAGTCCCGTTGAAAAAATCCAACGATTTTCATTAGATTTTCACAACACACTGGACATCAATTAATTTACCTCTCATGTCATCGGCTCTCCGTCGTGGTCGACGAAGACAATGGGTTGCTGTGGGATGTCTGTGTCGGGTGTATGAGGCTAGAAAGCACGCGTGCAGTGCTGGCAGGTCCAATGCCATGGTTTTAACAAGATTTAACAAGATTTGCCATCCAAGCCAAAGGCCCAGATGGCAAGTGGACAAGGAAGCCATTGGCTTATCGAGAGTCCAACAATGTTCACCTACTTATAACCCGCCCTCCTGATATATGTGTCAACCTTGTTTTTAAACATATTCACGCTGCTAGCAGTTACACAATCTGTAGACAGTTTGTTCCATTCATTTATTGTCCTCTGTGAGAACGAGTGCTTCCTGATGTCCAATCTACATTGATCCTTTACTAATTTTACCTCATGTCCTCTAGTTCTGCTATCCTTCTTGAGTGAGAAAAACATATTTCTATCAATATTTTCATACCCATTCAATATCTTAAAAACTTCAATCTGATCTCCTCTTAACCTCCTTGTCTCTAGAGTTGTTAAACCACATTCTTTTAGGCGTTCTTCATAGCTAAGGTCTCTAAGTTCTGGAATCATTTTAGTTGCTCTCCTTTGTATGCGTTCAAGCGTATCTATATCCTTCTTACGATATGGTCTCCATGCTTGTATACAGTATTCTAAATGAGGTCTAACTATTGCTTTATAAAGAGGTATAATTAACTTTTTTCCCTTGTATGTTATGTTTCTTCTAATCAATCCAAGAATTTGATTACCCTTTGAAGCTGCAATACCACACTGCTCTGAAACTTTCATATCAGTGCTTATTGTAACTCCTAAGTCCTTTTCTTTTACAGTAGTACCAAGAATAGTAGCTCCCATTTTATAGTTTACATTCAAGTTCCCATGTCCTGTATGTAGGCATTTACATTTCCCAAAATTGAACAGCATCTGCCATTTCTCAGACCATTTCACTAATCTGTCTAGATCGTTTTGTAAATGTTGTTTATCACCATCAGTATTAACCTTTCTAAACAGTTTTGTGTCGTCCGCAAATTTCAGTACGTTACTTGTTATACTCTCGTCCAAGTCATTGATATAAATTAAGAATAATATAGGTCCTAATACTGATCCTTGAGGTACCCCACTCAAAACCGATTTCCAATTTGAAACTTCGCCATCTACTACAACTCGTTGTCTTCTGTCAGTCAGCCATTGTTCTATCCAGTCAGTTATGCTATCCCCGATACCATGGGCTTTTAATTTAAGTAGCAATCTTTGATGTGGCACTTTGTCAAAAGCTTTCTGAAAATCTAAGTAGATATTATCTACTGGCGATCCCACGTCTATCCACTTAGTGATTTCTTCCAAAAAACATAACATATTTGTTAAGCATGACCTCGCTTTAAGGAATCCATGTTGAGATGAATTTAATAATTTATGCTTAACGAGGAAGTCCACCATATGGTCTTTAATTAACCTTTCTAATAATTTACAAATCACTGACGTTAAACTCACTGGTCTGTAATTCTCTGACTTATTTCTCGAACCCTTTTTAAATAATGGTATGATGTTTGCTTCTTTCCATTCAAACGGAACAACTCCCTCTTTTAATGACAAGTTGAATACTCTTGCAAGTGGTATACTGATTTGTTCTACTGTTTCCATTAGTAATTTTGGAGGAATCCCATCCACTCCCGGTGATTTGTTATCCTTCATTGCCTTTATTTTCCTAGCTACCAATTCTGGAGTTACAACTAACGGTCCTAAATAGTCAGATTAAGCCCCCTGAAATTTAGCATCAGCAACTGGTAATGAACTAATATCTTCTTTTGTAAACACTGAACTGAAGTAACCATTTAGGTCTTCCGCCATTAAAAACCCCTGTGATATTATATTTCCAGCACTGTCTTCTAGAGGTCCAACCTTGTCTTGTACGTTTTGTTTACTCCTGACATATGCATAAAAACCCTTGCTGTCAGTTTTTATGTTACATGCCAGTTTTTGCTCATAGCTTCTTTTAGATTGTCTGATTTCAGTTGTAGCTGCATTAAGTGCCTCTTTGTATTTTGCATAGTCTTCTTCCTTTCTGGTACGCATATAAACCCTCCACATAGTTTGTTTTAGCATTATTTTTCTAATTGCCTCTTTTGACAAGTGTTTCTTTCTACACCGTTTTCCTTGTTTTCGGAAGGGAACAAATTTATCAATGATACTCTCAATTTCATATTTTAGAATATTCCAACATTCAATTGCAGTCTTATTCATCAGCATGTTATTCCAATCTAGCTGTGCTAAGTATTTTCTCATATCTTTGTAGTTACCTTTGTGGAAGTTTCTCTTGTATGTTTTCTTATTTTTACTTTCTGATTTTACATTGATGTCATAATGTATTTGATTATGGTCACTATTACCCAATGGTTCAAATATTTTTAAATTGTCCACTAATTCTTTTTGTGATGACAAAACTACATCTAATACATTTTCTCCCCTGGTTGGTTCTAGTACGTGCTGAGTAAGAAACCTATCCTGGATTAAACATAGAAATTGTTGATCCTCAATCCCTGTGCTCTCTAGAGAATTCCATTGTATGTGTCCATGGTTAAAATCTCCCATTATGATACATTCCCCTTTACTAACTTCCTTTATAGCGTTTTTTATTTTTGTGTTGTCCTCTTCGTTTATGTTTGGACTTCGGTAAACTAATCCAATAGTTAATTTTGAATTTCCTGAAACAATTTTGCACCAAACAGCTTCATCGCAATCTGCTTCCCTTTCTAGTTTTATTTCATAAGCCTGAATAGATTCTTTAACATATAAAATAACTCCCCGCCCCTTCTTCCTATTCGATCTTTCCTAAACATTACGTATCCTGTCAGTCCTAATTCAGCATCTGTTATATCTATGTTGGCCCATGATTCAGTTATACCAATTATGTGAGGGTCAATATCTTCTACCATAATGTTTAATTCGTTTTTCTTATTTACTATGCTCCTTGCATTTAAACATACGCATCTATAACCTTTTTCAGAGATGTTTTTCGGATGATTTGATATTGGTTTATCTGTGCTAGTGGCCTCTTGTTCTGCTTGAGACACCTCTAGGTAACCCCCATGCACTTCTAGTTTAAAGAATGTTTACTTCCAAAAATATTTGTCATTGTACCCAAGTCGCTATCTACTGCTGCTGAAAGTTTGTCCGCGAATACTGCCGCCCCCTTTCCACTTAAATGAAGCCCATCCTTCATGTACATATCAGCCCTCCCAACAAAACTTCCCCATAAATCCACAAATCCAACTTCCTCTTCCCTACACAGCCTCTGGACTAACATGTTAATTGCCATCCCCCGACAATTTCGATATTTGTGACCCCTCCTGCCCATTACAGGTAAAATCCCTAACAGTATTACCTGCTCAACCCGCGTCTGTTTTAGTGTTCTGACCAACTGCCTATATTTCCTAACTATGGCAGTTGTACCCTCCCTCTCTACGTTATTTGTCCCTACATGTACTAAAACAGATCCACCCTTACCCGAGCCTACGATGTTTTTTACCCTCTCAGTTATCGCCTCTGGTGAGTCGAGTCTGTGCTAAAAGGGTGGACTCCTGTCGAGTATTTCTATTACGCTGGTAAAGTTGGCGGCCATTATAGCGTTTCTTTCGCTTTCGCTGATGACACAAAATTGTTCAGTCGGATAGCATCAATTAAGCAAGGTTGATGAGGTGTTACAGAGAGAACTTAATACCATGCATATGTAGAATGGTAAATACTATTCAATGCAGAGAAATGCAAGGGTGCGCATTGTGGCCACAATAACAGGCATTACGACAATTTTATGGGTGAAAACCCCATTCAAACATCACACGAAAAAAAAACCTAGGCGTGATTGTAACAGACAAACTTGAAGTAACCGAGCAATGTGCTAAAACGTCCAAGAAGGCAAATGCTATGCTAGGAATGATCAACAGAGCCATCAAGTAAAGAGGTAGTGCTACAGTTATACAAGTCCCTAGTTAGACAGTATCTGGACTGCTGCATTCAGGCACGGCGTCCATTCAAACAAAAAGACATAAACTTATTAGAGTGTACAACGAAGGGCAACCAGGGTGATAACGGACTTGAGGCATATGGACTACCCTAATACGCTGCGAGTCTTAAACATCACTACTCTTGAGACTAGGCGATTGAGAGTCTATCTGCTAGAGGTGTTCAAAATATTCAACGGGTTAGAAAGTATTCTGCCTGCTGACTTCTTTGAAATGGATAAGGCACGGTGTGCAACACGAGGGCATCCATTAAAAATAACTAAAATGCACTCTAGACTAGATCTAAGGAAGTATTCATTTACTCAAATAATAGTGAATGACTGGAACCAACTTACAGAGGCAGCGGTTATGTCTAATGATATTAACACATTTAAGGATCACATTGACATATATCTAAATAATAGGGCGGAGGATTATACGAGTCAGCGCCTGATCACTTGATCTTTCCTCGTCATCCTCCTAGTGATTTTTGCCCTTCTTTCAGTTCACTAAAACGCCCATCGGGATCACATTCCAGCCCAGCGCAGTTGAGTAGTTACTAACCGGCTTCAACACTAAATTGCTAACAATGTTTAAAAACTGGGCAGTCGGCGTGTTCGCTCTTTTCAGGACTTCGGCGTTAGGGCTTCTTTCTTGCCACTTACGCAGATGTCTGCACGACTTGTACGTTTGTTAATGTGCATATGTGCTTTCTGTTTCAGGTTTCCAGATGTTATGATTGGTCAATGTGGTGGCTCCGCCGAGTGACCATGACTGGCATTAGTGGTCATTGGCATCAGCCAATAGGTATTATGGTTGGTAACCTGCTTACTCTAAGTACTGCGCAGCAGATGTAATCCCATTCTTTAACACAAATATTCTCTTCTAATTGTCACAACTTTCTTCTATACATAAGTCAGTCAGTTCTACGTTCATTATTTGTTGTTTCGCATTTTTTTTTCATTACAGGTTCACATCATCCTCGTTAATCAGTGCCAGTTGACCTACAATGTTTCGAACGGAATTGAACTTTGTTGCTGCATTTATCAAATGAAATCCGCTGAATGATAGGGTTTCAATTATTTGAAAGCCGTGTCTGAAAAATTTAAGTATCTCGCTTTGATTCATTGAATCGGAAATATTTTAACCACATACCTACACATATTCAACTCATGTGCGCCAGTAAAATTAAGGAGGTTTTTGTAAGAAAGCGGGACATCGGGAGGATGTTTGAAAACTGACAAAAAAGCGGGATATCTCCCGCCATATTGCAAGACTTGGCATTCACCCAGAACACGGCCATCACACGAAAGCAGTGCCGGATTAACAATGTGGGGGGGGGCTCGTACTAACTTTGTTTGGGCAGCGGGACTTTGTGTGAAAGACGATGATCGAGACGCGTGGTATTGATTCACTATGTGGCGCCACTGGTGGGGAGTTTGAGGTAATACGTACACGCACGCACGCACGCACGCACGCACGCACGCACGCACGCACGCACGCACGCACGCACGCACGCACGCACGCACGCACGCACGCACGCACGCACGCACGCACGCACGCACGCACGCACGCACGCGTCCTAACAATAGTTTTTTGTCTACAATTATTATGGTGCTGAAAATAGCGCCGAGCTGAGCTGCGGGATAAAGGCATGCGACGTCTTTGGTGCGCTTAAAAGGAACGTTTTTATGGGGTAACGTTTCCCAAAAATTTCGAATGGCGATTGTTAATGACGTAAGTTAAATATATGGGCCCATACAGATTTGTTGTTTTGAGTTCCCGTCATACCCAATCGAGGCGCAATATTATGTAAAACAACTGTGTAAAGTATCACTGATAACTTATCGTGACTTCTGGAATACGACGCGGATTTCCGCTCATTGCCGAAAACTCGCCGACATGACTTGCGTAATCGTCAGTGACAGTATTAGTTTATCGAGAGTAGTCATTACAAACGACTGCATGGACCATTCTATGGAATAAGTAGATGAGACAGTGTTATTTATTTAAATTTCTTCTGTTATATAAACAGGTTGCATCGATTGTTGCTGATATCACCATTAATAGCACAAAATGTTCCATTAATTATGCGCATGTTAGCCTTAGGAGCAGTGAAGTCTGGCTGCCGCATTGAATTAGTAACTACATGATTTTAAAGTATTGTTTAGGTTTATATACGGTTAAGTTTTATTTGTAGCATCTAACCGTGGATACATATATGTATAGATTGAAATGTTACATGACCACATCATTCACGGTTACGTGCGTCGGCCATGTTGAAGTTCTATAAGGAGACATCGTTGCGAGGGACAGGATTTGTCGATCTGGGTAATGACGAGACGGCGGCCACAAAAGCACAAGTCTGGATGGTCGCAGGTCTTTCTGGAAAGCACCCGTGGCGTACTATTTGACAACTTTAACCCGTGATGTTCAGTCGCAATTGATAAAGCATATTCTAGAGACACTAGCCGCATCCAGGTAGCAGTGGGAATGCGACCTAACAGGACAACATAGATCTTGTTCGTGTAGCAAGGGACTCCTTGTCTGGGGTGATGTGCGATGACGTTGCCCCGCCACATATAAATTGTGTGATTGTTGAGCAGAATTACAAGTAGTGGCTGCCTGCAACATGTTCAAAAGTTGTCGAAAATGTTGTTTACATGGCGGAATGCGTTGTCAGAAAGTCTAAAAACTAAAATGACATGCAATGTACGTCGCGAGTGTCTGGTGACATTACAGGTACCTCAGTTAGATCAGTCGTATAACCTGCTGGTATTGAAAAACAGAGGCGTTTTTTGTTGCAGTATTGCCAAGTGCAGAGCGGGCAACACGCAGTCTAATGAACATCTATTCTGTTAAACGTATATGCATATTGCCACAAGTTGCAATGATGGTGAAGGCTGAACGACGTCTTTCAGATGGGAGCTCACATTGTGGCCACTCAGCATGGCATTGACAACCATTTCTTTGATGATCTTAATTGTACACGCTTGTTACACTTTTACTATTAGGCAACATCACTTTGCAAAAGTTCACAATATTCGACAACGAGGCGCTGCTGTCTGACAACTAACCAAAACTGCCTTATTGAAAGGACAGCCTTGCAATCAAAGAAGTGGCTGTTAGTTAATCTATATCGTAAATGATGCTACAACTTTACATTAAACTTATCATCCCGTCATGTAAATCCACCGGAGGGAGGGGGGGAGGGAGGGAGGGGGGAGGGAGGGAGGGAGGGAGGGGGGAGGGAGGGAGGGAGGAAGGGAGGGAGGGAGGGATGGAGGGAGGGAGGGAAGGAGGGTAGACTGTTCATCGATTGAGCCTCTGGTGTGGTGGACGCACCCCTAAGCTCTCGACCTCTGGCGTGGTGGTAAACACCCACACGACACACCATCTTCATCATTGAGCCTCTGGAGCAGTCGTAAACACTTACACTCTTACGACACCTGGAGCTGTGGTAAACACTCGCTCTCACGACCTCTGGATCGGTGGTAAACACTCGCTCTCACGACCTCTGGAGCGGTGGTAAACACTGGCACGCTCACGACCTCTGGAGCGGTGGTAAACACTGGCACGCTCACGACCTCTGGAGCGGTGGTAAACACTGGCACGCTCACGACCTCTGGGGCGGTGGTAAACACTGGCACTCTCACGACCTCTGGAGCGGTGGTAAACACTGGCACTCTCACAACCTCTGGAGCGGTGGTAAACACAATGTAATTATTATACTGATTTAATTTGATGTCTTAAAAAATCAAATCACCCGAAAAGTACTAGTACATAGTACCGATTTTGAAACCTTTTTCACATTTCAATTTCCCATGGCTGCATCCATACCATAAAATAAAAAACAAAATAGATTTGCAATAGATATGACATTTTCATTGACATCCCTACCTACGTCATGACTAGCCTATGCCTAGGCCCGGGCTAGGCTGTCATGGCTACGCCTAGGCTATGGCTAGCCTAGAGCTGTCAAACACGGCTACATGACTAGTGCGACAAATCAGATATATTTTTTATACGCAACTATTCATAACAATCACCACAACCAAGTTAATACATCGAATGCGTTACATACTGTGAGCCTTTTGCCTTTGGAATACGCCAGGCATAATGATAATGATTTCGTGCGCTGGCGTCTTTTCACCGTTCGGTAATCATAAGTATTTAACTAAAAACCAACAATTTGTTTCCACTCAATCGATGAAATAAATGTTAGTGATTTACATTATCGATCCCTTGCGCAAACTTATCTTTATATTTTTTTTAAAACGTCATATTGTATTAAATATACCGAATTGTGTGGCAACCAATATAATTGGCTGGAGCAAATTATGCCAAATAGAAGCTCGAGCCATCTAGATCTAAATTGCCTACATATTGTGTCTCAAAATCTGCATTTTGATACAACATTCACCACAGAAGCATCTCAGTAGGTTTTCCAGTTCGAATGTTTTGTGTCTGCTTCTTTCTGACAAGGGATGATGAAGGACTGAGAAATAATAAAATAACTTAATAATAGCGTGAATATGTTTAAAAATAAGGTTGACACATATCTCAGGAGGGCGGGTTATAAGTAGATTAACATTGTTGGACTCTCGATAAGCCAATTGCTTCCTTGTCCACTTGCCATCTGGGCCTTTGGCTTGGATGGCAAATCTTGTTAAATCTTGTTAAACTTAACGAAACAACTCCTCCAACATGGCCGGCGTGAGTTCCTCAATTTATGGTAAAAAACGCTGCATCATTTAGTTGAACGGGAAGGAAACCCGTTATAACGCTGCAGTTTGTGACCAATTTCTTGACGAGATTATGATGAGGGTTCGTCAGAGATTCCATTAAAGTAAGACAGTTTTTGACTACCCATAAAGTTGTCAGTTTGACAAGCTTTGAACAACCTTTTGATAAGGGTACATTTTCTGTGTACCTTCTGGCGTTAGCGAGCCACAAGTCATTGTGCGATAATTAAACTTGTTCTATTAACGTCGGGCTACTCTGAATTTTACAGACAATCGTTGATCTATTGCGAGGGGTAAGCAAGCGGCATTATTAAGATTATTGTATGTTCCGTAGGAGGTCTGGACAATATTTACAGGGTCTGTCCGACCTGACAGGGAGTCACGACGATTAAAAGGTGGCATGAGAAGAAACAGCTCGTACAGAGAGCAAGCTAGGGCAGAGAATTAAATTGACACCCACGCATACAACACCATCCACGTCTACTTAGAGCAGTTGTCAATATTTTCATGGTTTTGTAATTGTTCATCCAAATAAATATTGTATACCTCAATACTTAGAGACAGTAAAAAAAATATTCTAAAAAAAATAGTATCAAAGGAACATGGAATATACTGAATACTATTATCAGGAAAGGTCATAAACTCAGCATATCCAGACCATTTTGATAAAAAGGGTACCAGGAAAGACATTGCATAAAAAGGCTTTTGACACAATTGACCATGATTTGCTGTTGGCAAAGTGAAGTCATTATGGAATAAGAGGTGTAGCTAATGACTGGCTAAACATTGTTGAAATTTATAATTTTTGAAGATGATACGAACATTTTCTGTACAGGAAGTGATCCTGTTCAACTAAGCAAAATCATAAATAGCGAATTGGATCAATTAAACTTATGCAATTAATAAATTGTCTCTTAAAGTATGTAAAACAAATTTTCTGTTGTTTATTAATTATAAAAACAATATTGAAATAAGCATCAAAAATGCTAATTTTCTAGGTGTATTGATAGATAACAAGATCAACTGGAAAGACCACATTGACATGATCACAACCAAATTATCTAAGAATATTGACATTATGTACAAAGCAAAATATTTATTAAACATAACCTCCAGCATGATATTGTACTGCTCGCTGTTTCTTCCATATGTAACTTACTGTTGTGAAGTGTAGGGTAACACATATAAAACTAACATTAGTGGCATATATATGTTACAAAAGAAGGCGGTACGAATTGTGTTTAATGTTAGTTACCTACATCAGTCAGATGTGTTATTTCTCGAACTGCATGTATTAAAGGTATTCAATTTGATCGAACTGTTATTTCTCGAACTGCATGTATTAAAGGTATCCGATTTGATCGAACTAAAAATGCTATGATAATGTATAAAACTCACAAGAAATACTTACCTGTAAATCTAAAAAAAAAAATTAACATGAGATTGGGCTAGGCCTATGGCATACGACAAAGTAAAAATATAAGGCAAGTGTTTGCAAGAACGACACAAAAACAGTATATGGCGTGAAATTGTGGAACTAATTGTATCACAGTATATGGCGTGAAATTGTGGAACAGTCATCAAGAAAATGCTAAGACCTAAAAAAATATTCATGTCTTTACTTACCTGTAAATCTAAAAAAAAAATTAACATGAGATTGGGCTAGGCCTATGGCATACGACAAAGTAAAAATATAAGGCAAGTGTTTGCAAGAACGACACAAAAACCTAATTGTATCACAGTATATGGCGTGAAATTGTGGAACTAATTGTATCACAGTATATGGCGTGAAATTGTGGAACAGTCATCAAGAAAATGCTAAGACCTAAAAAAATATTCATGTCTTTAAAAAGTTGTATAAAAAAACAAATATAAGAAGTATTCGTTACTGTTACTATAATTCTATATAATTGTTAAAGATTCAACTGAATTAGATGATAGTAAAATGTGTATTTTTTTTCAAATTTTTATATTGGTGTGTAGCATTGTGTTAATTGTCTAGTATGTTGTTATGTAGCATAGTAATTATTTTATTTATATCAACATTAATGGGGAAAGCGTTTAATAAGTATTGCACTTCAGCTTTCTCCATTTCCACAAGAAATATAAATTTTGTTGTTGTTGTAAACACATGTACAAATATACCTATGTGGAAATAAATAAACATTCATTCATTCATAGCATGGCTTTTAAGTTAGGGCAAAGAATACATACTCACAAAACAGTTATTGCATACATATAGCCATTTTATAAATAGGTTCAGTTCTTTAAACATGAATGTAAATGTAGAATACATTAACTTCATAGTTATGTCAAGAAGAAAACGGTTTAATAATTGAATTCCCAACTTGATGGACGTGTTCACGAACTTGCAGTATAGTATGCATTGTCCTAAAGGAATTGTAAATGGTTGCAAAAGTATTGCAAGTAGTATCTGCGTTTGTAATACCTTTCCGTTTGGAACGGTCAGAGAAATGCCCGAGTCGACTAGCCAACTTCACAGAAACAATGGTAAGCTATTGGGCCAAAGATTAACCCATAGTGAAAAGGTGAAGGTTGTGTCTACAACTGCGCAACGAGGCCCATCTGGGGTCAAGTCAACACGACCACATATTATTCTGAATCAACAAAACGAATGACAGCAATGCACATATATGTCAACAAGCTTTGAAGTACGAACGTAGCAGATCATTTGAAGTAGGAACATAGCACATCAATTTTGTACGAACATAGCACATCAATTTTGGGAAATGTAAATGTCTACATACAGGACATGGGAACATGGATGTAAACTATAAAATGGGAGATACTGTTCTAGGTGGGGTGCGATAGCCGGACTCTCAATCGAGAGAACCCGGTTTCAAATCCCACTGCGGTCGCTTCGAACCTTTGGCAAGTTTGATCACCCCACGTTGCCACAGTTCACTCAGCTGTGTAAATTAGTACCTGGCAATATAGACAGTGGTGGATATGTGAACGAATAGCCTTCGCGCAGCAATTGCAGCATAGCTGAATACTTCCCAAAGAAGTTGAGATGGCCTTGGAATGAACAGGTCTGCCAGGGGTGAAGCGTAAAGCGCTTTGAGCAGTCCTATGGACCGGATACCGCGTTATATAAAAACGTACCTTTACCTTTTTACCATTACTACTGTCAAAGAAAAGGACTAGGAGTTACAATAAGCGCTGATATGAGCAGTGTGGTATTGCAGCTTCAAAAATTCTTGGGTTGATTAGGAGAAATTTACCATACAAGGAGAAAAGGCTAATTATACCTCTGTATAAAGCAATAGTTTGATGTAATTTACAATATTGTATACAACCTTGGAGACCATATTGCAAGAAGGATATAGATACACTTGAAAGAATACGGAGGAGAGCAACTAATATGATTCCAGAACTGAGAGACTTTAGTTATAAAGACCGCCTAAAAGAATGTGGTTTAACAACTCTAGAGACAACGCGGTTAAGAGGATATCAAATTTAAGTCTTTATGATATTGAATGGGTATGAAAATATTGATAAAAATATTTTTTCTCACTCAAGAAAGATAACAAAGCTAGAGTACATGAGGTAGCATTAATCAACCAATGGAACAAATTATCTACAGATTGTGTAACTGCTAGCAGCGTGAATATGTTTAAAAACAAGGTTGGCACATATCTCAGGAGGGCGGATTACACATAGATTAAAATTGTTGGACTCTCGACAAGCCAATGGCTTCCTTGTCCACCTGCTATATGGGCCTTTGTCTTGGATGGCAACCTTCTTAAATCTAGCTTAACAGTATTTCACAATTAACAGTGTCAGAGGCCTTACTTGGGTCATATCCCCATAATCAAATTGCCATTGTCCAGAGATTTTCTGATGTTTTCTATAATTTCAATAATCGCTAATGTAGTGGAATGGTCTTTGCGAAACCCAAACTGATGTTTAGATAACGCGTTATTACTATCTAAGCAGGACAATAAGTGGGGAAAACACGGCCACTGGAAGCATCGATGGGTGTTCTACGCTGTTTCCTGCACAACGTAATACTAAGGCAATGCAGCATCCTAGCATGATATATAGGCCTACATCACTAGCGCTTCTCACGGGTATGTCTTGTCTTGTAGTGTCGAGTCGAGATACACCACATTAGAAAGGAGGGACACTGTTATTAACCGAGACAAATTTTAATAACGATATAATGGTCATGGCCCACTGAACGCGACGACAACGCAACAGTTACGAGTTATGTAGCAGGCGGCTCGAGGTAAATTCACCGCCTTTCGGTGGCCACAGACAGAGTTATCACGCGGAGAATCGCTAAATGCTAGGGGTATAACATCAAACTATGCATCACAATAGTCGATCTGACGATGCAGTGCTATCGTAATTTGAACCATCGATAGGTTCGTGGATAGTACATTGAACTATTGGTAGCAACGATCGTTGGCAAAACAATTCAGCATGACTACTTGTGTCACTGTAATAATATGAATAAAAATTTTTCAACTATGCTGGATATTCGTATCTATTTATCGACCTAACATCGGTAATCGTCGATTAGAGCAGGGTCATTCAAGGATTCAGCTTGTTTAATCAAGTACCTCATAGACTACGCGATACAGCCACCCATCAATCACGGTTTGGGATTGTTTTTCTGGCCATTTACTATTCCTTGATACTATACTATACTATACTATACTATACTATACTATACGCGATAGTCATACATCTATCCCGATACTATCGCAATAATGAACCTATCTCCGATAGTCCCCACTTCTAAATACCGTTAGAATATCGCAATATTCGGTGCAATCCTGCTTTCAAAGTGATTTAGACCGCGCGCATTGCCATCAAGCTGACACTATTTACCCGGATTCACCCTATATGTACATCGAAGGACTAGCATAAGCGTAGCTGGTCACCCAAACCGATGGACGTCGGTCTGCAGCTACGTCAAACCTCCTGTAAACAAACTAACAAAATGCCCATCCTGCGGACGGGATAACTTGGTAGTTCGAAGGTGATTGGGACGTCAAGTTAACAATACTATGTATCACACGCACGCACGCACGCACGCACGCACGCACGCACGCACGCACGCACCCACCCACACACACACACACACACACACACACACACACACACACACACACACACACACACACACACACACACACACACACACACACACACACACACACACACACACACACACATATATATGCCTTGGTACTTGGTGCTGCCAGTCAATATCTCTCGAGATTACGTCCAAATACGTGCAGTTATCATAAGAACATGCTCTTTGCCAGACTTCGAGATAGTGCGCTTTAATAAGCAGATTATTTACGGACACCATCCGTCAAGACCAGTTTGTGACGTACGGAGAACGACGTCGCGCTAAATGCTGGATCATGTACTTTACTGGATGTCAATTGTAATTGTTTGGATCGGTGTACCCAGGATGTGAGCTGTGCATGTTTGAATGCGATCCTGGAAAATGGCATTTGCATTTACACTTCCATTTGAATAAATTTAAACATATTTCCAATCAAATGCGTTGACATGCATTTTGTTATATACTCTGGTAACGACTCATTGAAAACAACGCGAAAATGTGAATATAACGCCATCTTTATTTGAAGCTTTTACCATTAATATAACAAAGACGGTCGTGTGATATTGGTGCTCATTTTATGGAGGTTGCTTTAGTCGCGAGAAGGACAGAAGAGGAAACATTTTAAATTGTGCGCCACTAAGGCTAATATTTCAGTGACATGACAACGCGCCTACGCCACGGAATCATCAGGAACAACAACAACAACAGAATAAATTATTATTGTTTCAGCGGGGTCGGCGATGCACGACCGAACTAACATGTTTACGTCTTCGGTGCGGTATAAGACTCGCTCTGCGCTGAGGCCGACCGACATCTTTCGAGCCGAGGTGTTTGTGGAGTGCCATTGAGCATCTCCAAGAGACGTCCGACTACGAGAAACGAAAGATGCGTCGAGCGTTGACCGCCTTCGGGCTGTTAGTGGCCGTCACGGTGCTGCAGACTGCCCACTCCAAACAGTTCAAAGAGAACAAGGACGAGCTGCGCGCCTTGGTCAACCTTCTAAAGGTATGTAAGAAAGATATAAATACGCTAGAAAGAATACAGTCGAGAGAAACTAAACTCATTCCAGAACTGAGCGATCTTAGTTGTGCTGTTTATTTTTCATAGCTTTGAACAATTATTTTCCAGTGCTTTAAAAAAACCGACCTCATATTGAAATTCTCATTCTAAAGGCACTCGAATAAGTTGGTGCTAACGCGTTACTTCCAGACGATACATCTATCGGCATTTAACTCATATAAACATATAAAATACCACGCTGATGTTTTTGGTCATAATTTAAGGCGAACGAAGAAGCGTAAGTGTCACATTTGTCTTGGAACTCATCAGTAACTTTTAGCTCCTAAGAATAGTGCTCTTTTCCTCTCGGCATCTCTCTCCCTCTCTCCTTTCTTACTTCCTCTCTCTCCTCATACACGCACACACACATGCACACGCACACGCGCACGCGCACGCACACACACACACACACACACACACACACACCTAAGGAAACCTTCTGCTTCGGTAATTTACTTGTAGAGCGAATATAGAAGAGACCAACTGGAAGAACAAGTTCAACAGGAACGTGACTACGGAAATGTTGACGACAACGGATTTCAAAGGGGGTCAATACAACGGAGATGGGAGAAGGTACGGTTTTTCTCTCTCTCTCTCTCTCTCTCTCTCTCTCTCTCTCTCTCTCTCTCTCTCTCTCTCTCTCTCTCTCTCTCTCTCTCTCTCTCTCTCTCTCTCTCTCTCTCTCTCTCTCTCTCTCTCTCTCTCTCTCTCTCTCTCTCTCTCTCTCTCTCTCTCTCTCTCTCTCTCTCTCTCTCTCTCTCTCTCTCTCTCTCTCTCTCTCTCTCTCTCTCTCTCTCTCTCTCTCTCTCTCTCTCTCTCTCTCTCTCTCTAACGCCTAGCCGTAGTAAACACGATTGTACATACTTTATAATAGTCATTGCCTCAATAAGCTCATTCAGGAAGGACTATTTAACACAAATTAGTTAGATGTTTGCATATATGATGCATTATCGTTTAGCGAGATCACGTCGCGTTTAACTGAAGCTGCACAAATAGCGAACAGTGTAAACTATTGCAACTAGCCTGGCTTTCAATCCAATAACGCTCCGCGTCTCAGTGTTCACTATGCTTAATTGGATATAATACATTCTAAACCAATAATTTAGAATTTTTCTAACATAGTATTACGTAATGAGGAAATGGGGCCGTTTATATGTTTTGTCGTATTGCCGAGTGAAGAGCTCGCGAAGCAACGTGTTGGAATATGTGAAACGCCGATGACGTCAGCTACGCAAATAAACTTCGGTAATTGATTTGTAGGTTAGACCCGAAATACCAGGAGGTCGTTAAGGAGGTCAAGGTCGCTCCGGAATACAACGTCGTCAGTGTGGACCAGGTCGCCAGAGAGGACCAGATCGTCAGGGTATCTACACGATGGAATAACATATCACAGTGAACACGTTAACTAGATATAGCATCTAACAAACTGATAGAATAATCGACGAAATATTCACACCATTTTTATTCATTCTCAGATTGTGTCAGTTACTGTGATAGTAGCCCCTTCCTGTGAAGAACAAGGGAGGCGCGTGCATTGGGACAATGAAATATGCCGGGGGCACTAAAACTCACCCGTGACACGCACAAACGTCGCGTGTGAACTAACTTTCAGAAAACGCAATTGTTGCAACCGGAAGTTGGGACTTCGCCATTTCTAACAACTGATCTGTATTAATGTTTCCATAAACGTAATATGCATGTATTAATACTGTTCAGGCTACGAATGATACTTAGATTGGACTGATTGATGTTCGAAGAAATGCATATGTATGCCTGCTTTGTTAAATATACGCGCATTACGAAGAGAGCGTAGTCACTAACATATAGGTTTTGTTATATCGATATGATGTTGTATATTCGTACTTACGTACTGAGTTACATACCGTTAATTGTTAGTGATAGGCCCTATGCCGAAAGTAAAATATTCAAATAACATTTAAAACTGTGTTTTTTTTTTGGCGTCTTATCGCTATTCAGTCATATATCACATTGGTCTGATACGGCCCGCATTACACAACCCCTTAATATTTAACTTCTTCATACTCTGTAACCTTGTCATCTCATCGTCTTCACTCAATTTCACGATACTTATAATGAAATCTAAACGTGTCGCAAAATATTCTACGATAAACAACCTTGCAACGTCAGTACAACAACCTGATGTCTTCTCTCTAAAAGTTATTTTGCACGATGTTGCTGACATAGATCCTCCAAATGTTGCAATTTTAAGATCAATTTTGTCTTAACTTAAAACCACATCCTCAACTGATTTAGCCTATCGGAAATCCGGTTCTTTTGTTGCAGTTTTAAGTTTGGCTGGATAATATGCGGCGAGCCAATGGACGTGTACTCTTTAGGTTCAGTGTGGGTATTTGTGCAACTACGGTAATTCGACAACAAAGGTAGAGGGTAAAAGATTTCCCGTATAATAACACACAATGGAAAAACTAGTATTGTTACAATCCCACATCAAGAGTAATTTAGAGTCGCATATCAAGAAAGATTTAGAGCATGCTCGGCGAGTGCTGTCTTGCATACGGCGTGCTCGGCGATTGCTGTTAATGCGTACGGCATACCCGGCGAGTGCTTTATATATATATATATATATATATATATATATATATATATATATATATATATATATATATAATTATGTAATAGTAATATAAAAAATATTTCTATTGCGCTAAAATCCTCGGGAGACCCAAGCTAGGCAACGCACCAAAACAAAAGGGGTTACGCAGTTCATGATCGATCTTTACACTACTCCACTAAGCTCAGTCATTCAAATTCACAACTTGGAACACCACCTATATGCAGATAATACACACATTTACCTTTCCTTGGCTACCCCGGATACAAATTGTTCCTTAAACCAGCTCAATATCATGTTAATGCTCAATGCCATCTTGAAACTACTTACTTAGTCCTCTTCGTGCCACGTGGCACATAAGGCATCAACAAGAGAGCGTCACTGCTGTCGGTCTGCAGCCCGTTTGATGATGGTGATCCGTGTCAGGCCGCATTCTTTCATCTCTTTCTCCAGTGTTCGTCTCCATGTTTCTTTTAGGCGACCACGTCTCCTTTTTCCATCTGCTATCCAGCGTAAGGCTGTCTTGGGCAGTGTGCCAGGTGACATTCGGCACACGTGCCAAAGCCATCTCTATCTTCTCCTCTTGATCTGTGTGGCCAAGGATGTTATGTCTGTGATGCGGAGCAGCTCTTCATTAGTGATGCTGTTGGGCCAAAATACCCCTACGATTTTCCGTAGACACCTGTTTTGGAAGGTATCAAGCTTGTGTGCTAGCTTGGCTGTCAGTTACCAGCACTCGTAGCTGTAGAGAAGTACACTGAGAACATGAGGAAATTTCTGTTGTACAGTCTCAGTTTTGTTTCCCATCTCAGTTCATAACGAAGGTCTGGCTTGCCTTTCTGATTCTAGCCATGGTTTTTTTGGAGAGTCTCCATCTATTGTGATGTTTCTTCCCAGGTATGCAAAGTCCTGAACCTCTTCCAAAGCATCACTGTTGTTTCTGGTAATGGGGTTATCTGTCTTGTAGTTGTTCCTCATCAGTTAGGTTTTTGCTGTGTTGAGCTTTAACCCGATCTGTGGTGCTGTTGTTGTGAGTTTGTCCATCTTTTCTTGCATGTCCTTGTGCCTGCTAGACAGCAGTCCGATGTCATCTGCATAGTCCACGTCTTCCAAGATTGAGGTAATTGTCCATCTGATGCCCCTATTTCCATCTTTGGTGATTTCTGTCATCAGCCAGTCAATGGCGAGGGTGAAAAGAAATTGTGAGTGAATGCATCATTGTTACAGGCGACTTGACACTGGAAGTCTGTGTAAAGTGTCTCGATCACATTTACCATCTTCTGTGGGATCCTGTAGTGACGTAGTATTATCCACAGGGATTCACTGTGAAGGCTGTCGAAGATCTGGTATAGGATTCTGTGTGTCTCTCGTTAATCTGCTTTCAGCATTTCTGGGCAGACGTTGTCGCTTCCTGGTGCTTTTCCACAACGTGTGCAAAATTGTTTGGCTTGGCAAGGGTAGTTACCAGGTCTCCTCGTTTCTCTCACTCAGCACCATTTCTTAAATCATTGCATTGGTTCCCTGTCCGATATCGCATTATTTCTAAGATCTGTACAATTACCTATCAAGCACTTTCATTCAAGCAGCCGTTATATTTACGTTCACTGCTCACCCCAACAATACAGCCCAGACAGATTAGATCGTCTAAATCTAATGTACATTTTGTTCCCAGTGTTAAAACAAATGTTGGAACCAGAGCTTTTTTAGTTACTGCACCGACTCTGTGGAACTCACTCGCTTTTAGTTTTAAGTCCTGTAGGAAATATAATTATTCTCCATAGCTTCCCAGCGTATCAATCCAACTGTTTTCAACTGGAACTGCTTATTGATTATGAGCTTTTTAACCCCTTTTGCTTTTGGGGCACTGCCGAACTTGGATCTCCCGAGGATCTTAACGCAATAGAAGTATTTTATATTATTATTATTATTAATGTGGACGTTTGACGTAAATTACGTGACTCAGAACAATAGCTACGTGCGATTGTTAGCAACGCTGTGCGTGTTTCAACCATTGTTACGCGTTCAACGTCAAATGTCTACCGAATACTTCGTGAAACCGGCAGTTGTACGTGATTTTTGTGGCGCGAAAATGTCATTGACATTGGCGAAGTACCAAAACTTTACTGGGTTCACTTTTTATGGGTTTGGTCCTATGCACCTATAAGAGTTAATAAAACGTAATAATTTGCAACAAGGCCCTACAACTAAGCACCTCACGTCAGTGGCATGGTAGGAAGAACTTGTTGAACACACAGCATCTTTATTTCATGAGTCACGCCATACATGGCGAATGCCCGTAATCTGACAATATTCGCTCATCAAATAAAAATATATCTGTAAACACCTGTCGTATAGGTAGGTGTTTACAAGGTGTTTACAAAGGGTGACTTTGACCCAGCAAAAAAGTTGTCATTATACCTGAGGCTTCAGCATGCGTTGCATTCACCAAATTGGTTGTATTAGTATAATGGTATAATGGTTAGCGATTATGAGAATTTGGTCCTTTTAAACGAAGATATTTTTAGAAAATTGCAAAAAAATAAGGCGTGCAACTGTAACGCGAGGAGCCCAGGCCATAGGAGCTGGACAACGCATTTGCCCACAGTTCTAAGACTTAACAATGACCTATGTGGTGACTTTGGCCCAGCACAAATCGTAGAATTCGGATACCTTCCCATGGAACAAGTGTGCCGTAGTAGTGGTCATCTAGGGACAGTTGGTTGGGTAGTGGTAGCCTCTTGGTTCATTGCTTTATCACCGACGATACAAATTTTCCAGAGCGATCTTAAAAAACGAGCCAAAGTCACCCCAATTAACGGTAGTGCTATGCTAGGGCCTATGCCTATACTGCCATGTTGTTTGCGTCTAAGCTCAACTTAAGCAATATATTTGACCTCTGTTTACTGATTTAGCAGCTCGCTTGCTTGAGAGTTTGTGTTGCTTCGGTGTTTATCCGTCAGCTCTTCGATATGGTCGCAGGCACTTGCGTCGAAGCGGAAGTCTCAGCTGCGCCGATTTCCAAGACTCTTGGGCTAGTTCAAGGTATGTTCGCTTATCAGTCGCGTAGTCATCAAGCATCAGCGCCCTTGTCAACGTGTCAGCCGCCAGGAAAACTTAGATGTTACTAGAATCTCCCATTTTTCAACAAATTGTGAGTAAACACATGGTGTGATATTCTTGATTGTAGTTGCAAATTGTTAGTTTTTATTAACTATTTTAGATGCATCGCCCCAAATCCATGACTTTTGTATTGCTTTAATATTTCTTTGTACTACGTCTTCCAAAGCTTTAAAATGATGGCAATGAACCGTTGACAGTTCGCGTATAATTGGAGTAGTCATAGGCCTATTAAACCGAACGGACCAACATTTCACAATCAGTCAACGGCCTGATCAAAACAGTCTGAAATTGGAGCGGTTATAGGCCTATTAAACCGAACGGACCAACATTTTCCAATCAGTTAATGGCCTGATCAAAACAGTCTGAAATTGGAGCGGTTATAAGCCTATTAAACTGAACGGACCAACATTTCACAATCAGTCAACGGCCTGATCAAAACATTCTGAAAAAAAACTAGGTCAGTGATTTTGACAAATTTCGCACAGTATGTCGGCTAATTGGTGTTCAGTTTGATGATCGTTAGCGGTCACCAAACGATAGCCATCCGGTGTCAACGCGGGGAGAATTGAGAGTGATATCAAGACGAAAAGAAGCTAACATATTGGAACTTTAATCGCTTTAATCGTCTATGAGAAGAACCATCTAATATGAGCTGGTGGGTTGATGAGATAATTTGTTTAACACGAGAATGTTTAAAAGCAGACGAAATCACATATAATAAAACGCGCGTAGGAAATCAACTGAATTCTATCTGAATAATATTCCCTGAAGTAAACGGCATTTGCTGGACATGCATGGTGTTTAGCGTAAAACATGAAACAATGCACTGCCGTATCTAGGATCTCACAAAGGGGAGGATAAAGGTGGGCCAAGCTTGGTCACCCATTGGTTTACTATGCTACCGTGTAGTGGCGCCACAGGTTACATACGAAAACAAATAAGCCAAAGGGGAGGTCATGACCTAATGACCTCATAAGTGCACCACAGAAAGAATGAACACAGATTTCAATGCATGCATTGATGCAGACAATGCATCTTAATTTTTAAACTATGACATAAAACTACTTTCTGGTCTGGTTTGCACATGCACGCCTGCACACACGCACGTACGCACCCACACCACACCACACCACACCACACCACACCACACCACACCACACCACACCACACCACACCACACCACACACACTCACCACACACTCCACACACACCACCCACCACACACACCACACAGGCACGCACGCACGCACGCACGCACGCACGCACGCACGCACGCACGCACGCACGCACGAACGCACACCTGACTAGGAAATAGATAACTGCCTGGCAATAATACGAAATAGTTGCTGAGTTGATCGCCAGGTGACAGCACGGACGCTGAACTAACGTGGTAAGTCAACGATACTAATGTTATGGTACGTACTCGTATCGTCATCAGGAGGTCGTACGTTTAGGTTTGATTCCTTGGTTCCTCTGCATGCCCGGCACAAACAAATAGCGGGAGATTTCCGCCCAAATAGAAGGGATTTCGTGGGTGGATATGTTTTCAAGGAGCTTTACCGAATATTGTTCCGTTGGTAGCGTCACTTACCGAATGTATATTACCCTAATTACAATGGCTTTTAGTGTATTGACATCCATATTCTATTATACCGTAGTACAATTGTATGTAAGACAACTTAATCAAGCAAAAAAAAAACAGAAAATCAACGAAAAAAGTCGTTAAATTAAATACTACATAAGTGGGAGCTATTTAATTGTTTGAAAGCAGGAGACCAGGAAGGTGTTTGAAAAAATACCAAAAAGCGGGAGGTATCCAACCATATTGGAAGACTTGAAAGGTATACCAGTGGCGTATACCACAGAACTTAAGACCGGTTTACACAAGCGTTTAGTTGCCCAATTGGTCGGCCGACACGGTGTCGCGGTGCAAGAATCGGTCATGTAAACATCAGACCGATTAGCGAGGCCATTTTGTGGCTACAATTGTGTTGTTTGAGCTGTTAGAGCTGGGTCCAATATTTACATTTTGTATGTAAAACAACGCCCTGATTGTGTGCGTCGTACGCGGCCACTTGCCACCGAGTTCGCCAATGATGCAACACCGCAATTCCTCTACGTGCTGTTGCGTCAACGGGATGTAGGCCTAATCCCCGTCGTCAATGTGTCAAAATCGGTTAATTTATGTAGGGCCTAATGGAAAGGAATTGTATCAACACGGTAGGTTTTGTGGGGTTGACATAGGCTATTGGCCCTTTGACGTGGATACAGTGAAGTACGAGACAGATTTAAAAATGCATAGAGCCCCAGCTAGATCCCATCATGTGAAACGGTTTCTAAAACCGACGGAGTCACCACCTATGTAATACGTTTATCAATGTGTCTATCATCAGCTGCGTACGCTACTTTTGTTCGTGAATGTTTCTTGAAAAAATATGGACAAATGTGTTCTACTTTTCTTCATCATAGAGTCATTTTTTTAGCCACAAGTAATTGTATTCATCCGTATGACCACTAGTTCTGCTCTACCAACCCTGATGTTGCTTTGTATATGATAAATGCATACATTTAGTTTAGAGCAGTGCCAGATGTGAACAATGTGGTGGACTGGTATAAACGTTTTGTAGGCGGAGGGGAGCTTACCAACTGTGTGAA
This sequence comes from Lamellibrachia satsuma, assembly GCA_033239005.1. Taxonomy (NCBI): domain Eukaryota; kingdom Metazoa; phylum Annelida; class Polychaeta; order Sabellida; family Siboglinidae; genus Lamellibrachia; species Lamellibrachia satsuma. The sequence goes on from BSQZ01000024.1 coordinate 1,903,128, forward strand.
AGATCGATATGCGTGGTATTGACTATGGAGGTAACCCCACAGAAACAGGAAAGTACAGCGTATGACAACAGCATAAAATAAAGACCGTACAAGTTGTCTTGAGCAAACGAATAGTAACATCCAAATACCACCACATTAGTTACCAACGGTCCTAGAGATGTGATAATGTGAATAGTCAGATCTGATTCTTCGTCTGTTGAACTTTCTCAAACACTGAAGAAGTGTTTGCACATTTTGGCAGCACTGAACTCCGACGCATGATGTCCCAATATGTACTGAACACAGTTAGATGAACCAGCCGGTTTCATTTTGGATTGGTATTCATCCTTGATTAGTTTCAACTTGGAAAAAATACTTCTATCCAATAGTTGTTAATAATCAAAGTCAATATTTGCGAAGCAATACACATTGGGGAAAACATCCCTGAGATTTATCTTGATCAACATCTGGTGAGACTTCACGGAGCCCGACTCAGATTGAAGAGTGATTCTAAGCGCCTAAACAGATGGATTGTGGTTGATTTTGTGGGGGAGCCTATTTGTACGTTTCTTTTTTTGGGGGGGTCACCCGGGTGGGGCTTGGTAAGAATGTAACACTTGTACCAAGGCAGCGTAGTGTCCAAGTCACGGGCAAGCCCACGGTTGACTGCGGCGTAGAATTGGCATATAGATGCACTTCAACCCGGGAAACATGAATTAATTTTCAATAAAAACGCGTTAATATGAATGCTGGCGGTGCGCGTCGAATTGCATGTAACATCTAGCTCGGCTGAGTTACGCAAGGTCACAGCAATTTGACTGCAGCACCAGTACATTTATTATAATTGTAATCAAATACACATTGTCTCGGTACGCGGTGACGCAGGACGTTCCCGCTTCAAGGCACCACGGGTGCGTTAAAACTCGGTAACTGCGTTACGTACGCACGTGTATATTACACACGTACGCACGGTGCCGACTTAACAACGTGGGGAGCCTGACACAAACGCTATGTGGGGGACCCTTACCGAGTGCATGAAAGACGAAGTTCGAGTCGCGTGATATTGACTATGGAGGTACCCGGTAACCCCAATTAATCCGTTTGTTCAAATGTGTTTGAGTATAAGTATTCACAGATTGTCGCCGACAACGGCACACGAACATACGTACAATTACAACAGAGTGAAGGGTATGGTGACAAACAAGCGAATACATGCAGCGTACATGCAATGACAAGCTAGAATTACAGCATACAATAACATACCAGACAATAATACAAGAAAATACTACTTAAAATAGAGATCGTACTAGTTCTCATGAGCGAGCAAAGAGCGACATTCAAATATTATCTTTTTTGCGGGGGTCCTGGTACGAGTGAACCACTTGTACCGTGGCTAATCCGGCAATGCGTGCAAACTGTAGCGCTCGTAGACATACGTGTACATTGTCGTCATCTCCTCTACCGATTCGGCACTGCTACGCAACGTCACACCTCGCCGTCCACTGCCTTCGATCCTCGGTCACCGTCCTAATGTGTCCGTGTATTCCTCTGTGTCTCGCTACCTCAACGACTCAACTTGTCCATCTCGTTCCTGCATGTCTCCCTCTCGGTCTAGCCCCCTCGTTCGGATTTGGCTCCTTGGTAGGTTAACGTTACAACATGTATTTTTAATCAAGCATATTTGTTATAACTTTTATGAGTTTCATCATTGTTGACATTGGCTAAAGGCTACGAAGCGAATTCAACTGAATATTGGACCCCACTTCCATCTATACACCAGGCTGCAGTGACGTGGGAAATACGTAGAGACCGAATAAACTTTATCATTTTGTGATCGTGTACAAGTTACGGTTACACAACAGAGAGAGAAAGAGAGAGAGAGAGAGAGAGGGGGGGGGGGGAGAGAGAGAGAGAGAGAGAGAGAGAGAGAGAGAAAGGCAGGCGCTGCGTTTTTGTTGTTTGAAAAGACGTCAATTCCATTATAAGCCATTATCTTTTCCACATTTTGTCAACAATTCGACAATCATCGGGCTGTTACTTCAATGCATGAAGTATTACCACATCAAAATTGGTATCATTTCAAGACTTTATAGCTTTCTGAAGATATCTGAAGATATCTACCCATATATATGCAATATGTGCGTCCTGTAGCCACGCAAAGTTTGGCGATGCCAAATATGCAGGTTCGGTCATTTCGAACTATATATGGGGATATATGTAATTATCGCATTGAAAATGTTTAATTACTAGAAAATTAATAAACCTTGAACACATAGGAGGTGTATTGTTATATGGGCCTACACGTGTTGCGATTATGCAATGCCAGATACAAACCATGGTGTGGACAAGGCTATGGTAGAACGTTGCCGTAATCGTAATGGCTTATAATAACATTTTGGGGGCGGTTCCGTAACAAGAATAAACAAAGTGATTCGGACAGGCTGCCTCCATACATTGCATGCCCGCGGGACACACACCTAATTTGGAAATTCGAACGATTCGGCGCAACTCGATGCTAATCAGTTGTACCATTCTCTCAACCCGACCATTTTTTAGAGGGTGCTATGTGGAGATAACCATGTCAACAAAAATTAAAATTATTGTGAAAATGGAATTATTATGATTGACTTCGAAATTGGCTTTGATAATTAAGACCGTGAAACCATATGGAAGTTAATGAGACATTACGGAATCCCGGAGAAGTTTATCTCAATAATCAAAAGCACGTACAAAGGAACGACCTGCAGAGGCCTATACGAGGGAAGACCACGGACAAATTTGACGTAAAGACAGGCGTGAGACGGATGCATACTGTCGCCATTTCTTTTCCTGGTGTCTACTGACTGGACCATGAGAACAGCCACGAAGGAAAGAAAAATGGCATACAACGGACAGGAATCAGGAATTGTTTATTCGACAAGACATGTAACATAAATTAAGAAATACAAAACCATATTACGAATTTCTACAAAATGCATAAATTCACAAATATGAATGTTAACTGTGTAGGTATGAAACGATGTCGGTTTGGGAGACCGCCACTAAGACCATAATCTGGTCGCTAACGTGACAACCACCCAATAAAATTATAAATTAAAAACAATTATTGAGTTAGGGATTAAAGACAAAAAACTTGAACGTATTGCATGAGTATATGATTAAATAAAGTGTAAGAATAAGACAATCAATATATAACATATATTATTATAATTTGTGAGATGGTATGAAGAGGAAATCAGTTAGCAAACATTTAACAGCAATTAGTTATCGTATAAGTGGCAAATATAACAATTCCGGATACTGCAACTTCAGCTATATTGTGACAGAAAGAAATTCTAGACACTATGGGAACAACTAGATGATGTTGACTTTGCTGATGATCTGGCTCTTCTTTCACACAACCAGAAGCAAATACTAGAAAAAACACGACTAACAGAAACAACTGCAGCCACGTTAGGACTAATTGTAAACAAAGGCAAAACCAAGATTATGAAGATCAACAGCAAAAGCAACAGCCCAATTACACTACAAGGAGAAGTCGTAGATGAAGTACAGTCTTTCACGTATCAGGGAAGCATCATGGACACAAACGGTGGAAGAGATAATGATGTAAAAGCTAGAATTAGGAAAACATGCAAGAACAGTATTCATGGTGCTTAAAAAGTTATAAAAGTTCAGAGAAATGTCAATAATCAAATGTTAAGGCTGCGCTAAAGTGTGGATCGTGGACATGGCGTACTACAAAATGCATGCTACAGGAGATCGACACTTTTTAAATAAGAATTCTAATGATATGGTGGCCAGAAACAATTAGCAGTGTAGCATTACTGGAAATAACAAACCAGGAACCAATTGAACATCAAATTAGAAGGAAGGAGTGGAGATGGATATGCCATACTCTCAGAAAGCCAACTCAAGTTACACAACGCATCACAAGACAAGCGCTCACGTGGAACATTCACGGCAAAACAAAAAGGGGAAGGCCAAGAAACACATGCAGAAGCAGAATATAAATGAAAAGAACTGTAAGCGCAAGCCCAAGACCGTGTCCGGTGGAGAGGAGTCGTCGTTGGCCCACGCTCCACCAGGGAGTGAAAAGGCAAAATTTTTAACAAGTCAAGTAAGTACCCCCTGATTGTGGCACCCAACTGTATTCAAAACCACGACGGTCTTATTAGTGTCAAGTTATGAAAACACAACCACGTGTCAGAGGTGAGCATCACCAAGTAGCACCAGCCGCCACGTGTGCAAGCGTCTTCCCCCAAACCCCCTTGGGGCGCAACGCCAACACGCCAGCACTGGGGCAGACGTTTTGAAACGAAAGCCCGCCGGAACCAAGGAGCCGATGCAGCGATATCAGCCAACGTTTTTGTTGCTGAATACACCAGTTATCGGGGAATGTGTCTCCGGCTCTTTATGTATATAGTGGTAGTCTGTGCATAGTAAACGTCAGTGCATGCTGAGTGAGCTTCATTATCATGGCAGCAAAACTGTGCACCAATGAAACGTCGCTTAAAATAGAGCAGGTGGTGCTTAATTTGGCTTTGGCGTGCGACTAACCCATTCATCGCTTTAGTGGTCAATATAATTTCGAGCCTGACTCAAACGCAGCCAAATCTCGTCTGTGATTCACTGAATGAGACAGCGCCCAGCCAGAGCGAAGGCGGCTACACACGGACGCGTTCGGCACAGATCGGTTCTTTCCGGTATCTCGCTGCAGTGCCCGTTGGCGGCATCGATAGCGCGTCTGTTGCAGCTCTGAGCCGGCGACGCGAGCGGCGCCGAAAGTGTTTATTGCCCGCGCCTTTGACAAGCGACAACGCCGCCGCCGTGGTCAGTGGAGCGTTGACCGGCGTTCGACGGAGACGACTCACTCGACTGAGAAGCGTTCTCGAGTAGAAGGTGTGCTTCTTCGCCGCCAGATTGGCACAGGACACGGTCGGCGTCGCCATGTGGGCGACAATACTCTGTAGCGCCTTCGCCGTCCTGCTGACGTTCACCGTCGCTGTGACGGCCGTCGATGATGCGCTCGACAACTCCGTGTTGAAGGCCCGTGTACACTGCATTGACAAGCCGCTGGAGGCAAGAGAGGAACAGGCGAATATCATCTTCACGGGCACCATCCGAAGCCTCTTCGACGACGCGGACCACCCCGGTCTGCGCAAGGCGGAGGTCGAGGTGAAGCGAGTGATGAAGGGAAACAACATCGTTGACACCCTGCCCGGCGCGTATACGAACAGCGTCTGGCGAAAGAAGATGGTCACCGTGGACGGTATTGGAGACCCTCACATTTGTGATAGTATCGTGAGGAAATACGACACGAGGATCTTCCTAATGAACAAAGGTAGCAATGGACAACTGCGTCTCAACTCGTCTCTCCTACGACTGACGCTCAACAACATCGACCACGCTGACGCAGCCGTCAAAGGTAGGAAGCGAGACTTCGCATGCATGAACGACATTAATCAGTCTTCATGTAGACAACACAAAGCAACATCAACATAGCCCGTCGTCATTCACAGACTGCTAAAGTTGTATGAATACGAGAGGGAGTAACTATAACTGATACATCATCAGCACTCCTTGCTTTTCCTCAGATGTGCAATGGCCAACCCAAAATACATGCAATGATTATTTATATGTTTTTATCTGAAAACATCTATCAGGGTTTGTGTGTTGAGATGCATATGCCAGTGTATTCACTTGCAGAAGTTATGAATTGAGAACTTTTGTCCCATTATAAACTGAACAAACAACCTTGTCTGAGGGAGGAGGACGAGAAATCTGACGTTTTCTCCTTTAAGGAATCATTGTCTTTGGGATGCAATCAAATGCAAGCAGACAGGACATATTTCCGAGTTCTAAATCAGGTCTTCGTAATGAGCCGTAAAAGCTGCCACATACCCAAAAGAACAAACGGTTGCCCGATCACAATGCCACATTTTGAGAGGAACCCTTAGGCAACCAGTACTCCCACTTTCCTGCATTGTCTACTGCTCAACTGGCTGCAAGCTGCTTTCAGAGTTTACACAATGACCCAGCTGTAGATCTGCCAGTCCTAGACAGGGCTGTCTTGCGTAGGTTTCTGCCAGCATGTCTGCAGCAGAACTTGCTCTGGGTAGTCCTCAGCAAGACTAGGGATCTCCATTTAAATGAGACACAATATGTGGCATGTTGGTAGCTTTCTGAGTTAGTCAGCTACTTTCACGAACTTACCATGCATAAAACACACTTCATCCTCTCTTTCCGTCTCAAGTCTGCGGCATTTCACTGTTTTTGGTGCTCAGTTTCACTGGCACCAGGACTGTTTGGGCAATGTGACAGAAAGTTACCCTACATGAATGTTGCCTGGGGGCAAATGCAAAAATGTGAATCATTGAAGCGGGAAATTGCAAAGGCTTCCCAGATGGTGGATGCTGAGAGTGATTCGAAACCTTAAGGCTCTGATAGTGGAAATAGAAGAGTCTTCAGATGGTAGAATTGACTTGAAACTGGTGGATAACCTGACATGGGTATGAGGGATTGCAGTCTGTAAAAGATTGGCTTTCCATGCCAGTTCTATAAAAAACATGTCCCCTATTTCTGCCGAAGAGTACAAAAGGTACCCCGTGTATATTTTACTATATTTGACAGTGCTGTGCACAGAATATAAGTGCAATTATTTTCTACGTGATTTTAGTTGAGTGTTCATTAATTTAGTTTTCACTACGATTATCTTTTATAACAATGGAATTACCATTTTAAAAGAAAACGTTGAATATTGAAAATATTGCCATATTTGAAAGGTCTTGTGCATCTTGTTAGAATGTGGTGCACGTATCTCGGACTGAATAAATTCTTATACATTCTGAGCCTTTTCTCTGATTGCATTCCCAAAAGTACCGTGTGATTCATACAGATTATTAGTCTAGCTAACGCCATTTCATTCGCACATGTTTCATTTGCACATGTAGACACGTGCCTGATTGGCACCTTTGGTTATGTGCATTGGAGCTGAAGCAATTCTCTTTTCCAATTGCTTAATATTGCTGTCTGTGGTTTTGTGGCTACGTTTTAATACTGATATATTTATAAAGTTCTACTAAATGTTCTAGGCGCAAGTGGCGAGACCACATTGCCGTTTATAACTTATTATTTATTACTATTTGCATATTTGACTGTATAAATGTCTGGTTTGTAATAATCATCTTAGAATGCTTTGAAGATTTAAACAACTGTCGGATAGTGTTTGGAAAACCAGCTGAGAGTGTAGGTATTATTTAGGGTTGACTAGGTTCAGTGGTTCAGGAGAGGAACAGTTGACTTTTCTTAATTGTTAAAACAACAAAATTCCTTTCAACTTGACTGGCCCCACAATCCCCATGTGAACAAGCCATTAGTGTGTTGTGTACACAGGCTGGCTTACCAGCCTATGTGCCACTTATCGGACTGTGCCCAAAAAAGCAAACTTCTAACAGTCATAACATCACTGCATCCAGATACCAGACACACATCCTGGGGCGGGAGGGAACTGCAGGATATCTTCAATTCTTTCTCCTACGCCATGGCATGATACTAGAATCGGCAGTGTGTGGGAATGCCCCTACAGACCTGCTAAATCAGATAGCGCTACACTTGCAGGACCAGCCGACATGGCAGCCAGGAAACATACCCAGACCGTGCATCGCCTGATTATCTGTCTTTTAACTTGGTTGCTATGGCAACCGGTGAAAGTTGCGTGAGTTTGAGGTTTGAGGTCCATGACCGTCCGTTTGTTGAGAGGCAAAAAGAGCATTTTGTTTCATGTGGTTTTGGTATCGTTTGTAAGGCATGGTTTCTCAAGTGTTGTTTCTCAAGTGTTGTAAAACTGTATTTGTGCACCATTCTGTGGTTTATCACTTGAACATAATGGTGACTCAAAGTGAAATGTTGATATATCACCTGGCCAGAAGATATTGAGCACACAGCTCAACTTCAATTTCTAACACTGGCCAATTTTCTAATTGGCATATCCTTAATCAAGAGGTCATTTAATTAATGAGCTGATAGCATGGCTGAATAAGTTAATTACTCAACCAACTTGATTACAGAGCTTAATTAATTAGCCAGCCATTTGACAATTTTTCACAGGATGTTTGAGCATAATTAACAAACCACACATAATGACACAGTTACAGGAACTGGACTCTCCACCTGGGGGGATGTAGTCAAAACGTGCTCTGGACCTTTCTTTACATACCCAGGCAACTTGTTTCACCCCTCAACATTAGTACACCCAGCTGTGTACATGACCACCTGGCTCTAGTAGCTAGGGTTGTTCACCTGAGATCACTGGCACTGTGACCAGAGGGAAGATAAATTCCCATCCACTTATAGTCTTGCACCAACATGTAATCTGATTGTAACACCAACAGCTCTGTTGGCCTAACTCTCTGCACACACATTAGCCAACTAATTTCAAAACAAAACTGCCAGATGATCATTTATTTTGTTTTAGTACGTTTTTTTACTATTGTGGTTAATGTAAATAATGTTAATAATCAATTTCATGGAAAAGCTTCTTTGTAATCAGGTATTTGTTTTCTTAAGTAATTTGTTTCTAAAAAGTGGTACAATACTAATGCCTGTAGTTATGACAGTTATGGACATCATGGGTAATTGTTAATTATGTAAATTATAGTAATATCATTTATCAGAAGGCTAGTTTACAAAGTCGTCCTGATATAGCATGAAACAAGAATGCAAATAAACTTGAAACAGAAATTTGAAACCATATTTATCCATAAATACAGTAGTACTACAGCAGTTAATCACATCAAGGTAAAACCCTGATGAATTGGAATTTTAACATTTGCAAACTATAGAAAAGAAGACATTACGTCATCTACAAGCTGGCTTGGTGAAACTTGTCACATCTCCACGGCTATTGATTTCCGTGGCCAGTCTAACTACATCTAGTCTAGGGACCACTGGTAGAATTATTGAATTTCTCTAACAAGCTCTTGCTTACTTTGGCACCACTGTCACATGCATGTTCATAAATATTTATGCCGATCTGCAGCTTTGATTACATGCTTCCGACATTTACGAGAAGAATGGTTCCAGTAATGTATTATTTTGTTTTGTTGCGCTGTTGTGAGCGCATTTTTATATGCAAAATAAAAAAAAACTTTTCATTATGGTCTTGTAAACTATTAGAATTATACATGCTGTGCTGTGTGATGAGCAGTGGCAGTGTGTTCATCGAAAAAAACAGACATCCAGTTTGACATTTGCAAGTACGTAGATGTCAGTATGTCAGCTGTGCTCTGTGTCATACAGCTTCTACGTCAAGTTCTACATCAAATGTGCACAACTTTGATGGTCCAGTCACCTGGTCCGTATCACTGGTGATCTATGACCAGCTGAAAACGGTTGCTGATCACGAGGCTGCCAAAGAAAAAGGTACGAAGATGTGTTGAAGTCCTGATCCTTTCTCCGTAACACATGGGAAAAGTCAGCAGTGAATCGCACCCTGCAGGACTTCGAGCAGAAACGTTGACAAGTACTCAAAGATGAAGAATGCAGCGGAAGAATGGCCAGTCTCCGCCGGGAGCTATGACCACCTAAGACTGCATCATCTGTCTTCGGCAGTGTGCGTGGCCCGTCAGCCAACACAGTCACCAAACGACCCACAACTGACTTGGGACACGATCCGTCATTTAACGGCTCACTCCATATTTTATATAAATAAAATAATCAATCTTTTGCAGTTAGATTTATTTAAAACTTGTGACAGATTTCACGTTTTTCTAAATTATGTCGGTGTTATGGTAAGTAATAAACAATCTTCTGCTGGTAGATTTGAGACCTATTTGAAACTCATGACAGTTTTCATGTTTTTTCTTCTAAATGATCTCCATGTTTCTAGTAGACATAAATACAGACTTGTGAGAGTTTATTTGGTTGTGGCAATTAATGAAATTTAACACATCAGATATGGATGCTCAGAAGACTGAAGTTGGTTTTATTTCCACAACTGCTATGTTCATCGTAGTAAAACTTTACCGGGACAGGATCATTGAACCCTATACACTGAAAACTGGTAAATGTTGACATAAATTCATAAACAAAATTGCAATAAAATTTTTGTGGCTTAAACAATATTTGTTGACATCTTATATTTATATTAGTTGCCCTTTAACGTAATTTTGCTATAAAGTACTTGACTGTACATTTGGCCATCATCACCCTGTGTTATGTTCTGATCTAGAAAAAACACCTGCACACTCGCTTCCTTTCATGTCTTTATTTACTTATTCATACAAGCGCTTGTCAAAAGCCATTAGGAAGGAGAATATGCTGTAGAATAGTGTCAGGTAAAAAGTCAGACAGTAAAAATGTTGCCGGTCATTGATGCCTAAGGTCATCCATCAATCACTGCCAGAAAGGATTGGAAGGATATCAACCTTCGTGGAATGTGTTTCTTTTCTGAGTACGATATAGCTCTTTTTAACATAGGCTTTCCAAGGATCCGTACAAAGATATCCAGTAATTTGTTACCTGTGCCAGTAATAACAAGACAACTAAGCTATGTTATTTTGGCATTTAAAGTCTATTTTAGCAATGCTTTGTTATATTGTTAACGACACTAATATTGCTTAATATGACGAATCTGTACACCTGTTTCTACAGCTATGTCCCACTTTGCCAGCTACTGAAGCCAGTCACCGATGCCAGAAACAAATTTCATTTATGCTCTAGGCAAAACAGCACCCGTAGCAAACCAATTTAGGACATCATAAAAAAGACTTATGCAAATACTGTGTGACGGAACCAGAGCCTTTTTTATATATGGTTCCTATACAGCCTGACAGCCAACGAGAGAGTTAGCATTTGTAGTTCACAGCTGTCGTTGTTGTGAAAATTACTACTACCTTGGTTACTGCTGGCCACGGATTCACAGTGCTACAAATTTTGCATAACTCTGCGTAATTATAGTCATTTCGGTGATAGTTGTCCACAAATTGCTCCCAATGCCTTGTAGTAATCTGATAAGGAAATTAGTTGCTGAACAATGATCAGTACACCAACAGGGAATATCACTGTCATTGTCGAAACATTTATTAATCTGCTGTGTGCTTGCAGGAATAAAATTGTCCTAATGAGGCTACTTATGTAATTTTCTTCACCAGTGATGATCGGTGTTACTTGTCTACAAGGCTGGTTATCCATTAAAGAAATCATGTAGTTTTATGGCGATTAATATTGTATCTTGTATTGGGTTTATTATTCCAACAGAACATTCATGTGAAAAAACGAATAGCTGAAAGATATCTCGGATGGGTAATTTGATTTGGCCAACCATGGGTTCAACACACACACAAAAGAAATGTGTCCTTTACATACACCATGAGCTGTCTTCTGAACTGCTCATTTCCAAGTCAGTTTTAAGTATTCATGAATCATGATATGCCATTAGATCAGGCGTTGTCAAATTTTGAAACATGCCCTGCTTAGTTTAGTGCACACAAGCGTATAGGTAATCGAGTTGGGTCTCATGTACATATTCCTGCATCACAACAGAACCTGTGACAGTTTGAAAGACCATGATGAGCTAAGAGACCGTAGATTCAAGTTCTGAAACCACTACATGCTATATGTCTTAGCTGACATGACTTGTCAGTTGTCACCCACACTTCTGAGTCAGCATTGTGCACTATAAGTTTAACTCTCTGAATGCACAGAGGGTGGTCCCATCTGTTTGGTTAAATATTTGTCTTTTAAAGCTCCCGCCTCGATGCATTTAACCCATCGTGAATCAGGTTCGTTTATGTTCAAATCTGTAGTGTGTGAATGACGTAATGTCATAGTTTTTGGACGTGGACCACTTTTGTTCCTTTTCTAAAAATTGTTACAGAATAATTTAATAGTTTGTCCGATGATTTCACCAAAACTAAATAATACATTTGCACAAATGAGCTAGCATGTCATAGACACTTGGGTAGATTTGTTTTTTCGTGAAATGATTCTAAAACGAGACAAACGAAAAATGGAATCAAGAAGGGACTTTTAATGAGATCTTTGATGGGGTGCAGATATATATATATATATATATATGTATATATAAATATTAAAAAATATGTGTAAATAATTAAAGAAGACTGAATAACTATAAAATGCCTAATTTAGTTCAATATATCTTATACTGCTCACACGTAGTTGTTTATCTTTCTGTCTCAACAAATTGTTATAGTTATCTTTCTGTCTCATCAAATTTTATTTCTGTCTCATCAAATTTTATTTCTGTTAATTGTTATAGTTATCTTTCTGTCTCATCAAATTGTTATTTCTGTCTAATTAAATTTTATTTCTGTCTCATCAAATTGTTATTTCTGTCTCATCAAATTGTTATTTCTGTCTTATCAAATTGTTATACTGTTTTTTCTTGCCATTAAAGTTTAGTTTAATGTCAATGGATAGCAGCATATTGTGAGCAATATTAGTTGTGTTTAACATAAATGAATGCATGCATGGCGTCTACCTGAGGGCTCGAAGCTGCCTGTTCTGTGACCGCAGTGTAAAGGACAAGTCCTGTACGGCTAACGATATAATAGTATAGATAAGGCATCGTAGCAATTTATCGCCTGATTGAATCTGTGAGACCTTTACCACAAGACTTGCCACTTGTTTCCGTGACAAACAAATTATCCACTATATCTTGCAAAAAAATAAAGTAAAAAGAAATGTCTCAAAGTGTTTTTGGTGCTTGTAGTGTTCAGAATGTTTGTAAATAGATGCACACGCTTAAACTAAAACCGGTAGCCCTATGTATAAAGTATATTAGTTTTTGTAATTTAAAAATAAGTAAATTTAAGTGTCTTAGCAACATGTGCATTCTTATATGCCAGACCTGTTCGTTCCAAAGCCAACTTGACTTCTCTGGGAAGCATTCAGCCATTCTGCAATTACTGTGCAAAGACTATTTGTTCACCATCACTGTCTATAGCCAGGTATTCATTTATACTGCTGAGTGAACTGAAGCAACTTGGAGTAAACGAAACTGCCTAGCTTTGTATTGGCAACAAGAGGATTCCAAACCGGGTTCTCTCGATTGAGAGTCCGATGTTCTAACCACTATACCACTGTGCCCCATGTTTCCGTAATGAAATTTGAGATCTGTGGAGAGAATATTAATATTCGAGCTGAACAGGTATTAATAAAAAAGTATTTTTATTATTATCTGCTGTGACAATATATAATGACATTTTTTATTTTATCACCAGGTTATTCATTTGATAAATAATTGTGAAACAGGCTTAACAGCAATAGGTAAAATTCAGTTGTTGAAGAAGTCATGAAAACATTAAAGATATTCTTATCTATCTTCCTATGTAAATTTAAGCTACCAAATCATTCACTGGTTGGTAATTTATGATATCACTTCTGACGGATATGATCTAGTCAGTGCCGGATGGAGTTTTTCTATAATCCTTGTTTTCTATTCACTGTTGTAACTATGATACACTTGAAATATTAACTTGATAACACTGATTATCATTGCAATGTGTTTACACTGGTCTACTGGAGATTTGTCTGCAAATATCATCTCGAACTTTTTGTGATGAAATAAATGCGTTTATCTTGGATGTTCCCAATATAGAAGTTTGCATGATTAAAACATTGCAGCTTTCTCCCCCCCATTGTCCTGTCTCTTGGGAACTAACACGAAGTGGGCAGTCTAGAGTATAACAGATTTCCTGTAGTCATTCAGCCGTTGTTTGTGCATCTTTATGATTGTTTACTGATTTACACTTCCTATTCATATAGTTATAAAGGCTATATAAATATTCAGTGGCTTCACATCACGCTACCCATTCATTAGTTCCTACCCAATGGTAACATCCGCTACCTGAAATAAAGGGATAACACTTTATCTCACTATTGATTTTATCATTTTGTATCGATTAAAAAGGCAGATCACCCGTTTGTTATCTTGAGCTGCGTGCATGTGTTTATCATCTATATTAAAGAGAATAATTTTATCATGCGACTTCTGAGAAATTCTTAAAGTCCCCGGAGCTTAGCAAATAGGTTATTTGAGCATTAGGATCAACTAGGCTATTTGCTCTGGTTTGAATACAATACCTCCACTTTCAGTGAATGTCATCAATGTAAAACATTGTGCAATTTTCCCTGACATTTTCTTTGTCAAAGCATATCAGTAAGAATAATGTATATCGTGTGACGACAAGTTATAAATAAATGTTTTTTTTCACATAATTATAATACTATTAGTTAAGCTAAAATGATCACTTGTGTGCAACTTGGTGGTTCCAAAAGGCCGAGAACGTTGCGAGAAGTTCAAACTAAGTACTAAACAGACAGATCCACATTGGAATTCCAGCGTTTTGTCATTGGGCATGGTACCTTGAAGCCGTTAGACTGAATGAGAGGGGCGACACAAAAGGTGATTTATGACCCTGTCTGCTTGCAGGTAGGGCACAGACTTCTATTTACTCTGCTGACCCGGGGTCAGAATGTAGAGGTTGGAAAAAGGGGGTTGTGTATAAAAAACTAGGGATAAGCAGTTTTCACTGAGAAACTGGGTACAAATAATGTTGGGTCAGGTAAAGAAAGATGTTTGTTTGGACATTAAGGACAAGGGATGTAGCAAAGGCCTAATTAAAGGTAACTTTTAAACAGTCATATCCGAATTATAGACAATTGTCCATATTTTTTTAGAAATTGTGATAGTCCTGCGATGGTGAAACATGTTTATCTGCAGTTAAGATAACTAAATGTTGCTGCTTATTGCTGTGGTTTAGCTAGTCCTGTTTTGGAGAAAGTGGCACATTCCATTTTAAAGAAACTGACATTTATTTACTTATACATGTGTGTCGCTACGTAACCTTTGACCAGAGGCTGATGCTATGATCCGTGCTTTGCTCATGTATTATGAGGTTTTGATTACAGTCTTTAGAACGTCGACAAAGTACTATGTTGTAAAGTGTTGAGAGTGAATTCCACCTTTTCTCTATACGTCATTCTTCAAAGCTCCCGGAACCAAATCGCTTGCTCGTTTTTCACCCAACCATAGAAATGTGTCTGGGGGAAATGCCCCATGCCTGAATGACCCCAGCGGTTGCACCGGAGGGGGTGCATTGAAGGGGTAGGGGGTGCATTGAAGGGGTAGGGGGATCCACATTATGTATCTGCAATGCCCCATTAATTGTTGTTGATTGGAACCCTGGTGTGTGGCGTAATTATTGCCTGTCTAACTTCTTGTGTTGCTTCGTAATTTGTGTTCTCTCAGCTGTGTACCATTTGGGACATTAGCTGCTTTCCATGAGGGGCCTCCATGTGTTTTCACAAGGCATGTGTTGTTGAATTGTCCTGTCCACACCTACGCTGTGCCTACATGATGGACAAGGAGTAGGATTCTCCCCCCTTGATGTACAAGTGACATGTTGTAGTGTATCAGGTCATTCGTCTGTCAGTCTGCCCCTATCTGTCCAGCAATGTCTATCTGCATCTCTATCTGTCTGTCACTGGGCCATATTGAAGCCCTTCAAATCTACTAGCCAGTTTGTAGACGTTTATTGTGTTTCTGTCCTGTGATTTCTGAATTTATCAGTCAATCTGTCAGAATTTTGCTAGAGGCTTTGTAAATATAAAAAATCAAATAATAAAAAAATTGGGATAGGTTTGACAAGATCCACCCACCCACCCACCCACCCACACCCTCCAAAAAACATAAAACATGGAAACTTGGCAGCACTGCACACAAATTGCCAATGCAGTGAATGGAAAGCTGGTTATAGCAACATTTCAACCAAGACAAATTGTCTACAAATATAGATTTGCAATTTATTTTTTTTATAATCCAAGTGGACCCACCCAAATCGAATTGTTTTTTTTTATTATTTGAATTTTGTTACTTACAAAGTCTTGTATACAAAGTTTTATAATAATGAAAAAAAAATCAATTATGTATGATATTACATATCCTTCCATTCAACCAATGATCTAAACATGCAACCAACTAGCAGTCAAAGATCTATCCATATACCAAACTGACCATCCAATGATCCATACATATATCCAACTGGCAACACATTGATCTATCCATTTGGCCAGTCAATGATCTATCCAACTGATCACCCAGTGATCCACCAATCCATCTATTCATCTAGCCAGCCAGATAATGGTCTATCCAGATAATGATCATTTGCCAAACCAGTTATTCACCACCCACCCTCCCACCCACCCTTTTCTTGTCTGCTGGAACAGTTTTCCATACAAATTAAGAAATAACCAAGCAAACCTTGTGACACATTGCACTGACTGATTGGTGTAGTTATTGCACGAAGCATGTTATGTGCTGCATCTGATCAATGATTCATAACTGTGTCTAGCCTTTGTCAGTGATTTATGGTTTTTCTGCACTGTGAATTTAGGATTTATCGATTGTTCCCATGCGACGCATTCTTTCCGGGATTATTCCAATCGTGTAACGTTGGCAAAAGTGCACCATTTATGACAGATAAACATTAATTTTGCCTGATTTTATACAGCTGGGAAGTATGAGCGATGTCAAACTGGCACATTCCTTTGATCTCCATTGGTTGATTCTGCTTGAGAGCCAAATAATTTTATACGGCTTTGTAATAAAATATGAGTTGAGGCCTTCAGATTACATGTGGCGGAAACTAACTGTAGCTTTTGTCATAGAGACCAATTATGGTTTGCAATTCCAGTAAGATTTTGCAGTTGTATATAATTTATGTGGAAATGGCATCTCTACCATCCTACGACTGTCCTGGTCAAGGGATGAAGCCAAGCCAATAGAATAAAAAATTTGGCGTTACTTTGGCACATACCCATGCACATGCAGGCACGCACACATGCACGCACATGTGCATGCATGCATGCACACATAAACAAACACAATATATACATTATTTCTATATGTATATATATATATATATATACATTATTTCTATATGTATATATATATATATATATATATATATATATATATATATATATATATATATATATATATATATATATATATATATATATATATATATATATATATATATATATATATATATATATATATATATATATATATATTCATTCAATATCAATCCACCTTCATTCCACATAAATGTGAATATTAAGGCACATAAATATTCATATTAATTTATCGGTAATATTAACACTGTCGACACGTATAGAAATTATTGCTTATTCTTGCCTATTGAAATATAACAGCGATGACATCATCAAATTGACAAATTCATAGACCATCTTTCTGACAGTCTGGCTGATTAATTCTGAATATACGTGGGGCAATTATGTTGTTTCAATATACATTTGCTACAGATATACTACAATGACATTCCAGCAAGGGAGTAGTCATTATGTGGAGCCATGTTTTATCTGCATGTTGTCTGTCTCCTGTGGGATGCGAACAGACGTTATCACAATTAGTCAGTGTTTAATTTGCGCCATCATTTGTTGAGGTCAGTGAGTTTGTGCTGTTTCAACCACAGCCTTGATACCTGCTGTGTGTCCCCAGTAATAATAGGACTAAGCAGGGTCATCTAAACTTGTGCTTTTAACAGAAATATGTATTTTATGAATATTCATGTTTTGCAGGAAATTAATCTTACCAATTCCTTTGGCTAAGCAAAACTGTGTATAAAATCCAAGCATGTCCATTGTTATTAGCTTTTATCACAATTCTGTTTCAACTGAGGAATGTCGTAATGGCAGTCCTATACAGTATAGCTGTCTGAGAATTCAGTATTATGACAGGTTATGACGGTGTTTTCAGCTGTTCAAATAACTATTAATAGAATTAAGTTCTGCTTTCAGGATAGCACAATACACCTGTAAAACATAGCCCAAGCAGGCTGTTATATATTATCATAATAGAACGTCATGCTTTGGGTTTGTGATTGATGACTTGATTGACAGTTTGATTGACAGTTTGATTGACAGTTTGATTGGTGGCTACAGTTGACTTCATGACAGGTGGGTATTGAAGCTGTGTTAAAACAGTGGGTTCTGTGTACCAGGTAGTTAAACTGACCAGTATACAATTAATTGACCATTTTGGTAGATTCTTAGATACTTCGTGAGCATTCATCCTCATTATGTTTTGTGTTCTCAAAGGATTCACTGGCTTGTAATTTGTAATTACTCGACAAGATTGATTGAATTAAGTTTGACTTAATTGAATAAGACGTGAGTTTTTTGTGATATGCAATTATGGCAAAAGAAATTATTCGTACAGATGGATTCTATTATTCTTTGGGTCTTTGCTAATTTCAGAAAGATATCGTGTAAAAAAGTGACGAAATAGTGAACTGTGCAGAAATGTTCACCAGTTTGTGACCGGTCAATGTCCAAAATCCAACGTACATTTCATTTTGGAAATATATAAATTTGTGTTTTGATTGATCTTAGCTGTAGATGCATCCGATATGTTGTGAAGTTTTCATGCACTTGAGAAAGTTATTGAGATGGTGTCTTTATAACTTCAGCAGCGTAATTATTGTTATGCAGATAATTGAGAAAACAGGAGGAAGTTAATGAGGCCAGGATTGAACATTACCAGGGTCATTGCTAGGACAGCATCCTGGAAGTACGCGGCAACAGCATGTCCTAAGTTCAATGGCCAATTTTGTTATCAGTCTCGGTGAAATACTTATGTCGCTCAACGCCAAAGGTGAATAACTTTAATTTCCTGGATGAACCATCTGTTTAATAGGAAAGATTAATTATATTATAATTTAATAAAACTTGGTGATTGTCGGTAAGGATGTGACGTGTACATACAGATTCAATGATTGCAATCGGGAATGATGATGTTATGATAGTTGTTGAAACATCAGTCTTATCGACTGCATGCCAACAGGCATATCTTGTTACTAATATCATCGTCATTTTGCTAATTCAATTAAGTGATGAACGCTTATCGTAGAAATCATTCGACTGCATCCGTATCATTACAACAAGCATTATTAGAAAATAGGAAATCAGCCAATTTGCAGGTCCACTTCATGTACTGTGAATTACGTTAGATCACAGAAGCTGGCACAGTGCACATTGTATGTTTGAATTGTATCTGTTTTGAAGTATGATTCTTTAATAAAGTATTCTTCATAAAATTGTCTTCATTAATGTAATTTTTTTATCTCATTAACCCAATTTCTGTGATACTCAGGACTTCTCTGCTTGTTGAAAATGACATGGACACACTATGACATTCTCCAGTTTCTGAGAGTCTACAAGAAAGCAGGTGTTATCATAATGTTTGTGTACAAAATTCCATGAAAATTTTTCAGTTGCATGACCCAGAAAATGTACCGGTCTGTTGGCCACCAGACAAAAATCTTACTCATTCTGGTCAGACGGACTGACTGGATGTGGAGGTCTGTAATTATACAGAAGCCAGCATGGAATATCAGACGTCTCAGTTTTCAAAGTCGTGGGTGTCGTTCATGCAAATGCTGGTTGACTTATTCATATGTCGTTGTCGACAGAATCATGAAATATGAGTGCGTGAAACACAACGCTATAACGAACACAAGACACGCCATATGAATTGTTTATTCCTTTGAAACTCGGCTGATGTTCATCTATTTATTATGCAGTATTATTAAGGTATTTGATCCTTCAATACATGCACACTGGTTGCTACGCGGTCTAACGCATCTACCACAAAAGTCGTTCTTCAATTCAATATTTTT
This sequence comes from Lamellibrachia satsuma, assembly GCA_033239005.1. Lineage (NCBI taxonomy): Eukaryota > Metazoa > Annelida > Polychaeta > Sabellida > Siboglinidae > Lamellibrachia > Lamellibrachia satsuma. Next base: position 1,922,834 of record BSQZ01000024.1, read on the forward strand.
GTGCGTCTCATTTTAGAGTCATTTCACAAAACGTCAAACCTATCTAGTATCCACTGTGACATTCCAGTTTGTTTCTACAAATCTGTTATTTAGTTTTGATAAAATCGTTGGACAAACTACGAAATAATTTTTGACCTGATTTAGTCCAAACTTGGCCAAGAAATTAGCTCCTTGTATCGTGACTTCAGGTTATTTACACTTTTGTAAGTTGCCTGATTTAACGATCAAAGTAAGCTCTTTCGATGATTTTAACAAAAGCGTGCGCTCTTTTATCAAACTATTCAAACACTGGATATTTGAACATCAACGGACTTGATTTGTAATGGGCTAAATAAATTCAGGAGGAATTTTTAAGGTGACTGGTGGTCACTCAGCCCTGGTGGTCACTCAGCCCTGGTGGTCACTCAACCCTGGTAGTCACTCAGCCCTGGTGGTCACTCAACCCTGGTGGTCACTCAGCCCAGACCACCAGTATAGCTGCCAGCTGTCAGTCTGAGTAAATCCCTGTCACCACAGTAAGATAACAAGTTGGAAGTCCCCCTTCCCTTGCTTATCTACACTATCTAAGTAGATAACAGGTGTCTGCCATATGGCATCCAAACCATTGAGGTGAGATTTAATGCAGTAATATAACGCATATGTTTCCTATAAGGCGGACGCACGGTTTGTGATGGAATAGCAGATATTAATCCTATGTAAAAGCTGCCAGCTGGACGCGTTAACAGAGTGCTTGATAAAGACGTCTGTGCTGTGGGAGTACTTGGGGAGTACTTGTGCCCTCGGGGAGTACTTGTGCCCTCTATGTGAATGCCACTGATATATTGCTGCTGTGTAACGTAAGGTAGTGAAGATCCCGTTGAGTGATGGGAGTATTTCCTGGTACACAGATGGTCATAGGAATATGTGGAAGGAGAAACTGTCAAATAAACCCATGTATATATATATATATATATATATATATATATATATATATATATATATATATATATATATATATATATATATATATACAAATTTGCATTAAAAAATAAATCTGTAAATGGAAAACATTAATCATCTGTAATATATTTGCTGTAATGTAAACACAGTAAATTACTACCAAATATACATTAATTAGTTTTATGGAAATGTAATTGTTTCAGACACGTACTATTTGTTTTCTGAGAAGTATCTGCATTAGTTAAGTGGCACTTATCAGAGACAGACAAATGATATTTGCTGTATGTCGGTACAAGGTGCTCTGTAATCTGGTTTAGGACAATTCCACAGGAGCGGAGGAGACGCTTTGCAACATTATTAGTCATAAGGCTCTGCACAACTTTCAATATGTATGGAAGTTAGTCATAGTGAACTGTACCGGAAACCTGCCTCCAAGATCGGGATCAAGGGCTGATGGGTAATTAGTGATGGTAATTAGCGAATTATAGGTTGGTAGAGGTCAGCCAAGGTCGTCAGCGAAACAAGATCCTGGAGGAGCCGGTCATAGCATTGATCTGTTCTCGTTCACCTGTTTCGTTATCTGTATCGGTGCATTGTTTTACTGTCCCAACACGGAAGGGGAGTTTCCTGGGCAGACTGTATTAGACAGGGAGATGTCTACATTAAAGGTCCCTTCTCAGTTTGATTTTTTTGCAGGTCTCTTTTCAGTCATTTTGCCAAAAGTTGAACCATCAACCATTACAAGATGCTAGTTTGTTGGTGTAAATTTATTGTTTAGTTTGATTGTGCAAATCATCGATGATGGATTGAATTATCAAAGTGTTCAAAGACTGTTCATTAGGACTTGGAATACTGATAATAACATGGAAATGGCATAGATAACAGTTTTTGTATTGTTAATATTGGCTGAGGGAAGTGATCTGAGGGTGTATACCCCACGAAATGTTTTTTTTTCCAGAAATGATAAAGTACATAAATTCTAAGGCGGGTTGTTCTCTCCCAGTCTATATGGGCAAACGTGCCAGATTGTTTTATTTTGAAATCTAGTTTACTATTAATTCATTATGCAAATAATAAGTGCCTAGCTGTTCTAGGAAATGCAGTTTTTCAACAGTTCGATCCCAAGGGACAGGCCGGCTTAAGCCTACATATTTCCGGTGTAAATCCAGTGCAAAGGCAGATGATAAAAGTGATGTAAGGAAAATGTCACCATCAGTCTCCGCTTGATCTTTTTGTAAGCTCTCCCCTGTGAGAATGACATTTGGAGGCAAGCTCGATTCTGCTACATTTTGCACGCAAGGAAGTTAGCCAGCCCCGGAAATGGTCGTGATGGACACTTGACCTTGTCAGTGTGTCCCTTTATAGAATTACTTGCGTCAAGTGTCCGCTCGTGTTCGGCACAAGTGCTACCACTTTCCGTGACATCTTCTTATGTTTTCATTATGGCAGATGTAATCAACCCATTTGTTGTCACTCCTGGAATGTTTAGTTGACTCACTGCAGAAGTTGCCACCAGCGAGCTATTTCTTTAGATGCACTAGACATCACATGACTTTGTACATGTGATGTTCGTGCTCTCACTCGGAGTTACAAAGTTGTTAAAATGTTGTGTCGAACAGAAATGTTTTCTCTACATCATGTTTCCTTTCTGGATATTACGTAGCAGTTGTTGCTACAACGTGGTTTCATTGTATTGTCTGGATATTCTTGTCTTAATTCATGTGGCAAATCCATCTTCAAACACAGCTGACCATAAGAAGTCATTCCTACTGACTGCCTCTGGAACAAACTTCCAGAATAGTTATTTCAAGGACAGATCATTTTAAGAAGAAAGTTAATATCTTCCTTGTGGCCAGGTGTCAGCACCCACCCCAGAGTGGAGAGGGACAGCTGCAAAATCAAAGAAGAAACCGACATAGAAAAACTATTCTTATGCTCCTTAGAAGCTCGTGAGATTGACTTTTTGCCTTGAGAATCCTCTAAATAGATGCCAGACCGGGTTGAAAATTGTTGAAAATTGATTATGTGTCAGAAATAATCTTTCATTTTCCATTATAACGTTTTCTGCGTCATGAAGCCAGAGGATAGCTGCAGGTGTAACTGAAAAACATTTAGAACTGCTATTTGTGGCTCCAGATTGCCTATTTCTGGCACGCAAGATGGATATTGCTATCGTGATGCCACGAGGAGGCATGCCATTTGTGAATTGTTTTCCTGGAGGTTCGTAGAATTGTTCTTTAATTTGAAGAATACTTCACAGTGAACTGTCGTCATCATTTGTCCATGATCCAGCTCAGTGGATGGGTGTCATATGGACGATAATGTTCATATGCGGGCACAAATTTATGGGGCATAACCAGCATGCCTCCCCCCGAAGTAGGACGACATACGTTTTTTATGTTATTCGTGCTGTTTTTTGAGGAACAACCTCTAAAATTTATCAGTAACTTTGTTGAAGGCAACAAAAACATACGACTTTGCAAAATAGATATCCCAGGAATGAATTCTGCCTAGGTAGTTGTACAAATGTAGTCGACCCATTGAAGTGACTGCCCGTGACTTCTTGTTCAGAATAATACCAATTCACCGATTGCTCTCGTAAGATGTGACAACTCCAGGAAATTGCCAGGAAGTTGAGAGTTGATTAGTGTACAAATTGCCGTACAACAAAAGACATCTTTGAGGTACCCCTTGTGTGATACAAACATGCAGACAGTCCTGCATTCATTGACAATTGTGGTGACAAAGAATGGTCCCACACAGCGGATAGTATTTCGAGTCGGGGTGAGATACTCGGTAAGGAAGCGCGTAAAAAGCTGTTTTAAATAACAGGTGGTGTCTGGGTACAGTATTGGCCGAAGACACGAGCCATTGAAAGTGTTGTGTTCACAGTGAGGCTAGTGTTACACAGTGGCAGGCTCGCAGCATGCGATGGTATTTGAAATAAAGGTCACTCCGTATTGGCAGCAACACACATGTTCAAAAACATTTCCTGTTGCTTTCTCGCACTGTGGGAAATGGGCCATTTAGCAAGCACCATACAGTACTTAATATGCGACTTTGTCTATTCGCAAACCCTCCATTTTCTAATAAAAAGACTCAACACTTTGATTAGAAATACTCTTTGTTCTTTTTGTCTATTCTTCCTTGTCTTCTCTCTAGGTCTGGCCAACTCATCCTTCATTTCCTTTCATTTCGGCTGTCCTCCGTTGACATGCCACCACCGCAAATCACCGAGAGACAATAATTATTATATTAAAAAAAACGACCATTGATGAATGCGTCTGATGTCTCCCCAAACGTCTGGCGTGGCGCAATTTGTAATATTTTTATATATGTATGCCTGATATATGTGTGTGAAATGCAACAGAATTACAGAGAATTCAATGCTCGTTTGTTAAAGATGTGACAACCAAAATGCTTGCATTAGCCATATAATTAATTTTTGATCGTCGTATTTGGTGAAATTAATTGAACACGATGCATCAGAGGACCTAGTTTCAGCAGCATATGTTGTCAGTTTGTTGCGATTTGTTGATCAGTTCCAGTCACAAGTGCAATTGATGGTGGTTTTGTCAGTTTTCCAAGGGGTAGTCAACATTGTAATTGGAGTTGAAACATCAATTCCAATTGTAATTGGTGTTTTGTTTTTAATTGGAATTGGAATTAATTGTAATTGGAATTGGTGAAAATTTAATTGTTTTTTTCAATTAAATTTTAGTTACTTTTTTAGTTCCATCACATAACGTTTTAACTCGAATTATTCACTACAGATAATCAATAAAATATAATGTGTTGCATATATTACCATATTTGTTTGGTATTTGGAATTGGTATTTTGTAATTGGAATTGGTATGGTATTTGTAATTGGTGTGTAATTGGAATTGATATAATGTAACTGACCCCAAGTCCGATAGTCAATAGCTTTGTTCCAGCCCCCGCTTTTATAATATTGACTTTTTAATATGAAGGTTTTTTAATCTAAAGCTGAAAACCCACAAAATGTGAATTCATGGAGTAGCCACCCGCATGAACCCATGGAAACTTACCTGCTTTGTGACTTAGGCTATGCATTTACCAAGTTTCTGTAGCTTGAATGGGTAGAAAAAATGACATGGATTAATGATTGTTTTAAAGTGCCTCTCCATTAGTGTGCTCTGACAGCAGGTAACAGTGTATGCATTGTACGAAGGGTAGGAGACAAAACAGACATGTGTGTCTTTGATGCGACAACTACCATAACTGGCCCAAATGGTCTGACCGTGTCAAAGAGTAAAGCAAAGGCAAAGAGTAGAGTCGCTTAACTCTCTTAAATGAAAAATAAAAACGTATTTCTTGGTTTAAAAAAAAGAATAACGTCTCATCACATGGCGAACTTTGTCAACGGTGAATTTATTCATCTCAAATTTTATCGTAACCCACTATCTTTATCATAATGACAGGTTTTTTACTTCTTGGAAAATTTTTCCTATGACTTTCTTTAGACTTTCACATGCACATTAAAAACAGTGCTTGCAGTGTTGAGCTGCACAAAAACCCTGACCACTGAGTGACCACTGTTGGACCTTCAAATATTGCATGTTCTCATCTGAGAGAACAGAAAAACACTTCCGTCTGGCCTCCTGTATTTTCACCTAGCACTGCAACCATGTTGATTTGATATTCAAGTGGTCAGTGACTTTATATCGCCATCGTTTCAGAGCCCTAATTCTGTTACTTGTAAACATTAAACACTTTATTATCAAAGAACCGCCAACCAAAATAGCATATAACATGCAGTCGATTCTTTGCTAGTTACTAGGTGTAATGGTGGAAAAATCACATGTCTGGAGCCATCAATGTCACTAGGGCCGATCTACAACCTTGCTGTGATGTCATCCTGTCATCCCTTCATTGTACTGTATATTGCATTCGAGACAGGGCTGTTGAGAGGGGTAACTTATGCCACAAATAACACATAATAATGCAACAAAACAGCACTGCCAGTACGACACAAGAAATGGGGGTGAATATTGCTGGAAGCGATCCATACTAATGTTGGGGTAACTACCCGTTAGGGTGAATAGACAGTGACATTCTGATGTCCGAGAGAGGGGCATACAGGGCGATCGACATGATAGGATTCATTGACAGAGGTGTCAGGTAAGCGTTAACCTGAAACAGTCGCCTGTCAAACCCTTGGGTGTTTGTCAACCTAATTGACACAAGTGAAAAGGAGTCACTCTCACTGTTAGGAGTCAGAGGTTAATGTGATGCAAATTGTAGAGTATCTGATATTATTTCTTGTGGATTCTTGTAATAGTGCAGATGCAGCACCCATGCTTGCTGTAAGATGAAGACATGTTGAATCTGTATGGGCTTCCTCAGATGTCCAAATCTTTTTATTGTTTCCAGCTTTTGAGGCACACTTTATAGTATGCTTGGTTTATATGTATGTGATCAAGTTTATAGGGGTAGGCCTTTTACAATGCTGAATGAATACGAATAGTAGTTTGAGGTGTGATTAATGGCTCCATTTGTAGCCATGGTTGCCACAATATTATATCAGATGTTGTGTAAAATAAAGTGGTGTGCTGATGCTGGAAAAAGCCAGGAATGCAATTTTTCAACTTGATAAATCGCATGAGCTTTCGTATTCATCTTGATACATCTGTATTATCCAGGACCTCTGGCATGTCTAGGTTCTACTTGGCACATCTGATCATGTACATCCATCTCGATAGCCATCAGTTTTTCGCAGTGAATGGCTACTCCTCGATTGATTGGATGAGGCGTCATTACTGTGAAATGGGGTATTACGCTGAATCTGTGGGGAATATTATCAGAGAAATAACTCTGCATCCTCTCACAAATTACTTCTCCATTGGATGAAATGTGTTTATCTCTTCGGTGATGCATGAGACTAGATGCTGATAATTGTTAACATTCGACAATTTGCTATGAAAGTACATATATCAGCAACATCTCACACTGTCTTGCACATTTTCATGGGAAGTGGGCCCAGAGAAAAGAATGTAAAATACGCACTCAAGTCTCAAGTGGTTATACTCCAAACAGCCCAAACTTGGGCTAACGCAGGAGTTTGTGGTGGACTGTGCTCATGCACTGTGGGTGGTACATTCGACTAAAGGACTAGTATCTTTAATGTTGCTGAAATGGTTTTTATCTGATAGTTTTATTTATTTTATGTATAGGATGTTAAACGAAAATTTTTAATAGGTTGGTTATGTGTATAGATACTGTCGATGCCTTGCCACATGCATACATAGACAGTCTACATACCCACACCATGGATAAGTTTACGCTGAGCACTGTGTTTTAAAGGCAGTTTAGGTGAGGAGGTATGGTGAAAAGGAGTTCCATAATAGCTTCTTGAAATGATTTTGGGTTTTTTATGTTGGTAATTTTTGGTGGAATCATATTCCATATGCGAATGGCTCGGGGATAAAATGAAAAGACCATTGCATTTATGCGACACCTGGGGGCTACGTATTGTCCACGGGTTCGAGAGCGGGTTAGTAGGCCTGGAGGGGGGAGTGATCTCAATAATGTTATTTAGAATTTTGTAGAAGGTTGTGGCTTGTTTAATGATACGTCTTCGTTCGAGGGTTGGCCAGTAATTAGATCTGCTGGATTTGTGTTCCGTCTGTAATAATTTTTTAACAAATCTGGCAGCAGAGTGTTGTACTCTTTCAAGGCTTTTAACTTGTGAAAAGGTGTGAGGATTCCATATGGGTGAAGAGTACTCGAGTTTTGGCCGGATTAGCATGTTGTAGGCTGTTTGTTTAACTTCGGGTTTACATGGTCCAAGAGCTCGCTTAATCATGCCTAAAACTTTCGAAGATTTTGAAGTTATGTCAGTGACGTGATTTGTCCAGGTTAATTTGGAATCCAATTTTACTCCGCGATATGAGTGGCTGGATACAGTGGATAATGGCTGGCCAGAAAGCAAGTACTTGTGTGGGCTGGGTTTAGTTTTGTTTGTTATTGATAGGTGGATACATTTAGATAGAATAAATTCCATTTGCCATTTATCTGACCATGTTTGGAGTTGGCTTAGGTCAGTTTGGAGAATTTTGTGGTTGGTTTTGGAAGAAATTTTACGATATATAATACTGTCATCTGCAAAAAGGTGTATAGAAGATTTGATATTCCCATCTATGTCATTTATGTAGAGTAAGAAGAGGACAGGTCCTAGAACTGAACCCTGTGGGACACCAGATGTGACATCTGTGATGTCCGACAGGGCACCGTTAACTGAGACTCTCTGTTTGCGGTTGGATAAGGAAAGATTTGATCCAATTTTGAGTGTTTCCAGTGATTCCGTAGGAGGTCAATTTTGACTCATTAGGTTTATGAGACATTATTACTGGATTGTTTGTGCTCATTGCCAGAGGAGCATTTAATTGGCAGCACATTTGAGAAATTATTGTTAAAGTAAGTAACGAACATCTGCGCTCGTTAGGATGTTTAATTGCAGCACACACGGAAACCACATAATGGTGATTATCCTGGGAAATAAATGTGGCTGTTGCAGCTGCCCCGTATACATAATTTGATTCGGTAATGTCCTGCTTGACTTGTGCTGGACGTTACGGTCAGTCTGGACAATAGAACAATCAGTGGTCTGGCCTAATCGAGGCGTCTTCAGTTTGGCCTTGCGGAATCGATTATTTTAATGGAGAACGTTGCTAATAAATTAACGGATGTGTACTGCAGATGCTGCCCATTCATGTAGTTTACGGTGTGATAGTCTGTCTCTCTCTTTCCCTGTCTATTTGGGGTGATCAACAGACATCTCATTGTTCAGTCATGTGCGACCTGTTGCTTTGTAGCCTTTGTCTGTGTTGAATGACTGTTATGAAAATAGATCTCTAGTCTTTAATTACAAACAGCACTTAATGAAGCAAGACGATCATTTAGGAGAGTGCAGTCGGCCAATCATAATTTCTTGATTTGCATAGACGATCAAGCTTTGATCTGGGCAATAATTAGAATTACTGTCAGTAATACGTACTTGTCTTTATTTTAAAACTCATTCGCTAGCATTAGAAATGCAGACCTGCCAAACCATGCGGATTTCCTGTATGCAATAAAGTTTTTGTGGATTTTTTTTGAGGTATACAAATAATAATCGAACGAAGACTTCATAGCATTTGAAGCAGAAATACATGATGTAAGGTGTAAACCTAGCAGATTTCGTTTAACAGTTATATTTGACAGCCTCATTAATACTCGACCGAAATTGGAAAACCGTAGGCCAGTTAACCAATGAAAAAAGTTATATAAATTTATATGGTTTTACATGGTTCTGCACAGAATTTAATGCGCCAGATCTGGAAATGCAGGTTACTTGTTTTGATTGTCATCGCCTCTGGCCACACAGCTGTGCAGGAGTGCCTGCCTCTTGTCTCTAGACACAGAGATGTTGCATCTGGAGGATGGCAAACCTGCATTGGTATGTGTCACTGAATCACCACTCAGCCTGGCGGTATGGGCGTAAGAGGCTCTGGGGAAGGGAATCTTTTTGTGCGCAATACTCTCTTCCTCTGACAGCACCAGACCATGTCTTCCTATTCTCTACCCTATTCTTCCATTCTGTCTCAATAATAGTTTGGTATTCTGGAGCAAATTATTCATGTAGGTCGTTCCTCGATTACATTTTTTACTTGTCTCGTTTTACAATAATTTTGCAGAAAATTAAACTACAACATGCTACTAGCTCGTTTGTGCAAATGTGTTACTTAGTTTTGAATAAATCATCAAACTATTTAATTTTTTTACTGGGTCTGGTCAAAATTAGGCAAAAATGGTCCGGCTTTATATACTATAATAAAGCAGTTGACACTTTTGGAAGTTTGTCGATCTAATGATCAAAGTAAATTCTTTTGATTTAAAAAAAAAATAAGCCCTTGTATTAGGGATTATTACTTAAACTGTTTATACATTACATATTTATTTAAACATCAACAAACCTGATTTGTGCTGGGCTAAATCAATTGAGAAAGGACTTTTAACATCACCAAATTTGCTACCCAGTTATCTGGATTTTGATGCGTCTTTCACTGAGCCGAGTGACAAGATACAGAGGTTACCACCAGAGGTCACCAAGGTCGCACTTAGCCACCCAATACAACAGATGATGACAGACAGATTTGTTTCAATGTAGCCAGTTAATTTATTCATTTGGTAGTGTTAAAAATACCTTATTCAATTTCATATGTCTGCCTAACTGTTGAAATTACGTGTGATTATTGCTATTAACTGAGAAAAGTTTCTTTGTTGCCTGACAAATGTTTCTTTTCTGCTTCAGGTATGTACAGATTTAACTGAGCAGTTTTGCGCAACAAGTGGTAAGTTGCAGAATATATGATATACATTAAATATGGATACAGGAAATAAATAAAAGTCGTTAAGTAAGCCACAGTAAAGAGTCTTACATGAAATGTGTCGCTTTCCATATTTTCTTGATTCTTAAATTGCTGCCTCATATTTAAATTTCCGAGAAATTTTATTATTTGGATAGGTGTACGATGTACATTCTTTTTTGTTGCACTTTTGTTTTTTGGGGGTAGCATTAAACATCACAAATTTCAGTGAAGTTGAGAACTTACATATTATCTTGGATTGCAAAATGTTTATCTTCATTTTTTAGAAAAAAAAATTTATTGATTTATCGCTTACTTCAGAAATTGCATTCATCGCTTGGATGTATTTTAGGACTGTTGTTGTGTAAACGCTATTAAAAATAAAATTTGATAGAGATATGTGATACAACATAAAATTAGCACTAAATAGGTTGGTAAAGTGGGCATCTAAATGATAGGATGATAGTTGCTGCATGTGTGCGTTGTTTGTGAAAAAATTAATGTTTTAATGATAAGATGTCTTTGTAAAGTTTAGCTGAATTTAGGGAATTAAATTGCAGAGTAATGCTAAATGAATATGTTTCTCTATTTCTGTTTCTTAACTGAGTATCATTAATGGTTGGTTAACTATTTATTGTCACAAAATTTAATATTGTCCAAAAAATGTGCAATTTGCAGATTGCAATTTTTTTGGACATTGTTTAATTTTTATTCATGTGCAAAAGAAATAGTTTTTTTGCTACTGAAGCATTTCTGTTTAACACTGTCAAATGGTAAACTGCAACCCAATATTTATGCAATTCAGGCTCTAGCGTGTGGCTTTGACCAGAATCTTAATCAAGCACATAAATATCAGTTTGGTTCCTGTCAAAGTGAATTTTGAAAGCCATCCCATTTGTTAGCAAGCGGTAAGCAGAAAGCCAGGAACTTCTGCAGATGCTGTGGTGGGTCAGGAAAGGTGCATTTTTACAGAGGAAATGTGTGACAAATCTAACTAATTGATTGGTATGCTGTAAATAAATTGGACGTTTTATTTTTGTATGATTTTGTGCTTGCGTAAAAGGTAGGTAAGGTAAAGTCATCCCCCAGGCATTACGCTTTAGGAAGCCATGAAGGCTTATATGGCCAGTGCTTAAACCTTGTTTCTGTAGTGCGAAGCAACTTAGAGTGCAGTTATACTGACTCTCCTGGACGGGACACTAGTCCATCGCAGGTACCTTCCAAACAGTGTTTGTACTCATTTGCAGCTGAGTAGACTGAGGCAAAGTAGGGTAAACGAAATTGCCTAAGCTTCGAAAACGAACCGTGACCAGTGTGGGTCTTGAACTCACAACCCTCGAATTTAGAGTCCAACATTTGTGCTTGCATAAACTCTGGTAATTTGAGGTTAGCGTGGTCTGGATGCAGAACCAGTGACCACAAAATCTCACTTGTGCACGGAGCACAAGTTGTGTCAGTCTAGGCTTTCGTAACCACAATTTCCGTCTTAGATATGTCACCTAAATGTGTGGCTTCCTTCAAACTCACCCGACAATTAGGAGATTGACTGCTTGATGTAACACATGCTGTGATTGCTGTAATAGAAAACGCCATCCATGGCTGTTTTAACAATCCATACCTGTTAGGCAGTTTTTATAGCTAGAAAACGTAAAAATCACAGCCTGCAGTTATCTGTGCACATGAATGGTTCGGTGTTGTTAAAAAATGATGACACTTTCCTTTGTACAGTTGTAAATAATTCTTCATTCTATGTCATGGAGTGCTAGTTTATATGTACTGTAAAATACCTGCAAACGCAATGTTGATAGTTGAAAGTTAACATACAGTGCTTTAAAAATACACTGAACGTGTCCTACTTACACCAGTCTCTTTAGCAGCACAGTCGCTGCCTGAATCTCTCTTGTTCTCCACTTTTGGCTGAGTTCTATTTCTGTCCACTCCCCTGGATTACAATGCAGAGACATTACTGCAGGGCATACACGGTCCTCTGCTGTCGTCATGTTTTCCTTGGAGCATAAAACGTCAGTAGCAGACCGTGTATAAAAACTCAAGATATATTTTTTAGAAATTGCATTCCCACCGTAAATCTTCAGCAGTCTCTGATGATGACTTGAGTGTTTCTGTTCATTATGTAACATGCTTAATGATTCTGGTCTGTTGTATCTCTGAGCTTGGGTTTTAGCTGCTAGAAGTTTTATTATTATTTTTAATAAAGTATAACATTTCAACATTAGTATATGTTACGTTCTTGTAAAGTCCTTATGAAGTAACACATTAAAAATACGTGATGTTATTGCCAATCAGTATTGTTTCACCAGTTTATCTCTCAGCATTTAGGGGCCTTTGCTTCAATTTCCTCCCTCCTCTCCTGTTAATAATTTGGCCTCATCTCATGTGTACTGTTATTGTTCTCCAAGAAGTATAACATAATTTTGCTTTGGCCCTCAATCTTGTCTCTATGTCCAGTTTGAAGTCAGAAATGGGAATTCACCTGATCCGTCAACTAGTTATTGGCTGTCCCTTGTTTTAACCTGTGGGATATCCCTGTGCTGGGAGTGATAATCCCTAAACTGCTCCTAATCACAGCCAAGGAATCCTGCGAACCTTCCGAATAGGCTAAGCATGATTAATATATGAAATTACACATTATTATTATTATGATTAGGTAAAATAACATGGAGATGGTACGATGACCTCATGACTTCCTTTGATGAGCTGTTAAAATCTACAACTATGTATCAGATGTTTGGTACAGATAAACCATATGCCGCCCTATCCAGAAGGCAGCGTCATTATTTTCTCTTTAAGACATCAGAGGTGTATGCTGCGGTGATGTGTGGCAGAAATGTTGTGGTGTCAATTTGACAGAAAAGGAGGAAAGCCAGTTGTTTAAAAATGGTCATTGATGCTATAAAGGTATTCCTAGCATGCAAACTCTTAAATGCCACAAGTTAGTGTGTACAATCTTCAGAGTCAAATATATCAGTATCTGCAGTTACAAATATGTCGTAGTATACAGTGTTTGGCGCATGCAGATGTGCACTTGGTAGTGTTTTTTTGCAATAGTTGGGTCCCTGGGTCAGGGGGAGTTCAGGGGTCATGGGGGCAGACAAGAATTGAATATATGACATATTAAGTGGGGTGTGATTTATCAGACTTGTTGGTGACTGTGGTAATTGAGCACTGGATGATTTATGTGGGTTGCTTCTGTGACAAGGCTCACACCTGACAAAGCCAGCACTTGGGTTTAAGCTGACTGAAATTTATGGGGGACATTATTTACCAATACACCGGTCTGTCAAGTGTTTGAAATGTGTTTGTTCAGTCTGACTGTGGTGGGCAAACCGCACCAAGGCACAAACATGACCGACTGTCTTTGTGAACTATTTATTGTTGAAAGTGATTAACAAACATGAATGAAAGTCTTTGTACAGTATTTATTGTTCAAAGTCAGCACATGGTTGTTGATTAGTGTCTTTCCATTTTGTGCATTTTATTGGCACTGGTTGTTAGGAGACATACATGATCTGCTAGAATAAACTATCTCTTGTTTCTAAACATATGCACCATTTTAATGTATGAAAAACCTTTTGAAATTTGTGTATGTTAGAAATACATCCTTGTAAGATTTAAATAAATTGTTTTATGCAAATATTCCAAGCTAACGGCACACTCTGCTATATTACAAGTGATACTCTTTTCATCTTTGTGAGTAATTTCCTAGTGATAAAAATGTTTTGAGCTTATTTTTTCCCAAAGTTTTTGTGGGGAAATTGTTCTTTTTTACAGGTTCTCATGAAAACTACGATGGATTACGTTTAAACTTGGATTGGAGATACAGCAATTTGAAAACGTGATTGGTAAAGTAATGTTTTAAAAAAATACAAAATCAAACTTGGCAAATATGCTGATCATGGTGAGGGCACATGTCATTTATGATTTTAAATTATAAACTTATAGTATGTGATGTTATTCTGCTGTCATTTAATGAAGTACGAAGTAGTGATGACAAAGTGTGTTAGTGGCAACAAAGTGTGTTAATGGTGACAAAGTGTATAAGTGGTAACAAAGTGTGTTAGTGGTGACGAAATGTGTTTGTGGTGACATTGTATTAGTGGTAACATAGGTTTACTAGTGACAGAGTGTTAATGGTAACACAATGTTGGTGGTGACATAACGTGTTAGTGGTGACATAGCCTGACAAGTGGCCCTTGAGTTATGCTAATCACCCCCTCAGGGCAGTAGCAGTCCAACCCTCTGTAAACTGCAAGCTATATCTGGCTCTGCCTCAGACATCCATCTGTTTTACAGTTGTCCAGATGTAGATGTATCTAGATCTTGGTTTTATACAACACAATACAATAAAGACACTTCTATTGCATTAAATTCCTCTGGATACCCAAGCTCAGCAGCTCACCAAAACAAAAGGGATAGGCAGGTTAGCCGTTCCTGTTGGGTTGGTGTATTGAGGAGCTAAAGATGATCAGTGAGTTTAAACAGATGGGTTTTTAGGTGGAGGGCGAAACGTTATATTTCCTGCTGATTTAACACTAACATGGAGTGAGTTCCACAGAGTTAATATGGTAACTGAGAAAGCTGTAGTTCCGATGTTTGTCTTAACACTGGGAATGAAAAGTAGATTTAGAATTAGATGATCGAAGCTGTCTACACTGTTTTGGATGAGTGAGCAGTGCACGTGAATAGGCTGGTTGCTTGGATGAAAGTGATTGATAGTTAATTGTGCAGATCTTGAAAATAATGCGATGTCGGACACGGATTTTAGAAGTGGCACGTATAGAAAAGAGGAAACCACTTAACTATACCCTAGCCAATTATTGGTCCGACATTTCTTACAGTGCAATATTACACTTAATGGTATTGTAAATTGATGCCTGGAATGGCAGTTTTGTTATGGACGTGTGAAAATGTATTAAGCTGGCTTGTGTAAACACCATCTGTAAAATTATTGCCCCGGGATGTGATTGTAGGCCCGAGAATAATACAGTTGAACACCTACTGGATACTTACTAGGTGGCGCAGGATATATAATGCAGTGTAAATGTAAAAACATCAATATTCGATGTCCCAGAAAAGAAAGATTCAGTACCAGAACCAGAAATGTAATTTTCTACTGAATAAAATGTGCTGACTTCGCTGAAAAACTTCCCTTGTTTCTCAAAAATGTTTGGACAAAATGATGTAACGCAGACTCATTTAAAGAACATTTTAGCTACATAAAAATACAAGGATTATTTTAGGGGTTGGCATTGACATCGCCCCTCAGAATTCCTGAACGCAGAAATAACATAACTATTTTTTGTACCCCGCTCACAGCAGGTAAATGTATTGTGTTCGTGACAATGTCAGTTGTACCAAGTGTCACCTTACTCTAGCCAATTTAGTGGGGGGTTAACTGCAGACTAGACCTTTCTAGTCTTTGTCACCGCACTTATTTTTCCGTTTGTACAATGTACATCTTGCAGGTGTTTTTACTGAATGAGTTCTGCATTGCCTCTTGTCGTTTCCCGTCGGACTTTTCCACCACTGGGATTTGTTTTATTGTAAATGATTAATTCAGGTTTCCATCACTGAAAATCTTAAATTTGTTGATTAAAAATCTTGGTAATCTTAACCTACGAACTATGTTCATCTATACTTGTAATGTTTTTCTCTCCTAATTCCACACCCACATTTGCCTGTATTTGCTCAGCTTCCCTATAATGATTCTTCATAATTATTTTTTTATGTTCACAAAATCTATAAAGTTGCTGCTGTACTAAATATCATATGCTGTTGTCGCAATTCAGTAACAATTGACCAGTCTATAAAATATAGTATAAATATATAAAATCAGCAAGATCAGACGATGGAGAGATGTATATATCCACACAAAAATCACATTAACCTGGGCCCTTAAAGGTATAGGGAAAATAAGAAGCCCAAAATCAACATGGCCCGTGTCAAAAGTGACAAAATAACCAGCAGAGAAAAAATCACTGATGCAGATTTATGATGTTGTTGCTGACTTTTGTCTCAGGATACAATGTCTTATTGGTTGTGGTTGTGGTTGTGGTGCCATAGTCTAGCTTTCATAAGGTGTATATCGGTGTCGATGTCACTGCTGATGTCAAGACCACCAACTTGGCTAGGCCTCGGGAGCAGCCGTCCATGGTTTGGATGATGTGACAGAATATTTTGGGTCACGTTTCAGAACATCTTTAAAGCAATGGGTGAGGCGCGGTGGTTCAGTGGTTAGAACATAGGACTCTCAGTCGAGAGGACCCAGGTTCAAATCCTCATTTTGTCATTTCGAAAGTTGGGTAATTTTGTTATCTTGTTGCACCGGCTCACTAACCTATATAAATGAGTTCCTGGTATTAGACAGTGATGGGATTATAAGAATGAACAGCATAGCAATTGCAGCGTGGCTGGATGCTTCAATAGAAGTTGAAATTGTGTTTGCATGAACAGGTCTGCCAGGGGCAAAGTGTAATGCGCTCTGAGTAACGATTGTCACAGGGGTGCAGTATAAATTGAACACTTTGCTTTTGCTTAAAAAATGCCTAACTCTTCTTATGACCTGCTGCTGAGGTAGGGTTTCTTGAGGATTTTAGTGCAATAGAAGTGTTCTTCATTGTAAAGTATTATATATTTGTGAACTAACTCTTTGCCCAGTAAATGCATTATGGCTGAAAGCTTCAGGTTGGTATTGAAATAAACAAGTCTGCCAGGGGTGAAGTGTAAGGTGCTTTGAGCGATCTCAAGGACTGGATACCACGCTAGATATGAACGTACCTTTTACCTTTATGTTGTACCTAGGTATTGGTAGCTATCAGGTTCTGATGGAGGGCTTGGTTACCTTTGTGTTGGACTAAGGTATTGGTAGCTATCAGGTTCTGATGAAGGGCTTGGTTACCTTTGTGTTGGACTAAGGTATTGGTAGCTATCAGATTCTGATGGAGGGCTTGGTTACCTTTGTGTTGGACTAAGGTATTGGTAGCTATCAGGTTCTGATGGAGGGCTTGGTTACCTTTGTGTTGGACTAAGGTATTGGTAGCTATCAGGTTCTGATGGAGGGCTTGGTTACCTTTGTGTTGGACTAAGGTATTGGTAGCTATCAGGTTCTGATGGAGGGCTTGGTTACCTTTGTGTTGGACTAAGGTATTGGTAACTATCAGGTTCTGATGGAGGGCTTGGTTACCTTTGTGTTGGACTAAGGTATTGGTAGCTATCAGGTTCTGATGGAGGGCTTGGTTACCTTTTATCTTTATGTTGGACTAAGGTATTGGTAGCTATCAGGTTCTGATGGAGGGCTTGGTTACGTTGATCGAGTAGATAAAATAACCAAGGCGTGTGTCGCCAGTGTGTAGCTTCTGCACTGTCAACTTGGTTTCTGTCAAGGCAGGTTTACTGCGGCATTTCAAAAAGGAGCCATTCATTGGTGTCGTAACCCAGTTTATTTTATGGTGACATTCTGAGATGGTCCCCAGGCTTGACTTAAAGCTGAGCATGATCAATCACCAGGTGGCACTGCAGGGGATTCCCTCAACTCCGGCATTATGATGGTGATGGAACAAATCGTTAAGTACCGCAAGCTGCGTGTATGTACATGGAGATGAATACATATTTGTATGCATGCACATCTGGGCATATTTGGCCAGCGAAATGGCTTGTTTGATGAAATAAGTTGATGGATTATATATAAAATGTGCGTTATGACGAATTAAAGAATTTCGTCAAAGGTCTAGAGTCAATAGAGTGTATGCATAAAAGAATTTGACCTCGTTGATTTATCAGTTTGACCATTTAGGCCTGTGATCTAAAATAGAAGGTAGCAAGCAGACTTGGTTTGTTTGTCAGTAAGGTATGTGGCGGGGGGGGAGGGGGTCCAGGGAGTGGGGCTGTCCCATACCTGGAGGGGGATAATGTCACAGGTGTGTTGTACAGGTGATGGGTTCCAGTTGGAGCCAGTCATGTTGTATTGCCCTTTGCTTAAAAAAACGTAGAAGCAATTGAGAATGTGCGACAGATTCTCCAACAAACCTGCCACTGCAGTTAGGTACACAGTGTGCAGAAATCAAGTCAGGAAAAAGGTCACGGAAATAAAGTCCCAGTTTTGGCTAGGAAAAAAGTTACAACACTGTTTTATTCGAAGACTATATACTAAATACTAAGGCATAGTCTTGCACATTTCCACTGATACTTGAACACAATAAAGTGTTTTGGTGAAGGTGATATTCCCCGTGGATATATATATTATAGAGTTTTTCTAAGAACATAATTAGATTTTAACACACAACTATTAAGTAATAATGTTTATTATTATAGTAATTAGTAGGGTCTCTTCGTATTGATTTATTGAAATATGGCTGACAGCTTTAACACATATACCCTTACTGGGCTGTTCTGATCTGAATTCCTTCTTCACATCACCAAGAAGTTGTCCCGGAACATTGGATGTACAACAGGCCTGCCTTAAACAGTTAATTGCTAGTGAGTGTGAATATTTTCAAAACGGAAATGTGTAAAATAAACATGAATAGTTAGTAGATACTCTAATTTAAGTGAGTGGATAAAAGGAAGAGGCCAAAGAACCTTTCTGGAATGGCTCATTAGTCTGTAGACTAAAGAGCCTTCCCGCAAAATGTTGGCCATCGCTGGAAGTTCTGAGATAATAAAATAGAAATAATATGGAATGGACATTGAGATCGAAAAGACTGGTTGATCATGATTTGTGTTTCTGACCGCCTTTCACACGACCAAACATGGAGGGCTATTGTATTTCCGTTTGAGTGTTGAAAGACAACAACGAAATGGCGGGCCATGTAATCGGTTACCCACAGGGGTCATAATTTCACTATCTTGGGAGGGTATATGGGCAGGAGTGCTGTGGGAGTTTCCCACCTGTAGGGGATAGTTGGGTGCACCTGGAATTTATTGTCAGTTTGTGATGGCGTCATCTTTGCTGGATGTAGTGAAGACATGATTGCAAGGGTCTGCAAATGATTCCTCTAGACACGACAAACAAATTTACCCCATAACAATGATCTTTGGTCTGGTTAGAATGCTTACATAGACCTCAAAGATCGTGTTATCTGTGCACTAATCTTAAGGATTTTGTCGGGGAAAATAGCTTCAAGAGTGTTCTCGTTTAATTGAATTTTGATACTTTTTGCTCTTGTAAAAGGGTTGCTGTAAATAATAAGTTGTCCACTGTGACAGATAAACGAGTCAGGTAACCGGGTGAAAGGGCGATTGTAAGGGGTTGTATGAAGCCAAGGGTCTTAGCAATAGGCTCAGGTGTGTTATCAGATTAGTGTAGTATAGCAGATACAGCAGATCCTGGCTAAAGTTTCATTCGATGGGGAATATATCCGTGAATCACTGTGCAAGATTGATTTGACGAAGGCCGGTAAGGTGTGCGTGTGGAAATAGGCCAAACAAAATGCCAGTCCTAACTAAGTGCGGTGCATGCCCCCTGGTAGAAATACCTTCGCACCATAGGCATGTCGTAGATTTATCAGAGCTTCACAATTTTACATTGTTCTGTTTGTTTTACTCGTTGGTATTGAGTTTCGTGGTATGCCCTGTGCTCAAACGTACTGCTATTTGTGGAATTTAATTGCTGTGATGGATCAATAGTGGTGCTATCTCGAAAGTTTGCAAGATCAGGTGTTGATACGACAGAAGACGGTGGGTTGTGTCACTACCATCAAATCTTTGTCACCGCCGTTGTTAAATCGTGGACCGTGTCTGATGAATGCCCTGTTGATGAAACCGTTGTTGGATAATAATACGCTGAAAAAAGGTGATGCTTCAATTAAGTGCGGGGCCATGATCAGACGTGTTCGTCAACTTTTATTCTCCGTGGAATCGCTTCGAGAGGTGCGAACAGGATGAGGCTAACAATGCAGGGGAAGTGTCACCTCGATGTCTGCGCTGAAATCTTTGTGGGAAGGCATTTATCTGCAGTAGCTTCTTTGAAAGTGCACCCACTGCCAGCAGCCCAGTTACTATCTGCGGTTTCGAATTACTGAAAGAACTGCACGTAAAAATGACAAAAGTATCGGGTTGATATGTCACCATGGGGACGGTCCATTTGGTCTATTGCTTGGCAATATTCTTCAAGATTTATCAGCGAGATAATCACTTAACAGGAGAAATGCTAATAAACTGCCCAATTTGAATGGGTGATTTAGGATCCACCAGGCAGCCTCATTTTGCATTGTGTCCCCGTACATAATTGCTCTGCAACCCCCGTCCGTCCACCCTTTCTCAGCTGTCACACGGGTGTTGCCACCTTTGACCCACAATTGCGTTTTATTGGTGTGGTTAAGTATTATCCTGTGAAATGCAGATGACATTTGGTCACAGATGATAATGCTATTGGGCAGTGGACAGTCATATGACAATAATTTCTAAACAATGGTATCTTATGGCATCTTATGGATGTTATCTTATGAATTCTTATCAGATGTAACGTCTTGGTCATTTCAGTAAATTCATCATCATGTCTCTTTATAGGTACCGCCCTAGGCCAGATGAGTATGCTTGGTTTTTAACAGGTTATCACTGTTGCAAAATATAAATATACACACACGCACGCACGCACGCACGCACGCACGCACGCACGCACGCACGCACACACACACACACACACATGCATGTATGCGCGTACGATCGCATGCATGTACATTTTTGCTGTACCCAGTAACCTTTGACATGTTGTTTGGCCCACATACCTCTTTTCTATCTCCTACAAAAATCTTACATACAAACAGAAAAACCACTGTCAGACAGGACCCTAAGACGAGACATCCTAGTATCATTACCGGGTGTCTTCGCTCTTCTGACTTATGCCATTATCAGTTGGATCCGTTTAGTCCAAGACAATGGCTGGATGATTGCTGGTTGGGGCCAGAACACAAAAATGTTATCTTGAACCTTGTAAAATATGCAGGTTTAGACAAACGACGTATTACGTAGTGTGTTTGGTTCATTCATGATGTTCCTACTAGATGAAGAGAGATTTGGTTAGAGTGGGAGGGGAATGGAGAATGAGAGCGAGGGTAGAACGAGAAGAGGAAGACCGAGACTCAGATGGGAGGACTGCGTGAAGAGGGATTTAGCAGGAATGGGAGGGACGTTGAGAATGAGAGTGAGGGATGGGGAGTGGAGACGGCAGTGAAACGGGATCAATGACAAAGAAGAAGGAAAACAAATATTTATGAGTAACGAGATCGTCACCGTTACTTTCTCTTTGTATTGTATTCTAAGTATGTTCTGGGTACTTTCTCTTTGTATTGTATTCTAAGTATGTTCTGGGTACTACTGTAAAAGAAAAGGACTTAGGAGTTACAATAAGCGCTGATATGAAAGTTTCAGAGCAGTGTGGTATTGCAGCTTCAAAGGGTAATCAAATTCTTGGATTGATTAGAAGAAGCATAACATACAAGGGAAAAAAGTTAATTATACCTCTTTATAAAGCAATAGTTAGACCTCATTTAGAATACTGTATACAAGCATGGAGACCATATCGTAAGAAGGATATAGATACGCTTGAACGCATACAAAGGAGAGCAACTAAAATTATTCCAGAACTTAGAGACCTTAGTTATGAAGAACGCCTGAAAGAATGTGGTTTAACAACTCTAGAGACAAGGAGGTTAAGAGGAGATCAGATTGAAGTTTTTAAGATATTGAATGGGTATGAAAATATTGATAGAAATATGTTTTTCTCACTCAAGAAGGATAGCAGAACTAGAGGACATGAGGTAAAATTAGTAAAGGATCAATGTAGATTGGACATCAGGAAGCACTTGTTCGCACAGAGGACAATAAATGAATGGAACAAATTGTCTACAGATTGTGTAACTGCTAGCAGCGTAAATATGTTTAAAAACAAGGTTGACACATATCTCAGGAGGGCGGGTTATAAGTAGGTGAACATTGTTGATCTCTCGATAAGCCAATGGCTTCCTTGTCCACTTGCCATCTGGGCCTTTGGCTTTGATGGCAAATCTTGTTAAATCTTGTTAAAGTAGCTGCTGTTTTTCTCACAATTCTTGTTGCTATTCTTTTTCTCTGGTTTTGAAGGTTTTTTTACACAGCTTTGCACCTAGGTTTAGAAGAACCCCATGTCGTTTTCAACCCGTTGTCTTTGTACAGAGTAAATCATCTGACAAGATTGAAAAAGATTGAACAAGATTGCCATGCAATGCAGCAAGACCGAAATGACAATTGAACAAGGAAGCCATTGACTTATCGACTGTCAAAAAAATGTCGTTTACGTGTGGCCTGCCCCTCACAGATATCTGTTCTGTTTTTAAACGTATTGACACAGCTGACATCTACACAATCGGTGGATAATTTGTTCCATTCTGTTATTGTTCTTCGTAAAAACATTTCTTATATATGCACTTTACGGTATTGTTGAACTAACATTGCCTCATGCCTCAAATGTTCATAAAAAAATATCCCTGTGCACTTGTTCTGCGCAGTGCTTTTATCCAAAGTCAGTTTACTTAAATGCATCGTGTTTTGGAGAAAGTTTTGATGCAGGATTTCTGTTGTTGCTGAATAAGACACACTGATGGAAGTTCTGCAGTGATGGAAGTACTGCTGTTTCATGGGTTAAATTTCAGTACAAGAATAAAATAAAAATGAATAGAATAAATTAAATAACATAGGTAAAAATGTTATGATCAACAATGCAGTTATTTTATTATTATTGCTAAATTGACGGTGCATATGTTCCATATCCCATAACATAATTATTGTGCTAGCTAGTACCCACTAGTAATCTAGCTAAGATTTTGCATAGGCCTCAATACTAATATAGACGCAACTTACAAAGACATTAATTGTTTGAAGCTACCAACTGTATCATGTAACAGGAGCATATAGTAATAGTCTGTATGAGCCGAATTGGACACCAGTAATTCAAGGCATACCTATAGAATTGGACACCAGTAATTTACTGTATTACTACTGGGTGCACGTAGTATGAGATACCAATAATTCTATTATATCCTTTATCTACAAACAGGCTGTTCTACAGAGTCCCGGACTTTAAGACAATTTGGGGTACACGTTAAGGGGAATGCCAGCAACAACTTAAGGTTGAAGCTGTTTACATATACAATTTACATGTACAGCTGTATCTAGGCAAGATGTGATCTAAGATGGCAGTGCTGCCATCTGGTGGACATATCATTAGGCATGTTAAGAAGGCATATGTCTGGAGTACGTTCTACATTCACCCACCATGCAGGATTTCTTCGATATGGATATAGTGTTTATAAAGTTCACAAGTGTGTCTGTGTAAAATTAATTGTTTGTACTTGTGACAATTTATGCAGAGCCAAGGAGCATAAAATATACAATATCAGTAAAAGTATGGGCAAACTTGTTATGCATCCTTCTTGGCAAATGATGGTGTAGATATTTGATAAAAAGGACGATATGTTGAGTATATTCACAAGGTATGCTGAGAAGGTATCTAGTACGACAAACCATTAATACAATTATCTGTGAAATCTGAACTAATTATATTGCATAATAATAGTTTTAAATGCCTCCACATGACATGTTTATGTGACATAGTTTTCATATGATTTTTTTTGCCACACAACAGTCATTTATTTGTGTTCAAACGTCACATTCTGATTCAACAAAGCGCAGAATATTCCAGAAACAAATCCAGTTGACTTTGAGTTAGATTTCGAAAACCAGCATGAGCGGATTCTGACTATACAATCCGCTCATGCCTGTATGGTAAACATCGTTATTCCCTCTAGTTGACTGCAGCAGATTGATCTCCTGAGAGAGTCTGCGCAGCCTTCTATATGATCCCAGTGGAGATTGGTTCCAGGGTCTGCTGTATTTCAAGTAGTTCTATACCATTGGCCATCCTAATGAAGCCGGATATGCATCTATGGCATTCGGTTCATCCTGGGTCCGGTATCGTGATGCTCATCTGCTTTATTAGCAACAGTAAAATTCCTATGATTTTTTGATCAGCGTCAGGAGCCGCCCAGAGGTCAGCCAAGCAGGAAGATGGAACGACTATAATGCCCTTCATCGTATTGATTTTGAATGTACTTATAACTTAATGTATTACACGCTAACCAATTTCATTGATTGCAATTATGTACAGTAAAAATATGAAAAATTTACTCAATATACGTGAGAGCAGCTAACAAAATATTTTATTACTGAAAGATGGTTGGCCATGTCATGAACTTTTGTTTTTGTTCATGTACACATGTGCGTGCGTGTGTTCGCATGTGCGTGCATGCTTGTGTGCACATGTGCGTGCGTGCACATGTGCGTGCGTGTGTGCACTTGTACATGCGTGTGTGCACATGTGCATGCATGCGTGCGTGCACATGTGCATGCATGTGCTTATTACACTGTTATGTCATGTCATGCAGCCATGTTTAGTGCTGTAAACATCCGCAATTGGCCACATTGAGAAGTTTTTGGCTGTCTTCCATCTGAGTAATCAATCACAGTAGTCACTTGGGGGGATCGCTGCGCTTTTTTGCTGTCCTGATAAATTGTTTTGTCAATTTTCGTTTGATGGTCCACGGGTGTTAAGGATAGAATCCTGTCTCATCGTGCCATGTTCGTTTACGCCACCAACCAATTTCCTGTGTCTTTAAATGTGACATCAACTCTTGTGTTCATCGAATGAAATCTCATATTGCATTTGAATTAGAGTAGTTTTCATGTTTTACATCTTCTTCGTGTCTTGGTGATTGTCGTGTAACTCCATGAGTACGACGTGATTGGATGTGATTACAGTGTGATAGAAGTTCTCCAGTTTCCAATTTAACTGATTTGAAGAACTCTTAAAGACGGGACGCAGTATGAGATAAATTTAGTGTTGACGCATCTGTGTCTGTTCAAGCATTACTCAGCATAGTTGCGTTAAAAGGATTCGCTTCCTTTCTTGTCACGTCCGCCTGACTTCACTGTGATGTAATTTCTCGTGTCGAGTTGTATCATTCACAGGGTAGGGTGTGTTTTATGGTGTCAAGTCATGTTTGTTTCATGTGATATGCAAAATCTGTGTTATGTCATGTTATGTCATGTTGCATCACAGACAGTGCTCATGCTACTGTCATTTTGTGTCATCATAATATGTTGCACTACACAACAGTGTCATGCTGGTGTAATAATGTATCATGTTGCTATGCAGATAGACTGTCATGTATCATTATATCATGTCACAGTGTTCATGCTACTGTCATGTTGTGTCATGTCATGATGTACTAAAGACAATGAACGTGCTGCTGTCATGTTGTGTCATGTTGTATCTTGTGTCGTTTTGTGTCTTGGTGCACTACAGACATTGCACATGCTAGTGTCATTTTGTGTCATGTTGCGCCACAGACAATTGCATCATGCTTCTCCACAGTAAACGTATGACGTCATGTGTAGTTACAGTATGGCGTGTCATGCATTCATGTGATTCATAGACATGACTATGTCAATGACGATGTTCCTCGCAGCAATGTACGTCATATACAATGAAACCATCGTAATGTCTACTATTGATTTCTGTGTTGTCTCTCGTTATCTCTCAAGTCTGCATGCTCAACAGTCATAGGATATGAAATTGTTAATATCAGTGACAAATCACATCTTTACTGTATGTAAGTAATATGTTTAATCAGTCACGTAAAACAACCCATCATGTGCCAAACGTACTTCGTGTCTATCTCGTCCATATTCGGTTTATTGGTGTTCAATAGGTGTTTGGTTTAATATTTTGTGGAACGTTTGTTTACTGCATTTCTCATCAAATGCATGTGTGATAAATATACTATATATAATGTTATTCTAATGATAAATGCATGTGTTCATTACTTGTTAAAATTAGTATTTATTTCATGAGATTCAGAGTAGTAGTCAGTCTGCAACGGTGACTTATGCAAATTTATTTAGTTTATGGCAAAATGTGTTATATGATTGGAGGACTCTACTGCCTGATTAGCCACAGCCATGCAACTGACGAAAGGGCTCCACTGTCTGATTAGCCATAGCCATACAAGTGGCCAAAGGGCTTCACTGTCTGATTAGCCATTTATAACAAGTGATCACAGGGCTCCATTGTCTGATTAGCCATTGCCATGCAAGTGATCACAGGGCTCCACTGTCTGATTAGCCATCAACATGCAAGTGATTACAGGGCTCCAATGTCTGATAAGCCATTCCCATACAAATGATCACATAGCTCCACTGTCTAATTAGCCATTTCTACACAAGTGGTCACAGCGCTGCACTGTCTGATTTAGCCATTCCCATACAAATGATCACAGGGGTTCACTGTCTAATTAGCCATTCCTATGCAAGTGATGCTTCACTGTCTGATTAGCCATATAGCCACTGCCTGTTGATTCAAGTTTATCAACATTTGGCTCAATGTGAAAAAATATTTTTGATTCTCATAAGGCCTGTCCAATGTATATCATCCCCTAGAGTAGGGACTCCTCTGGGCATCTCCCTGGTTACACCAGACGTGTTTGTCGGTCAGCCTCCAGTCAATCTAACTTTGCCTGGGCGTAATGTCATCAAGCAGTCCACTGGGTAAATTGGTGTAACATCACCCAGCGGCACTGACAGCATTTTGCAACCAACGAGTCATCTCGCAATTTGAGCTCTCAAATTCCCATCACGTTTTTATCAGATTATAACACTATGCTGGTTCATCTAAAATGCCCGCGCGTTATAAAACCTCGTAATAATAACACAGTGTTGCAATTGATGAGTCTAGATGACATTAGTTGCTGTGGTCAACAGTGTTGCTGGTTAACCCTAGGTCTATCAATAAATTCACTGTAACCCATGTTATGCAGAAACTTCATTCTTAGCTCCCTGTGGAAAATTCCTTGTCTATTCACCATACATGTTTATTGCTTGATAGATTTGCCCCAAAAGATTTGACAAAAATGCACGTATTAAATGCGAGTTATTTTTCCAACAATTTTACAATAAATTATTGATTTATCACAGTTTTAGTCATCAAGGATTTGTGCAGTTCTAAATAAAATACCCGCTGAATACAAAACTCAGAGTAACGGTAAACATGTATAAATGCATACATTAACTGTGTGTCTATTAGTGTTATGGATGTTATTGTAAAAGTGTTGAAAAAATAACTCGCCTAATACCTGCAGTTTTAATAAATCTTCTGATTGTAGCAGCAATTGTGGACTTTTTCTTTGATCAAAAGTATTTAATCGACAACTTTTCCATACAAACAATTATATAATTTTAGATATCAGTTATTTAATAGACTCACACAAACAGTTCACTTATATTATTAATGATATAACATATTTTCCTTGCTCATTATCTCTCATGAGCCACTGTAGAAGTCAATTATTCTAACTATCTTGCGATAAGATATGATTGAATGAAAACCAGAATATATTCCTCATAGGTTGAAGTAAATGTAGTTAGTGACACCAATAATATTGTCAATGTGACTGTATATTTGTGTTGTGTGCGCTACTAGTGGTAGTGGTAGCATTATGGTGATTAACTTTATTGATTAGCTTTCAG
This sequence comes from Lamellibrachia satsuma, assembly GCA_033239005.1. Lineage (NCBI taxonomy): Eukaryota > Metazoa > Annelida > Polychaeta > Sabellida > Siboglinidae > Lamellibrachia > Lamellibrachia satsuma. Next base: position 1,950,716 of record BSQZ01000024.1, read on the forward strand.
TTCAGTAAGTAAATTGCTGACCAAATTCCCATATTAATGGTTTATGCATAGTTATTTATATTATTAGTGATACAGCGATCCAGCTGGAGGTATGATGGATATGGGGGAGGCAGCCAACAGAAAGGTTTGCCAAAACAAACAGTTGACAGAAGTGGTGAAAGTTGAGTAGGCTTACAGGGGTTGAAGTAAAATATGTGCTGCCCTCTGGTGAATGCAGCATACTAACATAATAAGGATGCAGTCTTAAACATGACATGCATTTGTTGTACTAGTCTAATTCACAAAAAAGTTTAGATAATGTGCTACATATATGGTGGGTAGCTGGTGATGTTTTAATGATTTGTGAATGTTGTGTTTTGGTTTCAAACATGATCACCAGGTGTCAAGACTGAATAGTGGGATTTACTTGGCGTGTGATAAGCCAGGTGGCAGCACCATTTATAGTAAGTGGCCAGGGCTGTAGCAATCACTGCCAGCATCTCCACAAGAGGCCAATAAGTTATTTAATGTGAAAAAACAAAATGGAAGCCACATTAAAGTAGAGAAGTTTAAATTTTTTAAATTTTATTAATAAGACACAATTGCCATAAAACAATAATCAAATAAACCAAAAATCAGCAAAGCAAAACATTTACATATACCTTGAATGGATAGATGATCCGGTTTCTTGGTTATTAATATTAAGTATAATTACCTCTCAAGAAACTTGAAGTTTGTTCTGAATATTTCGACTGCATCTCGCAGTCTTCTTCATCTGTAACTTCAGTCTGCTGAAGAAGACTGCGAGATGCAGTCGAAATATTGAGAACAAACTTCACGTTTCTTGAGAGGTAATTATGCTTAACGTTTACATACAGTTAATTATAAGCTGATGATGATGAAATGTGAATAAATTAAACTAAATTGAAAGTTAAATATAAATATCACAAATAAAACTTGAAAAAGAGCAAGACAAACATAAAAGAAATCACTGGTGATCACATTTTGAAGAGGTTGCTGTATCAGGAGATGAGAATTTTCACCTGTAGGAAGTGTCCTAGATCCAGGGCAGCTGGACGGTGGACAGAGTATGTGTGATTGATGGCCGCCTTGCGTTGTCTCAGCTCAACTCAGCCTATGTGTGGCTGTACTAACGGGGATTATAACATCCATTTATCTTGCATTGTATTTACCCACATGGCATATGCCAAACAGCAGGAATGGGTTTAGCTTGTCTGTGTACTTTGTGAAGATGGTCACTGCAGTCAGGGTAGTATATTTTAGACTGCTGGTTGTAATCCAGAGACCTGCAAGATTAACTAGATTGGTTTGAAACTGCAATGGATTTCTAAAAAAAATAACTGTTTCATAAAGTATAAGTGAAGACAGTGAAAGTCGTGGTTTGTGTATAATGTGGTACTCAATACACTCGTATTCAAATGCAACCAGATTTGCATTTGAAAATGTCAAATTTGCATTTGGATCAAAAGTTCTTTTTTCTAATGCACCTTTGAATTATGAACAGTATTAAAATTGTCCTCTAAGATGCACCTGATTCATGAACTCTTAAATTAACTTCATGTTTGAAAGTTAATTGGATTTTAAAATAACTTTGTTAATAGAATGAACAGTGAAAGAATTTCATGTAAACGTGTAATGTTTTACTTTTTGCAAAAAAAGAAAATTGAAAATGAACCAGTTGCATTTGTAAATGCATCAGTATTATATATGGAATCAGCTGTAAGCACCTTGATAATTTCAGACACATCTAAAGCATCTTACAAACCAACTCTGACATTCAATCCTAAGGGTTATAGAGAATCCTTTGTTTGCACAATTAATGTGCAATAAATTACCACCATACATCAGTGTGGCCAGTGTGAGAGTTAAGATAACAAGCCTGGTTAGAAGAGGGATATCCATTAGTGTTCTTGAAGATTTCTCAGAAGTCTGCAGCCCATTTGTTCACTTGTGTAGATAAAGTGCAGAATAAGCCGGGACGGCCCTGCACAGTGGCATCTGTTTAGATTGTAAGTCGATGTTTTGCTAATGTGTACTTAGTGTCTTCATTACGCTTACTGCAATATGTAACATGGTGAATTCTTTTAAACTGTAGTATATCAAAGTTGGTGATTTTTTTTCAACTATTACACATTGCTCAGCAATCGTCCCACATTCATGCAGATTTAAGAAAATACTTGTTTTTGTATTTCATGTTCCTCATATATTTGATAAGCTGATTAGGCAGGGTGATACACTGATTAGGCAGGGTGATTCACTGATTAGGCAGGGTTAAAAAACTAATAAACAAACTAGATTATATGCTGATAATATCTTAGATCTTTTACACGTTTTTTCTTCAAAACGTGTTCAGTGATATTAGAAACTCGGGCCACACCTTGTCACTATGTATTTGCACAAGGTTGTTTTCTTAAGCAAAAAAATGTGCAACGGATCCTTCGCACATGCAGCATCAAGCTGAACTGGTGCGACCCAAGTTTTCCACAAAAAACTTTAAAGTTATATTGTTAGTAAATAAACATACCATATTTCACCTAATAAGCCTACAATACGCTTGAAAAAAAATTGGGCATGGAAAAATGTCAAGGAATATGTTCCTTTACGCCTACAAAAAAGTTTTTCTGTAGATAATAAGGTAACTGTTTAACACTAGTGCTGTCATTTGGTGACTAGTGTAGAACAACTGAAAAGTGGTGCCAACTGCTTGACACCAGATGACAACACTTTTCATATGTTCCACACAAGTCAAATTATAATAATTATGGATCCTACTGATTAAAAAAGAGGGTGTACACTAATTAATTGCTAATTTTGTAACTATTTCATAAAATTACCATGGTGTGTTCTTTTGACTATTGTACACCCTTGCTTTTATAAAAGCGGTTAAGATAATTTATTTTAGATTTTTTTGTCAATTCCCCTGTTTAATATAAAGTTGGTATGAATACAAGTTGGACACCCCGTTGAACACGTGGTGTTCACCCACCCTGAATTGCTGGGACACCCACACAATTTTAATGCCTCTACAGCCAGCTGTGTAGTCTAAATTGAAAACTGCTGGCCCACCACTATATCATCTTTAACAACCTCATTACTGTTTCTGCTGTCTTTTCAAATAAAAGTTTTGTTAGTCAGAACGTTCAGAGCACTCCCAGCATAACACAATATTGCCAAGAAGCATGGGAATCTCAAGATATGGTAATTAAAGTATGAAGAATCATGACAGCAAACGCCAACACCTGGTCATAATATTTTAATGGCATTTACCTTAATGAGGTTTGTAGCCTCTCCATTGCAGACCTCTGTCTATCCCCGATAATCCCTATAAAGTCCACATCATAGGTTACACTGGTGCAGCAATTTTGAAAAGGCAATCTATGGTCCTGAGTAAGAACAGTAGATTTCGGGAATGGGACTAAATTTTTCATGTTTGTAAAATTGTTAATATACTGGTGCCAATGGAACCACAGAACTTAAGCGATGGATCGTAACTGAAAACTTACAAAATCACCGCACTTGGGTCCTGCACATTTGTATGGGTATGTATTTCTAATATGAAATAAAACTATTCAGATTTATTATATTAATATTAGTTCCTTGCTAGATATATGTGTCACATTTTATACCATTAAATGACTCGTAATATTTGTGTATGTTGGAATGGAACATTAATGCAAAGTTACCTTTTATTCAGGATATATAAAACTCATGCACGCACGCACGCACGCATGCACGCACGCATGCACGCACGCACGCACGCACGCACGCACGCACGCACACATTTCAAATGTAACCTGGGTGGTGAAATTCAATAGCATGTTTTGTATCTCCCATGTTATTGTACAGGGTTGCAACGTGTGGAAAAAACAATTTTTTTACGTAATATAAGTAGCATGACCAACATAAGTGACAATCACATCACCTACAAAACTGTTATTTTTCATTGTCTGGGTGGTTGAGAACAGTCAAAGTTTGTGTTTTGTTTGACTGTAACGTGCCCAGTTACTGTATTTGACCTAATAAGGTACAATACACTTTAAATTTCAAGGAATCTGCTCTTATAAGCGTACACAAAATTTTTTATCTCTTGACAATAAAGTAACTGTTTAACACTAGTGGAGTCATTTGGTGAGTGTAGAAAAGTGAAAAAACACTACAGTTCCGCACTAGTCAAATTACAATAATTATGGATCCCGCTGATTAAAAAAGGGGGTGTATGCTAATTAGAGCATGTACGCTTAATATGTGGAATAATGTATATATTGTTGTCACCGGAGTTTGTGGCGTGATATAATTTACAGTTATAGTAGATACTACCATATCATGTGCCATTTAATTATACTCTACAGGTTCTGTGTGTGGTATTTGCCGTCAAGTCAGTCTGTGTTTATCATTAACAGTTCTAGATTGCATTGAATCCAGTCATCGTGTTTCTGATTGCAGCTACGATGTAATGCTTATGGTTGATGATCCTTCGTATTGGATGCCACACTTAATCTGTCCTCTGCGCAAGCTTGCTAATGCATATGCTATTTATATGGAGATAGGATGTAGCGGTTTCAGTCAAATCTGCCACTATATCGAATCAGTTTTGAAATTGTCAGATTCAGAATTGCTACATTCTAAGCACGGGCGCTTGTGTGCGTATTTCAACAGGAAATACGAGACGTTGATAACGTGTGGTTAACAAAGTGATGTGGCATGTCATAATTGACAAAAGATCAGGGTTTGATACATTCACAAAGACTCGCATTATATATGAATACGCATGGTAATGGGAGTTGGCATGTAAACACGACATGCACGCAAGATGGTGCGATTAACCATTATATGATATTTACCCCCGTATACCTGCCTGCTCGGTTCTCGTGATTACAGGGGGTGGTAATTACAGGGGTTCAATAAAGAATCAGTTGAAGTGGAAGGGTAGGTGTGCGTTGATAGCATCTGGAATGTCTTTCAGTGAACTGCGTCGCAGTGAATGCTGGCAGGGAGAGCTGCAAGCATTCCTTTTCGGAGGTCGAGTATAACTTGTGGTCAGTGAGTGTTATCACTGACTTTGGTAGCCATCTGTAACTGTTACAAACGCTTAGTAGCATTGTAAGAATAACCTGGCGATAAAGATGGTGGACGGTGCAAACATGAATGAGCATGTAGCTCCTTCGCTATCTCACCCGTGTACGGTTTATACCTGTATTTAATTGGGACATGATCTGACACAGAATAGAGACTTGAGTAACATGGCATCAAATAGAAGACCACCATGTTTGTAAAAGGTGATAGAATTTTACTTAGGCAAAAAACCCTGCATTTTTAGGATTTTTTAAATGTTTATTTCACAGCATTTTAATGCATGGAACAACAAGTGCTATTGTGACTGTTTGAATAAACCTTTAATGCAGGTCTTTGTATGTTGTTTCTGGTAAAAAAAACGGATACTGTGGCTATAAGGTGTTCTCTCATACTGGGCATCTATTATACCCTACGTGGTATTTCATCAGTAACAAGCACACTTTCCACATAAACACCCTCACCCCATGACATCTTCAAGACAGGTGTGGATATTCGTCTTGCTCCATTAAGATTCCCAGCACTGGGTTTCAGTTGGTGTCACCCCCAACACTGTGGGTGACACCCCATGGAGGATCCACGGGGTTCAACACCAGGTGCCTCTCATTCGCTATGCCTTTGATCAAACCAAGGAGTCCTTTCAACGTAGCAAATTGTTTTGAGTTTTTTCATTGTGATATTATCTGTCAGCTGATGTGAACAAGCTTGGGCCAGACAGTGCAACTGGTGTACCTGAAAGAAAGTCTGTCTGGCCCTAAAGTATCTCTGCTATTAATGTATTATAATACAAGTATAAAAAATAAAGATGAACAAATTACATATTGATTAATTAATAAAAAAGGTGTCTGGTGCTTTGACATTTTCAAATGTAGATTTTCCTTTTATGTTTTATTAAATGAAAATTTATTCTTAATGTGCGTGAATTAAATCTTATGAACACAGGTCGTGGGACTACAAAAGCCTAATTGTGTGATCAGGGTCAGGTGATAATATATGACAAGAAGCAGACAGCCGGTGGCTTATTAAAGCCAACTATCCAGGTACAGTTACACATTCATTTCCCAATGACACCCACAAGTTTGCTCAGACAACAAATAAACTGTACGATATGCAGATGTGTCTCGATGGCAAATGCACATAATGTCAATTTGCAGCTGCTGAAGTGGGGTGATGCTCAGGGGACGGTGTTTCTTGGAAACCGTCTCAAAAGTCAACAGCATCATTGTCGCTACGAGATGAGTGGCAGATTGCCTCATCATCAATATTGATGACTGTACAGATTAGATCACGTTGACAGTTTTTGCCCTCTGGCGGGGATTTCTGCGTTTGTGCGGTGTTCATACATGGTTCATTGGACCTAGTTTACTACATATTAGGAGGCTGCAGTGGATACTGGTGGCTGTAATGAATGATGTTGAAGATGCTCTGTGATCCGGTGTAATTATATGACACTGCATGCAGTTGATATTATAGCAGACATCAGTGTGTGAACAGGCGTGAGTTCTGTAAGTGTCTTCATGGTAGACTACTCTCATCCTAGGCAGCTGCTTTTCATGACTGATGTTATTGACGACCTGTCTTTGCTGATCACACAGATGCCTTATTGCCTGATGATGTTGATTTGATTGACACCTGCCATCGTCTTACATAGTGTGGCACACACAGAACAGGAACTGTGGATATCCACTGTACTAGCCAGGTGTACTATAGCAGTAGAGTGATTGTCGATAGTCTGTGGATCAGTGTGATGCTATTGTGATACGGGTTGCGCTTCATCGCACGTGTGTTTCGCCTGATTTTGCAGACTGTTCATCTGTCGAAAATCCAGTCACCATATTGATTTGCTGTTGCGCTAAATAGTTGGAGGCATTCTTCAGCATGTGAATGTCACTGGCCTGCGATCAGAATGCACTTGCCAGTTTGATGCATGACCGCACGTCTTTGTAGAGCTTGTCTTGGGACAGTTTTGTGAGTGGAAACAGCTGCTGTGTATTGCTTACAGCTGGTTAAATACTGTGATTTTAAGGTGGTTTCCCCAGTGGTGGACCTGCCTGAGTGAGAGATAAGATGGTGGTGCTTGGTTTCTGGAGACAGGAGTGTTACTTCTAGATGTGTTGACATCAAATGGCTGTCAATCATCTTGTCAAGGTTTGCGAAATTCATCATATGCTGCCTCATAAATAAGCCGGTGCTGTTCCGGCAAGCACGTCAAGCAACGGTTCGCTGGATTTGACAGGGTGCCTTGGCATGCACGAGACAAATGTTGACATTCAACTTTAGATTTAAGAAGTTTGCAAAAGCGATGGCATCTTGCATAGCACACTTTGCAGACGCTGCATTTGACAAACACTGAGACACTGAGGGCTGTTGTTGGGTCATTAGCTGTAGTCGTGTGTGATGGCTCAGCATGTTTCTGTGGCATGCCATTAGACGAGGAACTGTGCAATGTACAGAGAAGCATCTCAGCCATAAGTGTATTTGACAGGGAGCTGCTCGGGACAAGTAATTATGACACACATCTAGGTGGAAACATAACAATTACTCAAGCACTCTTACTGGCCAAGTAGGAGGTCAACGCTGCCGACAGACCCAGAGCGTGGTGGTGGTGCTACTGTTTCCATCAGAGGTCTTATACCAGCTGGTCACTGGTGAAGACTTGGGTTTCCTGGATAGAACAGCTCAGAACAGTCTGGCTAGTTATCAGCTTTGATGTTCTTAATTAGCAGTTAATTATGTCCAGTTGATATATGCTTGGCCACTCTGCAGCCCTGACACTGTCTGGTAATTGGCACTGGTCAGGCTACCTTTCCAAGGTTGACCACTCAATTGCTGGGTTAGACAGATAGATGTCTAGAGGCTATACTGGACGGCAGTCAGACATACAGTGATAATGGACTGTTGACTGAGGCCAGGCTGGAAAGAAGGCTGCATTGGAGAGTTGCGCCAGTGGTTAAACAGCAATCACCTACTTAGATGGACGACTGCTCAACATAGCTGGGTACGTACAGCTGCTGTCCAGACCCAAGTAATGAGCTCGACCAACATAATGAACATGTCGTGTGAAACACGGAGCTGAAACACGGAGACGAGAACACAAAAGGTGAACAGTGTATGAATTCTCAAGTGTTTAAGCTGACAGTGGTGTCGTTATACCTGTGACAAGTGATTGTGATCGTGCGTTGACAGCTTGCCAGTGGGGCAGCGGGGTTTGGGATGGAGCACCCACGCCAGGTTCTGTGTGCTAGTGTTTTCGAGTGACACAACTCGACGTTTACAAGCAGGGAGAATGCCACGGTGATTGTCGGTTGCTCGTTCGACGAATCTGTCGCATGGATGAACGATGCAGGTAACAGTGGTGAACACGGACTCGTGTTATTGTGTGTGCTTACCAGTGCGAAATATAACACCAGATGGCTACGGAAAGTGTGGATTAGGATGGTGACGATGAACAAGGTGAGAGTGTCACACATCGTATGGATATGTTTTGCTGACATGCTTTTGACAACGGAGTGACCACTGATGTATTCATTGAGTGACCATTGCGGGCAATCACTTACTGAATTTTTGTGTCAATTATCCAGCATAAGGATCGGTGTGATACGAATGGTGCTTGATTTCAAACGTGATGTTCACCTGCTGAGATTGCAGCAGCGACTCACAAAAGGGCCAACAATTTCGTGGGCTGACGATACACTGATTATCATTGCTGATAGAAAAACAGCCACGGAGGCCAGCCGTTTCTGATTTATTCCTTCCGTGCCTTTTGGCAGACAAACAAAACTGTGAAACAGTCTGATTTATCAGCTGGCTGGCAAGCGGCGTTGTGCTGCAGTGCTTCAGGAAGGAAATACAGTCAGGCGGTCGAGTTTGTGCAAACAAAGGCACTTTCAACAACACCACAAGAGAATATGCTGGATTTTTATACTGAAAATGGATCAGACCTGCCTGCCATCGCCACGCGAACGACTTAAGGAACTGCCGTGTTATTTACGGGACTACAGCGATTGAGGTATTTTTGGATTTGCAGATAAAAGCAATTCTCGACTGCGGCCGTGGAGAATGGACAGATTGTGTCGGCGTGCTGCGTTTGTCGAATCTGACTGGGAATTAACTTTTGATTGTGTGGCATTTAAGACATTAGGGTTGTGCCGTTGTGGCAGGAACTGATGTAAGCTAGAACCATGAATATACGGAACAGTCGTGCGTCTCTTCGGGAAGGGTGTTGTGCCAGCAATGTCCTGGCCATAGTGTGCTTTATGTTTGGCCTCTTCTGGTGTGCGCTGGCCGTTACAATGATACTGCTTTACTCGCAGTTTCTGCATCTCAGACGATCAGGTAAGGCATGTTTTGGGGGGAGGAGACGATATTTTTTGTGGGAGATATTTTTGTTGTGGGATTCAGGATGTGTTTTCTAGGTTGTTTCGTCGTTTCTGTTTGTGTACACAAATTCAACAATAGGTTGTCGAGATAATTCACACATTCGTCTGCTTGTTATTTTGGAAATAATGCAGGTTTAATATTGCATATAAGTTTAACACACAGGTTTATATTGCATGAACGTATTAAATTTATTTATGCTTCATGAATTGTGCATATATTTTGCAGCTGTCATTGAAGCACAACATTAAGGTTGTATGGCCTTCACCTTTGTGATCTGATTGTCATATATTTCCTTATGAACTGAAATTGTAAAAAACATATATTAGTCTGGCAGGCGTATTTAGAAACCAGACTGATCTGCTAATATTTACAGTCATCTGACGGTGCGCCACCGGTGAAGCGGATCAGTGGTCCAGTGCTATAGCCCAAGGCACTCCCGAGTCCCTGGCTTCAGGCTGCATCTCGGCTTTTTTAGAGATTGAAAATATCTCACTCACAATATACATATGTAGTAGGCTTAAAGTGGGGTGCCTTGATATATGCTAGTAAAGCAACCTGGTTGAATTATTAGAAACAGTGTTAAGGTTATTCACCTGGTTATACGGTCCAAGTACACGATCCGGGCTCCTGTATTAGCAACATAATCGAGCCATTTGTAATTGAGAACTTAACAACAACAGTAGTAACAACTTTTTTATTCATGATAAACCTTATAAAAATATACATTTTATCTTCATAAGGGTCATGAGTTTAAAACATAAATAGACAAGTAAATTCAGGACCGCTGAAGATTAAAGATTAACAGATCAGAGTACAAGTTTATTTTAAAATGCAGTAAAGATAGATAAAAACATTTTCTAATAAGTTAAGTAATATGTACAGTTTAGCGATTTTAGAAATTATATGGGTAAAATACATCATATCAATAAGTTAACTAACTTAGTCCAGTTAAAATGTTTGTGGTCTCACGCGTCACTTTTGTTTAGTCAAAGATATTGTTCAGATATGTTTTAAAAGAATATAATTACTATGGAGTTACAATTTCATAGTGCCGCATAGAGAGAGTTCCAGGTACCAGTAGCTGTTGTATAGTTCTTGAAGAATTTTGTCCATGTTTTAGTTACGTTGAGCAAACATAGACGTTGTTTGAGCATAAGACGACGGAGTCTCTGTTATTTCTGGCAGGTTAAAAGGAACGTACAATGACTGTTTTACGGGACATTGCTGAATTTATTAGTATTTATAACACCTCGGTTGGTTAAATATAATATACATACAAAACATGTTACTATTGTGATTTTTCACATCTTTATATATTTTGAAGTGCACGATTTGGAATTAAAAATGAAATATGGCTGTTTTACAACATACGGACCACTTTACTTTATGGCAGACCTATAAAATCTTCTTACTTGAAGGTGAAATAGAAAAAAAAAATTCACAGGATGAGATATCGAAAAATTCATAGAATTTGGGCATTTTAATAACTAATCATTGTACATTAGGGGAGTAGTGGAGATAGTTGGTGGAGACGGCAGTAAAATGGGACTAGTGATGAAGAAGAAGGGGAAACAAAAATCTCCAACCAGTATCGGTGCCAGCCTCACCCCGGACTACAGGGATAAAGGGAAAAGCAACAACAACGTTCCCTTTAAGGTTTCTCATTCCCTGCTACAACCGAGTCCCTAGTGAAGGAATGCCAGACTCTCAGTGGAGAGCTAGATCCAGAGTTCAAAGCCTTCTGCTACTGTTCAAATTCTGTGCCGGTGCAGTTCACTCAGTCGTATAAATGAGCACCTGGATATAGACAGTGGGGGATTATGCGAATGAATAGCTTTTGTGCAGTGATTAATGCATGGCTGAATGCATCCTAGAGAACTCGAGTTGGTGTTCGAGTGAAGAGGTCTGCAAAAGGGTGGTGTGTAAAACACTTGGTGGTGTGTAACACTTGGTGGTGTGTAACACAATTGGTGGTATGTAATTCACTTAGCGGTGTAGAACACACTTGGTGGTATGCAACACTTGGTGGTGTGTAATGCACTTGGTGGTGTGTAACACACTTGGATTTGCCATAGAAGACAACATATGTGCAATATACCTGTACCTTTTACATATGTCTTCTCAGAGTATAAATTCTACATCATTTATATCATTCAGAGGATAAGTACATGTTATATACATAACATAATTTTGCCATACATAACATAATTTTGCCATATAAATAATATCTGTCTTTCAATACGTATATAATTAAGTACTTAAAACTCTACCTTGAATTGATTTAGCTTATCACAAATCTGGTTTGTTGGTGTCCAAATATGTAGTGTGTGAATAGTTTATGTAACATCCGCAGTCAAGTTAATAAAAAATATAAAAAATAAAAAGAATTTACATTAGTCGTTAGATCTAGTAAGGCTCAAAATAGTGGATATCCAAAATGGTAAACACTGTGCGGGTCAGTGCCGATCATGGGCTTGACGTCCATCCTCTCACTGATCACATGACGTACTGACGAAATTTACCAAGGGTGAAATTTGTGAGTTTTCAGCATTTCTATTTTCGCTTCACTTAATGTTTGACCAAACATTAAATAATTAAATAGTTTGACCAATGATTAAATCTGAATTTGTGTGTTTAGTTCTTTGAAAAGGATAAAGCAGAAGTTAAAACTGATGTGAAGTTTCCCTGGCATTCGCTAACTACACAAATGATCTAAACTGATACTAAAAACTTAATTTCCTAATTGTTATGCAACAACACAATTGCACAATACAACTACAATGTAAATAACTGATGATTTAGAAGAAATATAAAAAAATTGTATGTTGTTGTTATGCATATAGTTTATTATGTAAACATTGTCAGTTATATTTGTAAGAGGACAGGAATTGATATGCCCTGGTTACAAAGCCAGCATATCGTTTATGGACTGATACGGCTGAAAGTAATGAAGCACCGAGCACTGTAGGAAATACCTGCTCTACTTGATAAGTAGCATTACTTGATAAACTATCCAGGCCCACAGAGATACTTGGGCATTATATTTCTCTGATGAAGCTCCTTGCTAGCTTTAGGGGTGAGACCACAGTTGATTTTCCCCACTGGTGACCATGTTAACGTTTTGTCTGATTATGAGGAAACTGGACCATCAAAAATTCTGAAACTTCTCTACAGATACTGTCATCATTTCATTGACATGCAGATCGAGTTTAGTCAAAATTAGATACTCCGGCTCTAATCGTGTTGCAAATGCGCATACCCTCAAAATTGGCAGTTTTCACCAAATATTAATACACCTAGCAGTGTTTCTTCAGTCTTTCTTGTTGATGGCTGAATGCAGTTACTTCTTGGTAAACAAAATAATTGAAATTGGCTATATTGCACATATGTAGGCACTACATTCATGTGATACACTACTGGAAGCCTAGCTATGGTCTGACCTCTAGCTAGTTCGTCCTGGCGATATCATGATATGCCCTAGGCATATCGTCCTAATTACATTGTTGACACAGTGACATGAATCAACTGACCGATAAATGTCATCTCAGTGGAGTACATCATCTCCACCATGAAATAATTACCTGGTGTTATTTCTGCACTGTGTGTACAGCCCCACAGTGCTTCCTTGGAACTATGCCACATTGTAGTGAAATTACCATCCTGCAATCCACCACTGTAAATTATCTGTTATACCATATGCTGATATGCATAGCTAATAAATGAAAGACTTGCATTTGCAATATCTGATCACATATGGAGAATGATCAATCAATCAGCCAATCATTCAGTCAATAAAAAATTAGTATTCACACAAATCGTTAAGTAAAACGAGATAAAACGTCAAAATGATTAGTGTGAAAGAAGTAACGTTGAAGTAAAAAGTTATAATATTATGTTACTCCTTCTCAGCTATAGTTAAATCAACCACCAAAAATTAATTTAATACCTACTGTCTGCAGTTTCCATGATAATGTTATCATAGTGAAGAACAAGTTAGAAACTTTCACCAATAACATACATTAAAGTAGTTGACAGATCTGACATTAGTGATATATTGACATTCAAATTGAATTTGGAAAATTACATATCTTCACAACCTTGTAATGCTTGCAGAGGACAATGACATGTCCTCATGACCTTGTAATGCTTGCAGAGGACAATGACATGTCCTCATGACCTTGTAATACTTGCAGAGAACAGTAACATGTCCTCATGACCTTGTGATAATTGTTGAGGACAGCAACATGTTCTGGGGCATGATAGCCTGGTGACAGAACTGTCAGGGGAGAGTACCAGGGTTTGAACTTTGAACCCACTTGCTTTGAAACTTGGGCAATTTTGTTCACCCCATAATTTTCAGTAGAAACGCTACCTGGTGTATATGCCAGGGTATGTAAAAGATCCCACACAGAGAAATGGAAGGACCTGTCTTGGACTCGCATAGCCAATGATCTTGTTCTACAAAAACTCATAGTACATAGTGCATCAGCTGCTGCCAAAACACTTGCTCTGACAATGGAGTAAGAACCTTGAGCAACGTGTCAAAGGCGGATACCTGCGCTGTGAAAGACCGCACATTATCCTCATGGCGTTGGACGACTACTCAAAAATTTACCCAATCTCGTGACCTGTTTCTGCCTTACAAGGTCCCTGAACACCAGCATCGCGGGAAAAGTTTTAATGCACCGGATGCATTGTAAATCAACAAAAAGTACTCTTACACAAAATTAATTTACATACACTCTAGTGAGCTGTCCGAACAACACTGCACCCGTGTTTGCTTTCAAGTTGTTTGTCCCGCACTGTTCATTAGGGTCAAACAAATACAATTAGTCTGGCACTGCAATATTCATCAGGAGCACTGGGGGAACAGAGGGCCTAGTGTATCATGACATTCAATTCTACATCTGTTCTCCTGTTTACACAGACAACTTCTGCTCTGAATTCATATAATTTAAGTAAAAAAATCCAGTGAAAATTATTTATTGTTATTCAGTGAAAAAATTTCAGTGAAAATTATTATTCAGCCAAAAAAATTCTGTGAAAATTATTTATTATTTTTTTCAGCAAAATTTTGCATTTTTCTTGGCATCTATGTATCCTTTTGTTAGATTCCTTTGCTTCTGTATTGGTGATGTCATTCTATGTTGAATGGGATCTAATTTCACTTGTGCCACTTGTGTTACTGTAGTTTTTCACAGCCACAGAGTTCTTCATAAAACATTCATCATCAAGAATAACTCAGAACTCTGCCATATTCATGGGAGATAGAGGAGTGTTTTGCTTAATTATTATATCTTTGGAGGAGTTTTGCGAGATAAAACAGCATCAGTCTTGTGATGTAAATATTTTTTGTGCTTCAGAAGAATTTGTTGGCACTAAACAATTCAGTGAAGTTTATTGATTATTATTCAGTGAAAACAATTCAGTGAAAATTATTTATTATTCAGTGAAAAAAAATCTGTAAAAATTATTTATTATTTTTCATTGAAAAAAAATTAACGTTTCCTGGGGATGAGGGGCATCTGACCATGTACAATTGGTTGTGTGATTTTAGCAACACAAAATGTCACTAACGCCACAAACAAACATTTATTTCACTAACATGTTAACGTGGGACCTTCCAGTGAAGTAGAAACTGAAATTGTCATGGCCTTAGCAGAACCAACAGCGCAAATTGCATTTGAGACTAATCACCATATTTCTCTATGAATCTGCCCAAGAAAGAATACTTAAGATGCCGACTGCGACCAATATTTGCAGTGTCATTTGCTGGTCTTGCCTGGTGTAAATATTGTATGAGACACCGTCGCCCGTCAGCGTTGTTCCCTTGAGCTAGTTGGTGGACAGTTGTCAGCGCAGCGACAGACTTCCCATTTGAGACGAATGGCTAACATGCCCAACAGCAAACCTGGTTATCTACTCGGCAGAAAGTTTAGGTGATTGGGCAATGGCACCAAACCAATAGATTTTACAAGATTGCCATCCAAGGCAAAAAAAAAACCAGATGGCAAGTGGACAAGGAAGCCATTGGCTTATCAAGAGTCTAACAATTCCTCATCTATGTGTAACCCGTCTCTCTGAGATATTTGTAAACATTTTTAAACATTCACGCTGCTAACATTTAGACAATCTGTAGATAATTTTGTTCCATTAATCTAATTATTGTCCTCTGAAAATGAGTACTTTCTGATATCTAATCCACACTGTTCCTTCACTAACGTTACTTCATGTCCTCTAATTCTTCTATCTTTCTTAAGTAAGAAAAAATATTTCTATGAATATTTTCATACCCATTCATTATCTTAGGTAGATGGTAATTGGTCTTTAAAAAAGATACGAGTGGGAAGGCAGGAGGGAGTCGCGGATAAACTAAATATTATTATTGCAGGCAATGTTATTACAATATACAAACTGTATTTGCGCTGTTACGACTTCCATCTGACGACACAAAGAAGACATCTCAGGCTTCTGTTATTGATTTTCTTTGCCCAGTTATCTCTTATGTCATGTGACAAGGTAATGTAAAGCAAAATTGGTCTATGAATGTTAGAAAATGATTATATCAAATGGAATATCTGAGATGGCTGGAGGAGTAGTACAATTACTCATCCGCTTTGTCAGATTATTTGTGCTGCTGTGCCAGCCATCGAGGACGATTAGGGGCATACTGCAGATTTCAGATGTTGCATGTTATATTTATTACACACGCATTATTGATTTGACCAAATTTGGCAGCAATCGCAAACAAGGACAATCATAACAATTCAATTTAAAATGTTTGTGTGCCATTTTGTATGACACGTCATAATTTAAAGAAACGGTTCTATTGTAATTGTACATGTGTACGATTATGAAATCATAACTACACCTCTGTATTGCTGTAGAGAATATTACCTGCGTGTGTGTGTAAAAATATCATGAAGCAGGTGATTTTTTATTTGGGTCATATTTCAAGGTGGCAAAAATACATAAATAGTTATTAATAACATTGGATGTTCTCATCCGCAAAAATACAAGAAAACTGAATGCTGAATGCAAACGTAGATGGGCATCACATATTTAATACAACCTTTTTAAAAGTAGGTGAAAGCTGCAGCATTATATTGATATTAAACTTTTAAAGATATTAATTTATCAGGTGTAAGGTTTTGCTGCATACCACTTGCTATCTGGGTCAGATTATAAACATTTGTGAAGCAACAATATTTCTCTGGCCAGTCACTTTGTTGTGCACCATTTAAGTAGGTCTATTGGGGCAGGGTGGTGTATGATTTATTGTATTATTTAAGTTTACATTCGAATGCATTACTGCGAGACCGGTCCAACAAAACAACCTGTGTGTGATTTATTTGTTATGTTCGAACCCAGTTTACCGGAATTAGCTACAGAATCGGTTCAGTGAATGCTTCGCACCCGGGGACCCCCGTTTACAATAAGTAGAACATGACTTGTGGTAATAACTAGTATGTATAGTCGATTTCGGCTTAATGTGTGATTATAAATGGATTATTAGGCTTTGCATATCCATTATGGCAATTCACTTTGAATTGTTAAAAAGCTGACTGGTGGTGGCAATCTGTGATTAGTTTCTCAGATTTGAACTGTAAATGTGCGCTGAAGCTTGGCTGTCTGACCACAAATGAATGTGGTGCGACTTTGGCAAATAGCGGTGGGAATTATAGGGTCGATGCTGCATGTTAGTTGAAGTTAGAAATGGCAGGTGTTCGTAGGCGATTGGCAAGACGTGATTAGGAGCTCTTGAAAGAGATCCTTGTCACTAATTATGACTGATGAGTATCAATGTAGCCGCGCGGTATGCAGGGCAGATAATGTGCACGAAATATCTCACTTTCTTATGCACCTGACCAAACACTTCCTTCTACATCGTAGAAGGAAATACAGTGACCTGGCAATTCTGTGGCATTATAATGGGTAGCAGGACATAATCCCCCCGGACAAAATCCCCTCAGACAAAATCCCCCTGCCAATATCTCCCAGAACAATATCCCCAAGGACAAAAAATACAGTTACAATATACTGAATTTTATTATTCATTTTACTGTGGACTGAGTACTTTGAAGAGTATAATAAATATGGATTTTTCTTTTACTGTTGAATGTTGTTTTATTGTTGCTTATAACATGGGATATTGTCCAGGGGATATTGGTGCAGAGGTATTTTGTCTGGGGGAATTATTTCCTTTTGTCCATTTGTCCAAAATATAATACATCCTTTTTAAGCAACCTGGCAACTCTGGGCATATTCCGAGTCAACCATTATTTGACTAATATTTAGAAAGTAAATCATCAATTAAAATATGTTTTTCTCAATTATGACATGAACTTACTTTATCAGGGTTGTATTAATAAATAATAGTTATCTCTGCCAAAACATTTCCTGCAGTTATCCCTGTCATAATAATAGGCATTGAGTCATAGATATGTATAACTTGCACCAAAGACGCAGTGATAATCTCCGTAAGAGGCTAACTCTGATTCCAGTCATGCAGTCCATATGAGACTAAACAAATGTACGACCCAACAGTTTGCGATGAACCCTAAGCTCGATGTAGCTTATCTACAAACCAAATAGTTGAGCTCGTGTTGTTGTTTATAGTGGATAATGATGTGTGAATCAGTTGCATTGAACTGGACAACAACTGCTCCCGTCTCTGCTCTGTGTTCTGCACCTGCAGTGTAAAATTGGTTCATTCTTATTTGACTGAAATGTTGTTGTTGTTGTCGTTGTTGTGTCACTGACTTGTTGATTTGTTGTTGCAGACATTCCCTTCACGCCATCACCGGAGCCTCCAGAATGTACGTACACACAAGAGTTCTTTATCTTCTTTTGGTGTTCAGTTAATTATTACACAATTGTGTCTTCATCTCCTTCCTTCCCTCACTTTCCCTCCTTTCCTTATTCTCCCACCCCTTATTCCCTTCCTCCCTCCCTTCACATCTCCATCCCTCATCACCCTCTCTCATTCGTAACTCTTATATCTATTTTACCACCCTACGTTCTATTCCTGCCTCACTGCACAGTTACAGCCCCTGCCCCCTGCCACGCAGCCTCCCTCCATTTGCCTTGTTATTGCTAGTCATGCATACATAGTGCCTTCCCTACATTTCATAGTCCCTCCCCACCTCCATCCTCTCCCTGCCTCCGTCCCTCCCTACCTCCTCCCTCCCTTCCCCTCTGTCCTCCCGTCATCCATTCCTCCCCTCCCTCCCAAGTGAGAAATGATGAAGTCATCACTGATAGAGCTTAAAATTGTCTGAGATATTCTGTTTTGTCACCCCCCCCCACACCACAAATATCCTTTCTGTTGGCATTGTGAATGTCTGTTTGAATTTTTGTCAGAAGATCAGTTGTTATGCAGCAAGCATCTTATGTCACTTGTGACATGCATATGAGACAAATGCCCTGCCAGATGGGGCATTAGTGTGTGTATATATACACCAGCATTATTTGTTGCTAGCTTACAAATTAGTTGCATAAATTCTAAAAAAAACTCCACAAGTTTTCTAAAACTGTACTGTCATGTAAAGATATTTGAAGCATTTGGAAGGCATTTTCATGAACTGACCATGTGTCCAGACAATGAACATTGTGTACAACTTTGCTATTGTTTCATAAAAATAATGATAAAAAAATTGTGACTGTTGTTTTTAGTCTAGTTTAAATTAATACACATTTCATTAAAAATATTTAATAAATTGGGGGTATTAAAAAGAGAGCGCCATCAGATTAAAACATCGCCAACCATTATTTGGCCTGCTATGGCCCGTTGCCTATCCTGGAACTGTGCATGAAATAATCTATCTTGGAATTCTGTATCAATTTACTGATTCGACTTTCGAATGCACGTCCTATGAATAACGTGACCTTTTGCTTAATCTTTCCTGCTGCTACTGGATTTCATGCGACAACAGTTGACGACACAAGTAAGTTATTGGGGAACGCTGCCTCGACACTAGGTTTTCTGTCCTGATTTCTCATTCGTGCATGCCATCGTGTTTCTGTTTCTCTCAGCATCGTGTAGTTCTAATTTGGTGTCGGCTAACATCAGGATCCCTACAGTACACAGTGAATGTCTAGTCACTACAATAGTCTAAGTGTTGGTCCACTAAAATATACAGAACAGAAATGCAAATAAAATTTATTCGTGGTTAGATTTACATTTAACATGGTGATTGCCTCTCTAGAAACCTTTTATATGTTTTTTCCCCGAATACCGTATTTGACCTATTAAACGTACGCTCCTGTTTTAATCAGCAGGATCCATAATTGCTGTAATTTGACTAGTGCGGAACAACTAAAAAGTATCGCCATCTGGTGTTAAGCAGTTGGCACCACTTTTCAGTTGTTCTACACTAACCAACAAATGACACCACTAGTGTTAAACAGTTGTCAAGTTATTGTCTAGAGAAAAAATTTTTTTTTACACTTATAGAACAGATTCCATGGCATTTTTATATGGCCCAATTTTTTTTTCCGTACTGTACGCTTATTAGGTCGAATACTTGCTCGGTCTTTGTGGGTCTGATGTCACTAAGGGTGTGTCACATGACCTTATGTCACGTGACCAATGTAGTGTGACACAAACTGGTGAAAGACTGGTGGGAGCTCCTGTTTTAGGGCAAGTTTCAGTCAACAGATGTTTATTGCTTTTTTGATTTTCACACTTAGACAGTCCTCCACGTGTCTGCTGACAAAGGATGAGTGAGTAGGTTGACATTTTTTGAAAGAATACAAAAGTTTCTTGAGAAATAATCACCATGTAAAATATCACATTCCAAGAAACCAGATTAAAGTTATACTTATTCGATCCAATAATGTTCATGGTAATTTCAAAGTAAAACAACAATCAGAAACTATTAATTACCTAGGTCCAGTTTAAAAAATTTACAGTGGAACAAAGAACTGCCTCTTATGAATTTTAGTTTTTACACATTCATCATCATCATTATCATCTAGTCGTCCAGAGAACGGGTCCCGTAACAGTTGTTTACGGAACTTCTCCGTCGGTGTCTGTCCTACATAACATTTTAAGGTATTTACGTAGTAATTGTTTTATTGATTACTAACTAGACATTTAAATAGGTCATCTCTTTATGATAGATTTCTGTTTTTTAATACCGTGTTAGGCCCATAAAAAACTACCTGCCATACAGTTAGTTGTAATTTTTCGTACTTTTGTTACATTATTTAGCTACTAAAATATCGACTTTTGCACATGTCAAACTTGAGATGGTCTAAACTGCACCATTGTCTGGTTAAATTTTCCAAGTTTGTTGGCTATTGTATTGCATGCTGAATAGGAAGTTACAGTAGCAAGATAGATTTATATTCTCTAACCTGACCTTTGGTAGAACCTCAAGTTACTTTTTAAAAATTAACCCATACTAACTGACCCAGATTCTACATATTAAGTTTATTAACACATGTATTATATTTATTTAGGTTTGTTGAAAAAAATTATGTTCCAATTTTATGTTTATGACTTGCAACTTTATTAAATTTAAAATTTGTTAGCCTGTTTGTTCAAGTTGAGAGAGATGTTTGGGAATACTGTTATGTCAGCTGATAATATCAGTATTGATAATGATAACAGCAATAAGAGATGTATGGTGGAGTTTGTAGGCAGAACAAAATAAGGTACAGAAATGTTATTTTATGAGATGTTACAAAAACATGGTCTGCTCAGACATGAAACACGTAATGTCTATTGGAGGGAATTATTTTATGGATTCCATGCATTAAAACCCTGATAAATGTAAATAAAATTAAGACCTTTTAATAGCATTCCACACCAGTAAATGTTTATATTCATATTTACTGCCCAGATGTATAATTCCAAATTAAGACTACTTTTGACCATCCTACAGATTGTCTTAATCTAGTTTTCCACTGTCCTTTGCTTGTGGTGCATAACGACTACAAAATCATCACGACGAAATGTTATTGCAACATAACATGGTCACTCGCATGACAAAATAACCGCAGCCCTATTTCTTCCTGGCAGTTATTAATCTACCCGTACCTTAAGTTATAATTCCAACCAGCAGTGAATTGTAACAAGCTGTCATCTAAGTTCATGAAAGCACTGCCGAGTACTGGAGTGTACATGAACATGTACATGAACATGTACATGAACATGTACAAACATTTATTTTGTTACTTGAAGTTATAATATTGTTGCTTAAAATATGCAAATATTATGTATGAGTTTGTATGTAATCAGTGTACATAGATGCAGCTTTATTTTAATAAACTGCAATTAAAGTTACACAGATTTATTCTACAGAGCTAATGGTGGGTAGACTTTTCAATCACAGCTGCTGAAGCAGAATATATTCCAGGCATGAACCCCAAATTATTTTAATAGAATCACAAGAAGTAAAGTACAGTGGAACCGTTCTAAAGTGGCCACCCAAGTGACTCAGATAAATGGCCTGATTAAAGGGTTAAAGGGTGGCTTGATTGCTGGTCAGATATACTGTGCAGGTCTGGCAAACTTTATGTATATATGTATGTATGTATGTATGTATGTATGTATGTATGTATGTATGTATGTATGTATATATATATGTATGTATGTATGTATGTATGTATGTATGTATGTATGTATGTATGTATGTATGTATGTATGTATGTATGTATGTATGTATGTATGTATGTATGTATGTATGTATGTATGTATGTATATATGCATATTATTTGCAAAGGTGTTCATTATTATTATTATTAGTTAATTTTTTAAATATTAATTTATTTAAAGCAAGCAAATGTCATAGTTTTATTCAGTAAACAAGTGTGCAAAAAATACTTGATAATAATGACATTTCTTTTTGAAATGAACAGTGGCCAGTGTTTAGGGAGTTATTTGGGCGTTTTAGACTGTTATGGTAATATCAAAGTAGCTATCACTTTAAGCAATTTTCCACCTAAATGTAAGTTTGAACTTCATAACTGATATTCAATAATGTTATCTGTTGATTAATCTATTAAATGAAATGACCCTCTACCCCCGGGTTTTAATGTAATCAGCTACATTTAGAGCTATAAATCATATTATTGAGATAACCTCTTGCCTCTCACTCAGTATCTCTGCTGAGAATGTTATATATAAAGTACTTAATAACACTCGTCAGTGGTCAGTTCAAAATGCAGTTTGTCCTAATAACTGTTGGTCTTATTTAAGGAAGAGTTGGTCATGGTCTTAAGGTAGAGCTGGTCCTAGCTGAATGTGGTCTTAAGGTAAAACTGGTTATGATTGAATGTGGTCTTATGGTAGAGCTGGTCATATCTGAATGTGGTCTTATGGTAGAGCTGGTCATATCTGAATGTGGTCTTAAGGTTGAGCTGGTCATATATGAATGTGGTGTTATGGTAGAGTTGGTCATAGCTGAATGTGGTATTAAGGTAGAGATGGTCATAGCTGAATGTGATATTAAGGTAGAGCTGGTAATAGCTGAATTTGATCTTAAAGTGGATCTGGTCATAGCTGAACGTGGACTTAAGGTAGAGCAAGGCATAGCTGAATGTGGTCTTAAGGTAGAGCAAGGCATAGCTAAATGGGGACTTAAGGTAGAGCAAGGCATAGCTAAATGTGGACTTAAAGTAGAGCAAGGCATAGCTGAATGTGGTCTTAAGGCAGAGCTGGTCAAAGCTGAATGTGGTTTTATGGTAGAGTTGGTCATAGCTGACTGTGGTCTTCAAGTAGAACAGGGCATAGCCGTATCATCAAGTAGAAAGAAGGTGACACACGAGAGACACATGAGAGACACACGAGAGACACACGAGAGACATAGCCCCAACAGGGAGTTAGTCCTTGTGGGATTTAAACCCAGCAGGAAATTGGTTTAGGCAGGGAGTTGGCCTTATTGACAGTTAATTTTAGAAACCACTCTAAGAAAGAATTAATCGAAAAAGATAACTTGAACCACATGAAGAAGATCGTTGTTACTTGCTCCTCAGTCTTATTGTGAAAGACTTTCTTCACATTCTAGACAAGTTTGCGTTACTTGTTAGTTATCGGATGGGTTACTACGCCTATGATTTTGACAAATTCTTGCCGCCTAGAGTGACCAGTGATTTCAAGCAGCATCATTATATACGGATTGAATGCTTTTCATTAAGTCATTTCCTATGTTTCCGCCACAGACATCTTCCCACACTATTGGCTCGTTTGATTACAGCTCCCTGTGCACACACGTTCTGTGCGTTTGGTGCCAGTTGTGTGGTGGACAAGAAGGCTGGTGAGGGCAAATGTCAGTGCATCGAGACATGCACGAACGTGTTCGCGCCTGTGTGCGGTACGGACGGAGTGACATATTCAAGCGAGTGTCATCTGGTTGTGGCTAGCTGCTCGCAACAGAAGCGCATCGCCGTCCGCTTCAGAGGCGCCTGTGGTAAGTTCTTTGTGATCTTTCTCATAACTGTTGTTCTTATAGTTTTATGGCGTTGTTATTGTCGTAAGGTGCAATACATGGGTTGGAATGGCTATTCATGGATACATTTACTGCGTCCTATGACTGTCTTTGCCACAAATTACAGTGACTACCTGTGGCTACGAAACCCCAAATCAGGTGCGCTGGTCCTACGGAGTCCGTATGCATGGCAAGACAGCAGGTGGATACAAGTGTATGGACTGAGCCCTGCCACATCATTAATGTTATTAATTCCATATGAATAGCAT
Source organism: Lamellibrachia satsuma (assembly GCA_033239005.1). Taxonomy (NCBI): domain Eukaryota; kingdom Metazoa; phylum Annelida; class Polychaeta; order Sabellida; family Siboglinidae; genus Lamellibrachia; species Lamellibrachia satsuma. The sequence continues at coordinate 1,974,870 of BSQZ01000024.1, forward strand.
ATGTGTTGGGACTTTTGTAAAATTTACTCTTGCCAAATTTCAAACCTTTGAGTGAAATATTGTTAGAGTTATTGCATATTAAATATTAAAAAAATTTGAATATTTCACATTACCCCTTGACACAAAGGGCTCAATATGTAGGCTGTGCCAAATTTAATAAAAATCAGAGGGGGTCAAGAATATTGTTGGTTGCTTTCATGTGGAATGACCCTAGTATCTTTTCTGTCCACAGTGACATGATGTTGGCATATAAAACCTAGCATGATTTATTATGCGGCATGATAATTTAAAACAACTAATATTCTATATAACTGAAAGTTCATCCCACAGGTTTAAATCCTGGGCAGTTGATTACTTTCATTGGAATTGCAGTTTACTGGATATGCGAGCATATGATTATTGCATATCAGTTATAATAATATCAGTTATAATAATAATGATAATAAAATAATAATATCAATGATGATAACAAATATGTACTTTCATTAAATATATCCAACCTTAGTTTCATAAATTCCAAGAAAGGTAACATTTCAGACCAACAAAATCAGCATTGAAGTTAACCGTTGTAAAACAGTCAGCTTTCCAGTTAATCCTTGTAGGTAAATTAAGTGTATATGTGTATATTATGTTTAAAAAACCTTTTCAATAAGCAACCATGGCCTGCATGGCTTTACACAATGGCCTACTGCCAACTGGTTATCTTCACAAGTGTCTGGACACCCACTGCCCTGGTCATTTGTATCCAAGCCTTCCAGGAACTAAATCCCTTGTGGGGGCATGATTGATCACCAGGTGGCAGCACCTGATCGTGGTGCTGCCATAATGAAGCAATCAGTGTCCACCGTCTGCTGCTTGCTCCAGACATGTCACACGACTGCCTTCATCCATCACTCCCAGGAATGTTTGGATTGCACCAAAAAGTTCTCATAGGAATACCTTTGCACAGTTTAAAAAAGGGTTACGTTTGTAGTGACAAAATCTGTGTATATTAAATTTTTTATGAAGTGAATTTGTGTAACGGCAATAGAGGTGTTCTGGTTTGTTGGAAGTTTGATGTAGTAATAATGCACTAATAACAATTAATTAATATGATCTAACATGAAGAGAGAGATATATACACAAAGGTAATTTTTATAATTGTGTATGATCTTTCTACACAGATTAGATGTTTACTCCAGAATGTTTCTTTCAATTTTAAGTTCATGCACAATTTTGTTGATATACTTAAAAATATCACTTTCACCTTGAGATGGCTTGAGTAAACAAGTACTAAATTTTTCATGTCTAAAAATTTATCTAAAATATTCACATCAATGTAAAAAAATTTTAATAATCCTGCCTCAGAAAAATTTTATTTCACTTGTCAATCACACATACTTCCTATATTTCCAAGGACTGAAATGTGCAACACAAGCCATTTTGAAATCCATCAAAACAAATTAAACTCAGCAGCCATTTGTATGACTGCACTGCATGAGAGAATTGATTAAGCATAAAATAAACACATGGTGCATGCCCAATATTATCATTCCCAGTGTGATTAATATCTCTGTAAATATTCTGATTCAGAGGCCCATGTAACGGGATGTTGCAAAAGAAGAAATTATCAGTTTTACAATAAAATCAATGTGACACTATCATGGGAAAATTTACACATGATGGTTATGAGATCTTTAACGATCTGGTAAGGATCAAAATAGTGGATATCTAAAATGGTAAACCCTGGGAAGGTCAATGCTGATCATGGGCATGACTTTCACCTTCTCGCTGATCAAATGACAAAGTTAAAAAATTTCACCAAGGAAGAAAATTTAGATTTTTTAGCATTTCGATTTTCACTTCAGTTAATGCTTCAACAACCATTAACTAATTTAATAGTTTGTCTGATGATTTCACAAAAGCTACATACAAAAGTTGCACAAACGAGCTAGCATGTTGCAGTGGATACTAGGTAGGTTTGGTTTTTTGCAATATTAATTTTAAATGAGACTAGCAAAAAAATCAAATTGATTAAGCACCTTTAAGTGTTCACTCTTAAATCTACAACACTTTTGAGGTTAAAATTAAGCATATCAATTCTGCTTTCTCAGTTACATTTTCTAAATACTTTCTGGTGTTCTAGCAACTGTAATTTGCTTCTTTCAAACAAACTCTCCTGTGAGTTTATCAGTGGCACTGGTATTTTTGTGTTGTGAGGAATGTCTCACTCAATATGAAATCTACCATGGTGGTAAAATTTTATAATCAATGGGGCTCAGTAATTTAATTTTAGCCAGAACAGTTCTAGGTAATTTTACAAGGAAAGTATTTTAATTATATTTAAAGTTTTTAATGAACAACATATGCTATAATATCTGCCCTAGTTATCTTAGAGTGGAATATTTGATTTAAAACTTATATAACTGTCTATTACTCGAGCAGAACTCACAGTTATTACGTTAACTTTCAAAAATATGATAAAGATGAAAAACAGCCATAATGCCATTTCTGCACCCAATATCTTTTCTTGGACGTATGTTGGAAAAAATAGTGTGTTAATTGACAGACTGTTACGTCATTGATATCTGACAGATGTCACCTTTTACATTTCTGCCACCAACTTCGCAGACTGCGTGTATGGTGCCCAGGGCAGTCGTAATTGTTAGCACAAATTCATGTCTCATTACTGTGTCGTTTCAAAGAGTATAACTGGATCTCTTGAGACTTTGTCAATTAGGGCTGCTTAAAATGTGTAGTGTATTTATATTAATAGTAGCAAAGTCTTAAGTAATAAGTAAGCATACACCTTCATTGGAATTATAGTTATATACATTACAGAAGTAATGCTGGAGTTATGCACACAACAAATGTTACATACATTGTTACATTAGTGTGCGTATGTGTCATTAAAATATTTGTATCATTTTAACTTTAACATTAAAAAACAATTTACCTGGTACTCCATGAAAACATGCTATTGCATGATCTCGCAAAGTGCAGCAAAATATTAACCAATTTAATCCCAGCATCCTATATGTAGGACATTCAGTTCACTTTGATTCACGAAATAACATCACTAATTCTACATGTTTCAAGGCTACTAGCAAAAATGCCTGTCCCCAGGACGGGATAACTTGATAGTTCATACGTGACAGTCATGACAGCAATGTTTACCAAATGCCTCAGGCCAATATGCCATCAATATGCTCGAGATTGTTTAAGGGAGCATCAAATGTATTACAGAAACAACTGTGTCATGCACGTGATGCAATACTCATTGCATGTTCAAAATGTTGAAGGTCACGTGAATTTAGACCCATGGATACTTGCGTTGGTTGTAGAATAGTAGAATATCTTTTTATTGTGTATTGGCCCTTGGTCTGCGACCTCGGGTGTGTGCTTTCTACTATCTTTTTATTGTGTATTGGCCCTTGGTCTATGACCTCAGGCCAATACGTGGGTGCTTGCTTTCTATTATATAATTAATATAAACTGCCCAGATGGCGCTATGTACTCTCAAACGGATTACGTAATGAAGTATTCGCCACGCGTACGCATGGTTTTTGCGATTGTTGGAAGTTAACGTTTTACTTAGTGAACATTTATTTGATTTACCAAAAAAACCACTAAGAACCCTTGATATATAGGATATTTCGAAAAAAATAAAGGCGTTACATTTCATTCGTGGGGTCATAGATTAATCCCTGAAAGTTTGGCACCCGAGGTGCAAACCGTCTAGGAGGAAAACGTGAACAAACATACACTAGCTCGATTATAGTTAGATTTATATAACTAAAGGAAGCTCCCAGACCACATTTCACAAGTATATCTGGGCTAGCTCTGATGTTGTAAACTATTTAGCCATTTTGGCTAAAGGCCCACATTTTTTTTGGCAAATTGCTTTAGCCAATTTTATTTTATGTGCCGTACAACAAACAAACAAACGCTCATGTTTCAATGAAAATGCTGGTGGCTAAATTGGCTCAAACGGGTAATTTTTGTTTAGCCAAATCTGATGCCATGTGGCCTATGGCTCATGGCCCAAATGGCCACCTGTAGCGCTAGCTTAGCATATGGATTTTATATTATATGGATGTTGAAGAAAGCTAAGTTCAAACTATGGGTTTTGCTCCATTTTTCTCTTACCTTGATGTCTCACAGAAGGTGAGTTCTGGCTCTCACATAAAATAAACCTCAGCATTTCTGTTTATCAGTAAATACATGCCATATTTCCCTCAATTCATGTGTAGATTATGAAAAGATAAGTATGAAATATGAGTGTGGAAACTTTACATGGTGTCATGCTGTCCTAAGTATAGAACGCTAGGCATGAGAGGCCTGGTGTAGTTTATCCACTAGGTGAAAAGATTGTGCTTTTGTCACTGTTTTTTGTCCGAATGCATCTAGCAAGCATCCAAGCTATCTTGCTTTCTATAGGTAATATAGAGCATGAAATGTAGACCTGCCACTGTATAAATCCATAAAACATCGTTCTTTGGATAATCGGTCTATAGCACTCCTATTCGGATTGATTCTCATTATCTATCAAGCTACAGAATATACCTACATCAAATGAAATCTGCTAGGTTTCGCTGGAAATCTGCCTTGCATTAAAAGTATATTTGCTTCGACTGCTATAAGTGTGCCATTCCATGTTATACTTGTTTGATAAACTCATGAAAATGTTTATTTTATAAAAAAAAATTCCATTTGAAACAAATCTGTTTACAAATAGGAAATGCCTAAATACCTCCTCAAATCCCTAAAATCCGAATTACATGCGGGAAGTCAGTATGACGTGGCAAGTCTGAAAATACGTTAAGTTGGCTGGTTCATGTAAATGTTAGGTATGGACGAAGTCAAAGTATACTTACATGGAGTTCCAAGGCCTGGACTTTGTTGTATTTTAGGAGTTATACTGTCAGTGATGGCAATATTGCAAGAGGAGAGACATTTTCTGTTAGCAGACATTCACATGAATCCATCAGTACACAGACAGATAAGGACAGCATAGGTGACGGTTTTGGCAGTTCTGTAAACATCTGTCTGATAGACAACTTCTTGGCTGTTCCTGAGGCCATTGTAATACTACAGCCTGGTATCAAGGAGGTCGTAGCTGTGGCAGCCAGCAAAAGTTCTACCCATACGATTGATACCGAAAGTGAACAAGACGGTCATGTAAGGGCCAACTGTATCAGTAACTGTCCATGGCTTACTAACATGACATACACATTCGGGATATTGTCAATCGGTGGCATGACAGCATTGTGGTCTTGCTCGTGTCCAACTGCGTGAGTCCATCCCGTGAGTCAGGCAATGAGATGGTCCAGAGCAGAGAAGGCATATCCAGACTCAGCAGCCAAACACAATCACAGAGTACAACACTACATGGGAGAAATGGACTGACTGGACCAAGACGTGGGGACATACCACATTTACGTCCATTCTAGGAAGATATGGTGACCAGTATTTGCTTATCTGCTGGTTGTCTCCTCCACTTCCGAAGGAAACGCAGCCATCTATGCTTCACGAGACAGGCATCGTGCAGAGTCAGGATGTGGTGGGAAACCCAGCTACAGGTGTAACAAGTGTAACGATGTTCAGCATCCAGCTTGTGTCATCCCATTTCACCAGTCTTAAGCTGATTTGGGGAGAAACGATGGTGATACGTGTGTATTCAGTGTCATACATATGGTATAACCATGCATTTGTTCATGTGCCCTGCTGTGCCTAGCATCCTGTAAATAGGACGCCATAATATTCCACGAATAAAGATGTGTTCAGGTGATGTATTTTAAGAACACCTTGCAATGATGCAATTTATTTTCATTGTTTTTCTGTAACTGGTCATTAATGGGTTAATGACAACAAAAAGTTAATTATGGTTAACTAAATGGCTTGTCACAATGATAAAGGGCCATTGCTGCTGCAGGCGCCAGAGATGAGGATTATCTTTGTCCCTGGAGGTCTTTCTGTAGTAATTGATTAGACACTTGCAAGCCACATCTAGTGTAACGAACACATCCCTGTTATTGGCTTGAAGGTGGTGCTTGCTTGTTAAATATTAAAATAGCATCTGTTCATGAACACGGAGACCAATGACGATGTCTTCCGTATTGATGCTTACGTCGTGGAGAAACTCATCAAACATGGACTACTCCCCAGGCACTGTCAGAGATCGAGTAGTAAACGAGAAATTGTGTGTTTTGTGTGGTCTACAGTGACCTTTAGTCGATCAGTGTCTCATCATTTAAATGACCGATGTTTGTTTTCAGTATATTGGCTTACAACATGCATACAGTTGTGTGTATGTGTGTATGTGAGTGTATGATTGTATGTATGTATGTATGTATGTATGTATGTATGTATGTATCAATCAATATTCAACACAATATAATCAACATTCTAGAAATATAATCAACATTCTAGATAACTATCCCATGACATGTGATATATATATATATATATATATATATATATATATATATATATATATATATATATATATATATATATATATGCACATGACATCAAGCTACAGAATATACCTACATATAGGTATATATATATATATATATATATATATATATATATATATATATATATATATATATATATATATATATATATATATATGCACATGTCATGGGATAGTTATCCATTTCGCTGATGCAAAGTGTATCGCTAGATATCACAATCCAGTAGATGAGATTGTAGAATATGCAATACTCAGTATCTTTACAAAACAAAGCTTGGAATATGTCTTCCCGTACAGACGGTCCCACTCCTGCCAGATCTAATGACCAGGTTCCATTTGAGCAGCTTTCAAGCCCCATCTGGTTATTCAGCAGTGATTCCTGGCAAGTCAGCAGTGATTCCTGTTGAGTCCTAATGGCAATCTATGCCTGCCGCGTCATTAGATGGCATGTCCGGGGTAATGACCGTGAGACTGACATAGAGAGAAAGCACACCCACTCGTGTGCACACATACGCACGCACACACACACACACACACACACACACACACACACACACACACACACACACACACACATGCACACCAGGCCATTGTGCCACACTGGCTGTAATGTGTGTGTGCGTATTGTGGCAAGTCAAATCTAATCAGGGCGAGCCCGGCGGCTGCCTCAGCTCTTTTATTGCAAACAATAATGCGAGCGGGCTGGTTAATATTTAATGCACCATGAGGAGCAACTCCATCTCGGATCCACTGCCACTTGTTGCCGTGATGGCGTGACACGTTGTCGGACCTGACAAGTGTCCCTCGGCACCACCACGTATGTCTCGTCCCCGGATGATCGTTCGTGATATCTGGTCATGCGTGACTTCATCAAGATGAAGATCTCGCCGTCCTCCCGTGACTGGAGTGATCGGCATCACCGGCACCGTCTGCGGGAGTGTTGCTGCTGCTGCAGAACTCGACTTAATCAGACTTAGATCATCCATAGATATTGACAAAAGTTTCTGTGGGACAGAAGCGATCAGGAGTGGAGAGTATTTATTTGAAAATTAGTCGTCAGTTATTCCAGTTCTGCGCGTGGATTTCTTGATTTCTTTGCTGGAGTCGTCGAGATATCTCTCGCCATTGCTACGGACTTCATTGCAGCTCAGCTGGGTATCATATTGATTCTACATTATTGGGTGAAACAGTACCTGTCCTGCTGTCTTGTACAGGCGTTGATCGTTCTCTTGAAGAAAGTGCTGCTACAAACCACGACATAGTCTTCCACGAGTTGTTGAGATAATTCTACAGTTACACCATCGTGGTGTTGGTGTTAACACTGTACCATTCACCAGGTGTTGGTGTTAACCAGGAGGTAGTGTTAACACTGCACGGTTTACCAGGTGTTGGTATTAACACAGCATAGTTCACCCAGTGTTCGTGGTAACACTGCCTGCTTCACCAAACTGCTACATCCGGAGATCTTATATAGAAAAATGATTGAATTCAGTTGGAAATCACAACGTGAAGAAGACGTTATTGTGCCCGGACGTATTTGCAGCTCGTTCTCCATCCCAGCCATTCCTCTGTCAATATCATCGTTACCTCCGAAACTACTAGCACTGTTCCTATTGATCATCGCCCCGAGTTCTACCCTATCTTGCTATGTCTACCCCACAGATGTCACAGACCCATGCCAGGGCAAGGAATGCAGCTTTGGGGCCCAGTGTGTGCCCTCGCTGGATGGCCAGACCGCTCGCTGCCAGTGCCCTGAACAGTGCAGACAATATGGCGACAGTGTGGGCAGTCGACCGGTGTGCGGAACGGACAGACGTGACTACCGCAATGTCTGCGAGTTGAGACGGGCAGCATGTCACGCAATGAAGGACGTCAGCGTCAAGTACCAGGGAAAATGTGGTAAGTTGGCAATTCATATATTTTATCAATACAGATGGGGTAACAGTAAATGGACCATCATCGGCCCCAGCAGGATTAAATGTGACGAGGGATGTTACCTCCCGCATGTCAATGCCTGTCTGTTGACTGCGGCTCCCTCTGGTGGTCCGTCTGACTTATTGTGAAATATCTGTAAAAGTGAGAAATTTTTTTTCAGGTCGTGTCCACGAAAATACATGATTTACGCACCAGCCTTATGCATTTTTTTAATGACTTAATTAATAATTTAAAGTTTCTCGTTCGTCCTCACCATTTCCGTCTCCCGCCCCTGGTTCGCCTCCCATTCCCATATTCCTACTGATGGCCACCTCCTGTGTTTGAAGTGGAAAACGCTTAATAAGTATTGGTGACACAAAACAAATCGACCACGCATCCTTCGAGGTAAGTGAATTCTCAAGTCCCCTTTGTCTTTCAGAATCCAGCAGTGTTGTGTTTGCTAAGCTTCACATCTGAGGCTTTGCTCGGGTTTGAGCTGCCAGCCGTCCTTTCGGCAGACAGATATTTTAGCTGCCATGGAAATCACTTGGGGATGATCGTTTGATGCAGCACATGCTGATCCTGGCTCCTCGTTGGCGCATAAAGAAGATATAAACCAGCAAAATCCCGCTGCCAGCCGCCCGGTGTGCTGCGTGAAACATCTATGGACACCATCCATCATTGCTGATTAGGCAAATGGAATTCATTTAAATTTTACATCTGGATGAATGATTGATACTCCGCAGGCCTTCTACTGAACAGTGTTGCCATTCGGGGAAATTCCTCAGTGGGATTACATCGCAAAATGCTAATCCTGCCGCACTGAACAGTATTTGGCGGACATGGGATGGGACTGGGTCTGCAAGGGGAAGCAATGAACCATAGTCAGGTGCCAAACATGATGTAATGTCTCCCCGAAGGCAAGAGGGACTGCTTCTGGGATGTAGGAGACCCATCGGAGTAGTGGCTTCCTGGAATGGGAACGGGATGTTCTTCCCTTTTTTCTGTAATATTGTGGGTTTTTTATGGTTTATCAGATGAAAGCCCAATCTACAGCGTTGTTGGTACCAATTTGTTCTTTCTATTTTCTTGGTTACGTTACCAGCGGATAAATGCCCTTTTTACTGTCGAGTATGAAATTAGCTGTAATATTTTATATTTTAAAACTATATTACCTGCAGTGTTCTCAAATGTTCACGCCCACTCTAATTGTTATTCCAAAGTCTTTCTTTGATGGTTATATAAAGCACAGCATCCTCCATTTTATATTTTTATAACCAATATCATCGTAATCATTCAATATCCAAAAACTAATTTTTTTCTCCTCTTGCTAGTATAAGCCAACATTGTGACTAAAATATTGGCACCATTATTTTTTTTTTAACTAGAACCAACAAAATGGGAGTTTGTAGATGGAGTATCTACATGTTAATAAACATGTTAATAAACATGTTAATATACATGTTAATAAACATGTTAATATACATGTTAATAAACATGTTAATAAACATGCATACAGCAGCATGATTTGCACATGAAACGCCACGTGGGACATCCATTGATTTTCCTAGGCATGATATGTATTAATGATTCCTTTACTGCATCGTTTGATATGGATGAATGAACGCGGTTCCTACACAGCTTATATAAAAACTCAAAAGAAAGCATTTTCTTGCCAGATTACATAGTATTTATATTCTGCAAATTTGACACAGCTCTTGCATTATTGAACTGACGCAAAAATACCCTAATGCCCATTCATGCGGGAACACAAGTCGCGATGAAATTTATAATGAAAATCTCACTACAAAGACATTCCATGCCAAGATGTTGCGTGGCTTCTCAATGAGAAATGACAGCGGCGTTTGTCTGAGCGCACAGTAATGCCTAATTAATTCATTTTTCAAAACATGCCCACTGGGATGGCACGATATGTCGGCCTTCATTAACTTGAAGTAGTTTTCATTTAAAATTCACGATAATCACACTACACGTGTGTGATTCCAACTGAGAGTGTCACGCATAGTTTGTGCCTCATACCTTTAGAGTGCAGACCACAATGCATTATTGAGTTGGTGGCTAGGTCAATGTTTTGTCTAACTATAAAAAAAACCGTACCATAAAAAATTCAGAAAAGAATTTACAGCCACCATCATCATCATGTAATTAAAATTTTTTTTTTCTAAATCACCTACCTCTGTCCTTTTAATCATGTCGCAAACGTTCCTACCTTCAAAATTGGCAGTTTTTGCCAAATATTAATACCCTGCTTTGGGAATGTCACCACAAAAATACGTACTCTCTTCGAATCCACTTCATACTGCAACATCTCACTGCCAAAGGTGCAGCAGTTTGAACGTTCCAACCTTGCTGGCTGAATACAGTGGCTGAATGCAAGTAAAATCACTAAAATCGGCTAAATTGCTTATTTTTAAGCATTACTTTAGTGAAACATTTCCGGCAGCTGAACTGGCCTGCCTCTTTAGTGTGGCGTCTAGAAATGAACAAACTATTTGAAGAGGGGTAAGTCTTGCATTGGGTCATTTCACATCAAATCATACAGTATTTCGGCTCGTTAATGTGTTTTTGTTGGAATTGGATTTCTTTCGAAGACATCATCTTAGCTATTCAAAAATGACTAAATCTAAAATTGAAACTGTTGTGAAATGTCGTTCTTGAGATGTGGCCGTTTGTTGCGAGTTCCAACATACAGCTTAGATCGATCTGTTTTCATAGTTGGTTGCCATCCAGAGTAACCAGTTTCAGAAGGCATGTAGACAAGGAAACTATTGGATTATGACCAATCAACATTTTTCTTGAGGGACAGTTAGTATGTCTTGGATGGAAGCGTGCAAATCATATTATCTTCAGTTTCGATGGCTGTTTCATGCAGCCTCATTCTAGGAATGCATCAAAACTGTTGTAATTTAGTTACGTGGACTTGTCTTGTCCTCTAAATGTACTTTACTGCTGCAGATGTAATAGAGGCTACGTGAAGTGAAGTCGCGAGGCTTTGTCAACGGAAATACAACATTTAATTTTGTACTTTAAATTAGAGAGTTGGAACACTGCTGTATCCATGGCAACCATCTTTATATGTGTTTAAAAATCATCAATACCTTTCAGACCCATGTGAGAAGGTCGAGTGCCCATCACCTCAGATTTGCCAGTTGGACGAGCAGCGCAAGCCCTTGTGTCGCTGTCACGTGCTTTGCACACTGGAGTTCTCGCCCGTCTGCGGCAGCGACGGACAGACGTACAGCAACGAGTGCATCATGCGCGTGGAAGCATGCAAGGCACGCAAGCAACTACGCGTGCTGTTCAGGGGAGAATGCAGCTCAGGTATGTGAAACATGCACATGTGTATACTTTTGTGTGTGCGTGCAATGTCGTGCATGCATGTGTTGGTGTGTGCAAACATGTATGCGTCTGTGTATAATTGCATATGTGTGTCTGTTCATGCAGATTTATGTGTACTTTTGATATGTAAGATCGTTAGAATTTATCCGGGTTACTTTGTTCTACATTACAAGATATCATCAGTCCAGTGACCTGTAGCACAGAACCTGCTGTTCCATGTATTCAAGATATTGTGATTTCTTAGCACATTTAATGGTGTGTAGTGTTTCTATTTTGATTTTTCTCTTGTTTGATATGGCGATGGGCTGTTTGTGAGTCTCAGAATATTATTTTGGATTATATTTTTGTGTGAGCGAGAGAGTGAGAGAGCGATCGAGAGAGCAGAGGAGAGTGAGCGATCGAGAGAGCAGAGGAGAGTGAGCGAGCTAGAGAACGAGAGGGCAACTGAGAGAGATTGAACAAGAGAGAATGTGATTTTTAATTTAATTAAAGTTGGTTTGATTTGTTTAAATATAACTCTCTGACCAATATTTGTCTTGCAACAGAAGTTGTTTGATGACCAGGTGTGTTTATGTTGTTCAATCGTGCAATGGCAGTGAGTCACCTGGACGGCCTAGTAGGAGATGAGTATATTACTAGTGGTAAATAAGCCACGGTTGTGCCTTTGTCTACATTTAGCTGCTGTTGTCAGCCAGTGCACAGCACATTATTTTGTCAAGCAGCTATTTTGTTCAGTAAAAATATAAAATGCACTGTTGTATTTTGTTCAAAACGAGGATGCACAATTGGTTGCAATGCGCACACGCCTGCACATGCGAAGTCAACTAAATGTCACCGCACCATCAAAGTCGTTGCTTGTTCATGGCTCCTCAATGTTGTAACCACTCAATGTTAGACTCCAGTTGAGTCTTCTGGGGCAACACTTGACTTGAGTCGAGTTGAGTCAAGATCGAGGTGTGACTCAGTTTGTTTTGAGGTCACAGGTCACTGACTCGTCAAGTCTTTCGGGATCAGTTATTCAAAATTTTTTGGGTTAATGATTTGAGACAAGTTGAGTCATTTAACTTGACGCAAGTCATTTGTGGGCACTGACTCACGTTTTGAGTCAAGGGACTGGAATGAGTAAATAGGGACTGAAGTCAGCCTCATGTTGAGCCATTGACTGAAATAATCACATCAGCGCTTGTTGTCACATCAACATAACTGTCACACGTTTTCCTTTACAAGGCAGAATTATCAGTTTCAGCACACATACTCAATGTCACTGTTTGTTATTCAACTCCTGTGTTCTGTTGATTTGATTCCAAAGTAAGCTCGATATCGTTAATGTTTCTGTTTCACGACAGCACAGATTCAATGTTTGATATCTAGACATGATTAATCACCAACAACTTGTGACAGAATCGTTGTATCTACGAGATGGGAAAACATGTCAAAATATAAATTGCTGCACTCAACTCAATGGGAGATTCTATTTGCATCCTTGTCTGTTTCTGCTGATAACACAAATATGACTGATTCATGTGACTGTTGATAGATCATCACAAGATAACATGGAATGTTGTTAGATCATCACAAGATAACATGGAATGTTGTAAGGCAACAGCTTGAAGCGTCATGGTTATGTGATCTTTGCCTGATAAGAACACATTCTTCAATATTGTGCTAGACACTTGATTGACCGGAAATATACTTTCCCAGATAGTTTTTGTGGATATTGAGATGTTATTGTTGACGTGATAATTATAAAAACACACCCGCATGCACACGCATGCACACACAAACACACACACATGCACACACACACACACACACGTGCTAGACAGTTTAAACTGAGTGTTTTCCAACAATACAATGGGCTGTGCTTAATAGAATCACTTTGGGTCGGAGCAGTTAGATTCTATGAAACGACTGATTCACTTAAGCAGCACATTTTAACACAGCGGGAATAGTGAATGATTCTGTTCCAGACAGTATATTTGATTGAATCTACTAAATAGCTGAATCTGCTATCCATGATTTTGTTAAATGGAGTCCACCATATTTAGAAACTAGTGATCTATAAACTTATATAGTTAAAGTGGTCCAGTTGTCATTATTGATGTACGTGTTATGATTGATTAATTTTGATGGGTCAAGTTCTGTATTAAGTGATACTTACCTGCAATGGAGGGACCAACTACGGGGGACCATTTCAAAAGTTGACGGGAAAATCCTGAATGCTTGAACTTCTAACACATTTGGGGCCATTTGTCAAGTATTTGAGAAAACCTCTGTCCCTGTTGGGGGGCATATCAACAGCCTTGTTGTAACACCACTTTACCCACTTCACCAGGTAACAATCCATGCCAGCGCGTCACGTGTGAACACGGCGAGGAATGTCTCGTCAATCGTGAGGGAACACCAGGGTGCACCTGCCCGCTCCCTTGTGAGAGGGTTCTGCGCCCTGTTTGCGGCACAGATGATGTTACATACGATAACGAATGTACACTGAAGAGACAAGCTTGTCTAACGAAGAAACGCATCGCCGTCCGCTTTGTCGGAGAGTGCAGTAAGTACAAAGTAGACATTGTCATGAACGTTTTAATTTTATGCACAATATTAAAGTCCATGAACATTTATGCTGCACAGTCTTTCTCCTTTGCCATTTTTACCTCTGCCATTTTTATGTAGAACCATTATTTTGGGTCCGACAAGAGATCACGTGTCTTGTAAGCCACGTTGTCATGAATGTTTTATTAAGAATTTTTGCATGTTTAGCCAATCTGGAAAAATATAACCAGCTGAATTTGTGAACCACTGCAAATTGATGCAAATTATGACAATTTTGGAGCTTATAAAATGGTCCCATGAAATTTTAAATTAAATTAACATTATGAAGTCAACTTATGAGCACATTGGGTAGATCGCTATTTATTAGTTTTTTGAGCACTACTGAAAGTTTTCATCACAATATGAAAGTCCATAAACATCTATGCTGCACGGCCTTTCTTTGCCATTTTTAAGTAGAACTATTATTTCGGGTCTGACAAGTGAGCATGTGGCTAGTCTTAAGTCTTTTGGGGGCAGGTGGAGTGGCGATTGTCCAGTGTTAAGGTGATATAGCACCAGACAGTCTGTGCAGCAGATAATGACTTCTGTCAACCAGCCAGACTTGAGACGTCTTCCAGATGGGCCCTAACGAGTGAAGCAATTAATGTGAGCCAGTGTTCTGATGGAATTGTCCTGGCTCTGAGACAATGAGCTAATGCTGTTGACAGTGAAACAGCTTAGCAACGTTGATTGCAACAGATTAGGAAGGCTGAATTAATGGGAGGAGACAGTGTTCTGTCATCTCTGTCTGTCTCTTCTCAGAAGATGGCTGTTGTGGTTATTTGGGTGTCACCCCTGCCTTGCGTTTATCACACAATAATAGTCATGTCTCTTTATCTGCACTTTGGCTGGATTAATGAAGTGTGTAGATTAATGAAACATCCTATTATCTTCTGTCCTGTGGCTATCAGTAATAAATGTGTTGTGTATTAATTATCTTCTGTCCTGTGGCTATTAGTAATAAATGTGTTGTGTATTGTAGAATTTATATTGCTGTGTTATTTTATTTAACGCTAGTAACTGACGGGACCTTGAGGAAAGAAGAAACAATGTAGCTGTGATGTAGAAGTAATCATCAAGGCCGTTAATTGTTTGATTTGGTATATTTGAAGTTTTTAGTAATCTAAAACAAACAGGTTAAATGAATCATATTACAGTGTTATCCGGTCAGTTAGTTGATCCCCAAAATGGAATAATGAAGCAGTTTACGGTGTATCTGTATTTTGTCCAAATTATAACGTGTAAGCATATGGATTACTGAAAAACTGGATTACTGAAGAACAGATAAAGAAGAGAATGTTTTAGTCTCGCTGAGAAAATGGACGCTTCTGTAGAGCCCAGATATATGTTTGAACATGTTTTATCAAGATTACCTTGTCAAGCCACGAACTCCAGATGGCAAGTGGAAATGGTAGCAGTTGGCTCATCAAAATCTAGCAGTTGGCTCATCAAAAGCCAACAATGTTTCCATTAATTTATTACTCAGTGTTCCCAATACGGGCTTTAATTTTTTCTTTATCATTGCAGACAGATATTAGCATCTCTTCAATACAGAAGTGGAAAGAACCGTGTTTTAACCTTATCGTCCTTCACTTGTATCCATGTTCTTGTGCAGCGGGAGTTGTCTGAATTAGATTAGATGGTAATCTGTGTTGCTGCGTCTCTTCTTGTTGACATGAGCGATCACAGTGTTCTATATTTAATGATACCTTGCTGGACAGATGTATACTTCCGTGAGTTATTTCTATTTCTGCCAGTGGCGTGGGAATTTCCATGTGCTATTACTTTACACAGATGTGGAAGAAATCATCACCAAGCAAACAGATCAATACTTTTGTGAAATTTTTTTTATTTTACGTGCTGTAATGCTGTTGATAAAATTGCTTTAGTATGTTGACATGATATATATGATTTATTACTCTTGTCTTTATCTGTGAAGTCCGGGGCGAAGCTGGCACTTATACCGGTCGTCAATTTTTTGTTCCCATCTTCTTCATCACTAGTCCCGTTCCACTGCTGTCTCCACCAATTGTCTACACTCCCCCATCCCTCGCTCCCATTCTCCCCTTCCCTCCCACTACCGCCAAATCTCTCTTCCCGCAGTCGTCCCATCTCCGTCTCGGTCTTCCTCATCTCATACCCTCCAGCCCACTTTAGTTGGCTCCTCGTCAGCTTCCTCCTGAGACTCTCTTTCACACCCACCTCCTCACTCAACTCCTCCATTCTTCGCTTGTCTAATCTTTTCACTCCCGCAATTCTTCGCACCCAATTACTCTTGCAAACTTGCAGTTTCTCTTGTTGTTTTTCTGTCATCGCCATGGTCTCTACGCCGTATAGGCAGGTTGGTGTTACACTTGAGCTAAGCACCTTTCCTTTTAACTTCCGAGATATGTGTTTACCTCCCAATCACTCCTTCCATTTTCCTGTCAATGGTTCAGTTTCTTCCTTTCCAGTCTTTATGTAGAATTTTGTTCTGCTGACCGACCCTATGCACCTCTGTCTTCTCCAGACTTACTCTCAGTCCATGTCTGCCAAAGATTTCCTTCCACTCCACCAACCGTTCATGAAGGTCTTCCTATATTCAATGATAAAAAGGGCAAAAGTAGTCCTGCTCTATATTATACGACACACGGCTATTCACACTTTCACCAGTTACCAGATGTAATCGAAGTCAGTCGTTTCGATAATTTAAACAAAAGTATGCATTCGTTTAATAAATGCACGTGTTACTTAAACTATTCATGCACTACACATTGGAACATCAATGAACCTGATTCGTAGTGGACTAAATGAACTGAAGTATTTTTTTGTCCTGGTGACTGTCACAGCCAATGTCATGTCTGTTTGTCAGGTGACACGGGGCCATGCAGCAGGTACGAGTGCCACAGCGGGGCCATGTGCCTTGTAAGGAACGGTCGCCCCGTGTGCGAATGTCCCACCTGCTCAGAGAAGTTCAAACCTGTAAGTAACGCATAATAACAGAAACATTGATCAAAATGTTTATATGTGCAACCTACCCTCTGAGAGGGTATTACCCCAACAGCATAACCAGATTTACCAAGGGCTCCAAAAATCTGTGTTTCTTTGTGAAAATTGGGTGTGGACATAATATTTTATGGCTGGGTTATAAGATAGAATTTTTTCGGAAATTTTTAGAGATGAGTTCTATTGACTAATGTGAATAGTTCACCGTTGGTTCACATTACCACAACATTATTATTGACTGAAAAGAGTTGTAATTTATTTATTCTTATATTTAAATTCAATTTGTTTGTACTGTTTATATATATGTATATATATGTATATATATATATGTATATATATATATATGTATGTATATATATATATATATATATATATATATATATATATATATATATATATATATATATATATATATATATATATATATTTTATGTGCAGCAAACGTTTATGGATATGGTGCTATATAAAATAAATATTACTATTATTATAGTTCGAACTATTTGATACTGTGGTTTTATAGGTTGAAAACAAGAAGAGGGTTTAGAGTTTTGTGATGTCTCAATTAAAGTACCATCTTGATGGGGATAAATAGTTAGCTGGACTGAGCATGTCACAAACATTAAAGTTCAAATCGGGCTGGAATAAAAAAAAGCAACTCTCAAAATACAGAAATATAAAGGGCACATCATAAATATAAAGGGCACATCATAAATATAAAGGGCACATCATAAGACAAGAAAGAATACAACGGGAGATCTTGGACGGACTAGTGGAGGATAAAAGAGGCAGGGGAAGTCCAAGAGCCATGTGGATCAGAACACCACAGAGTAGGAAATGTGTGTACCCTGGTAAGTGCCCCCAGTGAAAGCTTGTCACCAGTACTCTTGGGGAATGAGTATTTACCCCCAGACTTTGGCAATGTTTTACCCCATGCCTTCATGTGTTGTAGGTGTGCGGCAGTGATGGGGTCTCCTACCCCAACGAGTGCAAGTTGAAGGCAGAAAACTGCGAACACAGCAAGAATATTGTCATCAAACACGAGGGCCTCTGCAGTAAGTTTCACCTACTCCATCTACCCATGCTCTTGTCCAGCTAGTGTGACACGCAGACCGCTTGTGACAATGGAATTCTGGGGCAAAATGTGCACTGAAGAATGTTTAAATAAACAATGGTAGCCATTTGTAATTTAAAGATGGCAGTAATTTTCCAATATGGCTGCAAACGTTTCCATATAAATTTTGAACAGTTATGGCTCATGTGCATAGTAGCACTTTAGTTTGTTAATAACCCTGTTTTAATTAATTAATTATGGTCTCAATGATATGCCACCTTTGTTAGATGGATGTGAGAAGATCAAATGTGACTACTACGCCATCTGTGAAAGTGATGGTAAAGCTGGTTCCCGCTGCGTGTGCCCCATGACCTGCGTACAGGTAATGCCGTTTATTCCAATCAAATGTGTTTCTTCATACTTACCTGATTTTCAGGGGCTCAGTGGCCTTCTACACAAAGGCAGGTACATAGGTGTAATATCCCATCTGTACGCTTTTGTCTTAGGCTGCTGAGGTGTGAAAAAATAATAGAAACCTAGATAATAGTAATATGATAAGGGTCTATCATGCCTAAATCATTGAAAACACAGGCCTGGAAGCACATAAAAAACTAAATTGTTCGGCGATTCCGAAATCGATGCACAATGTTAAAGTTGTCAACAGAAGGATGAAGATACGAGACCTGAGGAGTGAGAGCACGGTTAAAAAGAAAATCTTGAGATGACATTTTACTCTTGTTTCCCTACTGACCTAACACTAATAGTTACTCTTATTTATATATTATATTTATATATTACTGGTGCATGTTAATGTAACAAATGTTTGCAAAGGTGTTCTTGTGCCAACTTCGCAGTTATTCTCACCTAGTTAACGTTAACTTTCGGTGTGGTTCTTGTTATGCCTGCTAGGTGGAGAACAAGGTGTGTGGCAGTGACGGAGAGACGTACATGAACGAGTGCGAACTGCGTGTCTCATCATGCAAACAACGCAGACTTGTTACAATCGCTTCTCAAGGCCCATGTGGTAAGTACAATTCAGCACATGTTGCTAGTTTTGCTAGAGAACTGTTCTTTTAATTAATGTGTCATTTGAAGAGTTATAAGAACGAGCAGCTTTCACCAGCAATTGCAGCATGATCGGATGCATCAATAGAAGTTGAAAATGTGTTTGTATGAACAGATCTGACGGGGAGCAGAGTGTAACATGATCTGAGTAACGACTGCTAGAGGGGCGCGGTATCTACTGAATGCTTAGCTTTGGTGCAGATGGACCCAACAAAAAGAAGAGCTTTTATCAGTGAAACTCTCACAGAATCTAGACAACGTCTTGATATGTGTGTTTCAGATGCTTGCGTGGATGTGAAGTGCAGGTTTGGGGCGCGGTGTGAGAGTGGACGTTGTGTCTGCCCCCAGCAGTGCCCTGTCGGAGACAAGCTGGTGTGCGCCAACGACGGACAGACGTACACCAACGACTGCGAGATGAGGAGGCAGTCGTGTAGTCAGGGCATAGAGCTGGAGGTCGTCCACGCCGGGGAGTGTGAGGACGTCATGGGATCAACAGGTAGGCTGACGGAGGGAGGGGATGGGGGTTATTCAAGGGTGGGAGAGGGAGGAGGATGGGGATTATTCAAGGGTGGGAGAGGGAGGAGGATGGGGGTTATTCAAGGGTGGGAGAGGAAGGAGGATGGGGATTATTCAAGTTGGGAGAGGGAGGAAGATGGGGATTATCCAAGGGGTGAGAGAGGGAGGAGGATGGGGGTTATTCAAGGGTGGGAGAGGGAGGAATATGGGGGTTATTCAAGGGTGGGAGAGGGAGAAGATGGGGATTATCCAAGGGGTGAGAGAGGGAGGAGGATGGGGGTTATTCAAGGGTGGGAGAGGGAGGAGGATGGGGGTTATTCAAGGGTGGGAGAGGGAGGAGGATGGGGGTTATTCAAGGGTGGGAGATCGAGGAGGATGGGGGTTATCTAAGGGGGTGAGAGAAGAAGGAGGATGGGGATTATCCACGGGGTGAGATAGGGAGGAGGATGGGAGTTATCCAAGAGTTGGGAGAGGGTCACAGAAAGGGAGCAGAAAAACAATAAGGAAACATGACAAGATGAGAAAAAGAACACAGCCTATGATGCAGTGAACTTGGTAGAGAAAGTCATTTATGTGAGACGTTGCTCCCTTCGTGTGATTGGGCTTCATTCCACATGTTTATTGTAGACAACCCTTGCGTATGTTTTATGTGGCTGACACTGACAGCTTTGTATATATATATATATACAGGCCTCGGGTCTCTGCTGTTTAATGCTTGCGCAGGAAAACTAACTCTGCTTCACTCTGGATTAACCTTACTGGAACATCTACGGGATGGAGACTAGGACAGAGAGACCAGTATAGGGAGACTGGGACAATGAGATCAGGACAGAGAGACCAGGACAGAGAAACCAGGATAAAGAGACCAGGACATAGGGACCGGGGAAAAAAACCAGAACAGGAATACCATGACAGGGAGACCATGACTGGGAGACCATGACTGGGAGACCAGGACTGGGAGACCAGGACAGGGAGACCAGGACAGGGAGACCAGGACAGGGAGACCAGGATGAGACCAGGGTAGTATATGAAACTAGGACAGAATGTGAGACCAACATATGAGACAAGACAGAGAATATATCTGATTTGTAGCCTGGGTCGGTTTGATTGAATCGGGGAAGTGCACCACAGCTCAAACAGTGGCGCCACCTGAGCTTCGAGTATTGCATGTCGGTTGCTTCCAGACGCGGGCTCAGGTGATGATGTGTGCAACGAAGAAACGTGTCGCTTCGGTGGGTCATGTGACTTTGATCATGAAGGCGGCAAGTGCATCTGTAACTTTGCCTGTAGCGCCATAAGGTGAGCATTGCAGGAACTAACATGAGCCAGTGTGCAATTGATATAGCATTTGCATTAGAAGATGATGATGTAGTTTCATTATTAGTTTGGATCCCTTTCTTGGAAACTAGAATCACAGCAGCGTTAATCACCCAAAAACAATGACTATAATGAAACGGTGCATTGCTGCAGGGGTTTTAATTTAATCTATGTGATTATCTTTGCCTGCTTTCAGTGGCATATTTGGGGGCCTTCGGTTTGGGGATCAGAATTTTTTATACACGGAATTTGAATACTGTCCCAACTAAAAGACCGTTCACACATCCAATTTTAAAACAGCGTAGCAACGTAAATATAAAATTAGCACGAAGGGTTGTCCATCAACAAGGGTTTGATTGGTAGGTCACCGGTGTGTGGGTCTGACGGCAAGACATACGGCAGCGAGTGTCTCATGGAGGAAGAGGCGTGCAAGACACAGAAAGAGATCTTTAAACAATCGATGGAGAACTGTGAAGGTATGATAATAGATGTAAGAAAATATTCACAAATAAGATAGATCTGCCCCAAAGTGTCAACATTACCGCTTTTGGGCGGGAAATGCCTTTTTTTCCCCTTGGTCCTGCTTTCCCGCTTTATGGATGAAATGTCATGTTTTTTGGTAATTTTCAAAAACAGAATTCCTGTTAAGACGTTGCACATGAGATCATTGTAGCCATATTTTATTTCTTTAGTCGCAAGTGGTTTCACATTTTCTCGGCCCATCATCAGCAAATCCACAAAGCAGCACGCTAAAAAACAAAGAAACAAAATGATGAACGTTGAGTAGAGGGTGTTTTTTTCTGCTTTTCATGAGCCGATGTTGATGCCTATGCCTGCAATAATAGGAAAGTTGAGAAATGTAATCTTTGTAGCCTTACAAGATTCTTGATTTAAAATGCTAGTGATTTTTTCATACATAAAAGAAGTAAATATGCAGTGCAGAAGTGCAAGAGCACATTTGTGGGGCAACTGAGAATTACATTAAGGACTATTTTTCTATTTGTAATAATATTGTACAGCTTGGTTTTGGAATTTACACTGCATGACAGTATAGAATAAATATTAATTTGGCTTACTTTAAATTGTGACAAATGGATGATGTGTACATTTTATTTGAAAAAGGTCATAGGGGTATATCACTCTCTGTAACATACTAAGGAATTTAAAGTTAACTTTCGAGATGGTAATGGTGTTTGTCAGTTCACAAACATCACATATTTCTGGCAGTTGTGCCAACCGCTGGATTGGATAGTAAATGCAAGATATGTCAGATAAGTGTCGCAGTCAATGTGAATCGGTTGTATTCTAGACATGGCGGAGGAACTGTGCGATGGCAACACTCCACTGATAGACCCCAAAACCCGCCTGGAGTACAGCTGTGATGTGGGACAGAACATGTGTCCGGCTGGAAGCTACTGCCACAAAGTGGGGACCATCGCACGATGCTGTCGCGAAGGTGTGTGTAGCAGGGATACTCTCAAACATTTTATTGTGTTATTTTTATGATGCTACATCATACGGGCTGTCCAGCCCATTTGGGAATGGCTTACAAAAGGCAGACAAGTAGGGAGATGCAGATCCTAGGGAAGGGATGAACTACAGTCAAACCTGTGTTAAGCAACCAATCAATGGATGGTCGAAAAATGGTCTCTTGATACAGGTGGTTGCTTAATGCAGGTAATGTGAAACTCTCATGAAAGGAGGAGTTGACTGTGTTCGTTAGTGACAGGTGGTCGTTCAGTGCAGGTGGTCGCTTGAGCAGGTTTGACTGATCTCCTGTTGTATGGAGATTGAGCAAATATCGCACTAGAGCATGATCTGATTATGATGACTGATGTAACTGCGTATCTGTAGAAAAATCAGATAACCTGAGTGGATGGAATATTTTATCCCCAGAATGCTGTCTTCATATCGTAGCATGGCATAGCCAATACAGCAGTGCAAGTGACTTATTTTCAGGACTAATATTATTATATTATGCTATTTTATTACATTAAACATCACTGTGTATCAAGTATAGTTAGATAACCCTACATCAAGAATTTATAAGTGTAGCAAAATTTGCTCGTCAAATGAAGATTTATTTATATACACCTATTCCTATATTTGCCAATACGATATGATATGACTATGCTGACAGACTCACCTTATGTAACATATTTTGGCCTTTGTCTACTAAACTAATCCTCTTTCTGACAAAATAACATGTATGTTTGAGACTGCGTTGGTTCTGTGTATGCCGGCCTCCCTTAATATGTCACAATAGTCTAGGTTATCCAGTTTTCATAGAACTGTGCGTGTGCTTATAGCTGGTTTCTCACTAGTGTCAGTGCTCAGCCAACTGGAGAAATGACCGGAATCCACCACTTTTAGAACACATTCTGAGTAAACCACTGACGTGACATTCTTTATTTTAGTTGCACGTGGTTAGTTTGTATTATCTCTTAGGTGCATAGCCCCAAAACTATGACTTTTGTTTCACTTTAAAACACTAGAGTCCACCCATGAATTTATTGGTGTTCCAGACCAACCAATCAGGAACTGCATTGAGAGCAGACATGGCTGTTGCCCTGACAACAAAACAGCTGCCCCCGGACCAAAGGGGGCGGGCTGCCCAAGTGAGTGACATGACAGTGCACCGAGAATTGTAGTGCACCGCCATAGTGCATGCAGTAGTAGCGTCACTTTTACTAATAATTATTGAGTGATATACAGTAAAAGTGACAATGCTCCAAGAGGTGTCGCTAGCTGTGCACCATTTTAGAGTGTGTGGCTTAATGCTTTCAACTTGTATTTCAAGTGCACAATATAATTAATATTTTGGCATGAGAAAACGTATTGGAAGTAAGAATATGTAGTGCAGCTGTAGACGTAGTGCATGTAGTAGTGTAATGGTGTACAAGGTAAAGGTAACAAGTTAATGTTTTGTGTGACGTGTGGCATTGGTAGATTTTTCTGTAGTGCATCCATATTTGTTATGTCTCATCTACTTTTGTATAGATAATAAATCTTTCTAATGTCAATATTAAGTGTTGAACATTTTGCTGTTTGAGGTAAGTATAATTCAGTCATTTCGTAGCAGTTGAATGTCTATTACATTTGTTAATATTATATTGTAATTTGATTTTACAATCATTTGTAGATATATTGTATTAATTTTTCTATGCAACCATTTCTAAATATACTGTTCTAGTTTATTTTACAACCGTTTCTGACATAGGTTTGTAGAAAGTCTAGAGAGGATAACAGGGAAGATGCTATTCATGTGAACAAGATGCATTGTCACCTTTGTCTGCGTAATTGTTGAACTGTTGTGTGTAAGAAACAACGTATATATTTATTTGTTTATTTTTCATGTGGTTGTAACAACTTAATATGCAGCGGTGTAGGTGCACTTATATTTGCAATAACATGCTTTTTGCTAATGAGCATTATTAATGTTTCACACTGTTAGCCATTGCCTGTGTTTCCATTTCAGTGTTGTGTATCATTTAATATTCTTATAACTAAATGTTCCTGAGAGATCTTGTCTTATTTATAGAATTATCTTTACACTGAGCAGAGAAAGGTCACATATTTGGAACCACGTAAATTAATGTGATTAAGAAGTAAATTTATTTTAAAATGGTTTCCAGTTAAATTTGTTGGCAATGGAGGAGGATATCTGGTGGTTGTACTGATAAATGTAATAATTATATGTGCCAAAAAAGGTTTCCAATTAAATTTATTGGAAATGGCGGAAAAGACCTGGCGGTTGTACTGAGAATTTAATAATTATGTTTTCATTACAGTTAGAAAACAGGAGTAAATTCCCCTTGCCTTCAGGTGTGTGTCGCTGCAACCCCTTGGGGTCATACGGAATGACATGTGACCCACAAACGCAGCAGTGTACCTGTAAACCTGGGGTCGGAGGTCGCCACTGCGACCGATGTGAACCTGGGTTCTGGGGTCTGCCACGGATTGCCGACGGAAACTCGGGCTGCATACGTAAGTCTTTATGTGGGACAGAGACGTTGGTCCAGTAACAGGGATTAGTGGAAAGCTGAAGGGATTAAATGGGGGTCTGCTTTCATAGATTGGTTGAAATGTAAGATATAGGTGGCACTGTCAATGAACTATAGAATGTACAATTTGACGATTCATTGGAACACCCATTGCTGATGCTTTTGTATTGGTGAATACCTTTCCAAAGTGGCATTGAACACGGTCTTTTTGTATTGGTGAATACCTTTCCAAAGTGGCATTGAACACGATCTTTTTGTATTGGTGAATACCTTTCCAAAGTGGCATTGAACACAGTCTTTTTGTATTGGTGAATACCTTTCCAAAGTGGCATTGAACACGGTCTTTTTGTATTGGTGAATGCCTTTCCAAAGTGGCATTGAACACGGTCTTTTTGGTGAATTAAGTTAAATACAGGGGTGATGTACTGCATTCAGACATTTGGTAGGACGTTTAAAATTAAGTGAAAACCATTTCGTTAGTCAGACCAAAGATTGAATAACAAAATTGAATACATGATAGCGCCATGCTTTATCCATGAATAAAAATTGTTTAGAGATGTAGTTGTCATAAAAGTGTACTTTATTGATAGTAAGCATACAAAGCTATCGGATATCAGATCAGAAAGATATTTTGAGTAATTTCTTCAAAACGTTTTTATTTCATGTGGGGCATGTTCCCTTATTAATTTCTTAA
The DNA here is from genome assembly GCA_033239005.1 of Lamellibrachia satsuma. Lineage (NCBI taxonomy): Eukaryota > Metazoa > Annelida > Polychaeta > Sabellida > Siboglinidae > Lamellibrachia > Lamellibrachia satsuma. The sequence goes on from BSQZ01000024.1 coordinate 2,000,828, forward strand.
TTTGTTGACTGCTTGCCGTATGAGAGGGGTCTTTGTTGCAGCGTGTGGGTGCAACATCTTCGGGTCCGTGCGAGACGACTGCGAACAGATGACGGGACGATGCGTTTGCAAGAGCGAGATTTCCGGACAGAAGTGCAACTTGTGTGAGAACGGCAAACAGCTCGGGCCACGAGGTTGTTCTGGTGAGCCAATCAAAACACTGCCATTAATTTTAGTGGATAAACGTTCTTGTATGTCATGCTGTTTCATTAGACATTGTTTTTCATTTGATTGGGTAATTTGCAAAAGTGTGAATAGTCTTACGTCATAGTATATAGAGCTGCTCTAATTTTACAATTTGTTCGCCAGATCTGGTAAAAAATAATTTAATAGTTTGTCCGATTATTTCACCAAGTCTAACTAAGAAATTTGTACAAATGAGCTAGCATGTTGTAATGGATACCAGATAGGTTAAATTATTCATAAAATGTGTCTAAAACAATATGAGCAAAAACATTTAGATTTAAGGAGAGCAGATAACCATGCAAGAAACAAAACAAAAGATAAGTTTCCCCCAGAGCCATTTGACGATGATTGTTTGTTGCCACCAGGTGACACCGCCCTGCTGACCTCATGCTACGGGGTCAAATGTCACTTCCGCGCCCAATGCCAAGTGACGGACGGACGGGCAGAGTGTGTGTGTGTTGGCAGCTGTCCAACGGACAGGAAGACAGTCATGGTGTGCGGGACAGATGGACAGACGTACGGCTCCGCCTGTCAGTTACGACTGTTCTCCTGTCGCCTACAGAAGGAGATCTCTATGGCATACGAGGGCATCTGTCGCAGTAGGTCAACCTTGAACATCTGTCGCAATAGGTCACCTGTTTGTGGCATTGAACAGTGTGCACTGTTTTCACCCTGGTTAATGTTTATATCTATTTTTACCCACAACATATATTTTATTTAATTCTCGCTGTGTGATACAGTCCAGCTTTCACATAAGTTTACCAGCCTTAACTTTATTTATGTAATTTATTATTTTTATTATTTATTTCAGTGTATGCATTAGTTTAATTAATTTATTTAATTATTTAAATCCATGTATGCTTTTAGTTTTATTGCCTTTAATTTAAATTATTATTTTATTCCATGTATACGTTTTAGTTGTATTGCCCTTAATTTAATTTAATTGTATTTATCATTTTAACTATTTAATTCAAAGTATGCATTTAGGTGAATTAACCTTAATTTAATTTACTATTTTAGTTATTTAATTTCATGTATACTTTTAGTTAGTTGTTTTATTGCTTTAGGTGATTGCGGTGGTATGCTGTATGTAAATATTGTATTTTACTATTTTTATTTATTATAGCGAATAGTTTTCTGAATTATTTGTCCACCAGTTACGGATCAGATAAAGATTCTCATCTTCTTCCTTTCGCAAATGTTTTCTCTTTCTTCGTCTTTCCTCCAATTTTACTTATCTTCATTGAGCTTGGCAAATGCAGGTCAGACATAGAACACAGATATGGATTCATGTATCCGAGGTCAATTATGTTCTCCGTTTCAATCTTGCACTGGATTCTAGTTTGATTATTTTAGTAGAAATTTAATAATATAAAGTTTTGGATGACAATATTTTTATCATTACTTACTGTAGTGATTAAACGCTGTTCAAACAATCAGTGTGTTTACATAAACTGCCTTTGCATACTATAATAAATGTTTATTTCAGACAAAAAAGTCCATATATATATATATATATATATTTATGCAATCAACAATGCAAGCCAGATGTAAGGATATGAAAAGGCCAAATGAATGACGTTTATTAAGAGTATGCCAAATGGCATATTATTCCGATTAAGAGCATGAAATGTGGACCCTGTAACATATGCCAAGCCTGTGGCTGAGCCTCATACAAAGCCGCCTGGACACAATGCTCCCAGAGCCCACATTTCGACATAGCAATACAGTACATATAGTAATATTCCTACAACACAAGACAATTCATGGCATCATCACCAGAAGATAAAGTGTATATTTTATCAGGTTTATCGTAAAAATATAAAAAAGTTTATTATAATATTTTATTGTAAGCACCTATGTTTACTGCAGGAGGCTCCCGGCCTACGCCACGTCCACTGCGGCAACGAAAGACAACACGTCATGTGACCACCACTGCTGCGCTGACCACACCGAAACCTCTCTATGGTAGGAGATACAAAATACAGCTTCCTGTCTGGATGTAGCGACGCAGGGGGTCAGTCACTGGTCTTGTCATTTAAGTCTGCTTGCTGCAAAGTTTGCCAAAAACTCAAGTAATAATACTTGTAGTTTTTTGTTGTGTTTGGCTTTTATATGCATGGGTTTGAATTTGTGATTGTAAGTCATTGTTACAAGATTGTAATGGTGTCATCAAGAGTATACCTAAATATTTGTTTATGAACGAGAAATATATTATGTTGGGATTAGTCCAGGATCATGTGGTAATCTATGAAGTTTGCAATATTTAGTCATTATTTTATTAATAGATGTGCGTTATCTTGTGTATTGTAGTTGCATTGGTTGATTTGTATTATCTTGGTGTGTTATAGGCGTGTTGGGTGACTTCTGCCACGTGAAGGACGACTGTATTGTGGCGAACAGTTACTGTAAGTCGGGCATCTGTATGTGTGAGGATCAGTACGAAGCCAGCAGGAACAACCGAGCCTGCAGAGGTACGCCACTGTCTTCTCATCATGTCTACCCATTTAATGACCTTTGCCGTCTTAATTAAGTGTGTGAATTGTTAATTGCATCTTTGGTGGCTGTTACAGGGATTATGATCCTGTCTGTCTGCTGTTAATCCATTTAATGCGTGGTATTTCCAAAGGTGTTTCCACTGGTTTCTTGTTAGTGGTAACATAACAGTCAAGATTAATTAAAAAAATTAATATTAAACATCACAACTCTGTTTAATACAAGGCTTCTAACCTAGCATTTTGGTGGACAGCAAACTGTCTCTGTATTTCTGTATATAAGTCATCAGTTTTTTAAATCCCTTTACCTTTTGTCAGAATAAATTATGTGTGTAACTTTATTTCATTTGGCCTGTGTCTTTGGGTTATGTATGTCAACACAGAGTTTGTCACTGTTTTATGTGGAAGAAGGATTGTGCTTTTGCTTGTCGTACTGAGCGAAGGCTGAGCTTCGCATTAGAACAAACTCACAGTGAGATGCATACCTGCATACTACTCTTAAAGGGTGCTTCACGTTGGCAGATACCCTTGATGATGCTTTGATAATAATGTATTTTTACTGCACCTGTTGCTTGAACGTGTATCACTTGAGCTATTAGATGCATATATTAAATGTCATAATACGGGCACCCTTCTTTGACGTATTTTTCTTTCTAGATATTGAAAGGAATAATTGCTGTGCTTACACTGTGTTTAAGATACTTGCAAAAACAGTGATTAACAAGTTTGTGCAAACTAGTAAAAAATATATATTATATATTAAACTAGACTGATATTTTTAAATTGGATGTTTCTGTTGTTCTTTGCTGCTTCATTCAGTATTGAATAATATTTACACACTTGTAATGCCGTCTGTTGTTCTATATGTATCATAAAATATGTCTTGCTTTTGAACACTGCCGCAGACATAATTGGTGTCATAGGTAAACTGCAGCCAGTGCAATGTTACAAGTTGCTATGTATGGCTAGAGACGGCCTCGGTTCTCTTAGGCGCCGATGTCTTATGTACACACATAAAAACACCTCCAGTCGATTATCTGCATTATTGACTGTGTCATTTTCGTTTTAGTATAAGTATGATAATTAATCATTCATAATAGTGTTAGTTAAACTGGCAATAATTATGCTCTCACTTTTATTATTTCTTCCTGACTATTTTTTAACAGATCATAGAGTACGATCACATAATGCCTGATCAGATAAAATCTTTACAATTGTTTCTGAATGAATAGTTAACGTTTTTTATTGAAAGCCTAATGCGGTTGTCAGACCTATCACTGGAGGAGGTTTTATGTTGACAACGTTTTCTGTCAGAAGAAATAACAGTGTGCTTCTATCAACATGCTTTGTAGTTTTGTATGTTATTTACCTGGATGTTGCATTGGTTCTGGTCGCCATGTCTTTATGTCTTCTGTTCTAAATTGGATTTCAGAAATCGTTTTCACTACGTTAACTCCTGATTTTGATCTGGTGACAAGTAAGTCTGGTGTGGACAGAGACCAATCCTCGCGTGCCCACTCTCCTGAAACAATTTGTTTGCATTAACACTCTCAGACTCAACGGTTTTCTTTTAGACGGATTTAAACAAAGTCTTTCATCGGGTTCGATGCACGAATTGCGTCAGCTGATAAAAGCTTTGTCTAAATATATACGTGCGTGTGTGTGTGTGTTTGTCTATGTGGAAAGTGTGCTTAGACTTCTCTCTACTACTTGCTGATGTCTTCTGGTGAAGGGCCCCTGAACTCATCAACCAAGTATTATTACTAACTCGAAAATTACAAAAATGTGTCGGTTTGATCTAGATGGATTAGAGATAATAATGAACAAATCAGCGAATTTGGAACGGACGCCACATTTGATGAAAAATATTATTTAAAGTTAAAACTACTGCACGTAGTTTGGCTGCAATACAAAACTGACGACTCATTTCACTGGTGTGCCCCAAAAATTGAACTTCAATGGATATCTTTTAATGAGACGATTGGTGGTTTTTGTGATTTAAAATGTTCAATATTCTGCTGATTCCCTGGATGCTGACATATGTTTGTATGCCTCTCTTGCAGGACTAGCTGAGCATGGGTCGCATGAGTCTGATGTCTACTAAGTAGCGCTAACTGTGATTGTGTTGTGCCTTACGCTCGCTGGCTGTTGCTATGTGGCTGACGTACAGCTGCTGCTTGGCGTTGTGTATATATGACAGCCTGGTCTTGTTTCAGAATTTGGCCCCTATAATGCCATGTTAGGAGACCAAGGGGGTGAGTGATAATACGAGAGAGCCTCCATACCTGGAGCACACACAAATGCACTGTTAAAAAATTGACCCGCACAAAGCTTCATGCACCATATACTGTAGCTGCACATGTACAAAAACCTTGATAGAGACTCAACATTCACGGCGATTGTTTTCTTGAATCCCTTTCGTTTTATTCACAATGATTTTGCACCGGGTTATATTCTGAGTTCACGGTGTACTGGGATTCACTCACAAGTCTTTCTAGCACCCCCACGCCCACACAACGGCTTCGATTCCATCCACACTTCCGCATGATTGTAGGCACATTGTGAGAAAAAACACAACTCGTGTTAATGTGCAATAATAACATAGCAGAGGTTTTTCAATTAATACACTCCTAGAAATAGTGCGTCTGGGGATTAGACGTAGTTTGTAACACGACCCTAGAGGAAGATTTTGTGTCCTTATTCACCATTTGGTGCATGGCGTGTGGTAGATAATTCATTAAGACCATTTGTGTGCACCTAGCTGGCTTCCTTTCTCTATGTGTGGTTGGGTGGAATTCTGTCCTTTGATATTCAGGATGTGGCAATAATGTTTTCTGTTTCAATTGTATAAATTTTCTTCAAGCAACCTGGAGATTGAATTATAGCAGATTTTAAACAAGTATTTAAAATAGTTGTCACAATTGTGGTTGTGTTTAAAGTTGAAGTAATAACATACAGAATATTAATTTATGTGTGGGACAATATGTAATTATGTATTAATTATGATAAATTGAATGACAAATTAAGGCTATGTTGTTACTTGAATGCAGTCTTATTTGCTTTTTTATATTATGAGAAATAATAAGCGTAATTTAGAATACAATATGCAACAACATAAAGTATGAATATACCATATTTGAACAAAGACAAACTGGTTATGATTACATATTAAAAGTCCACTTATTTAGTGGAAAATTATATGCTTCGCAAACTGATTTTGACAGTTGTATTTATTATGCTAGATTACCACTGAGCAATATGACTTTTTTGTAATCTATTCATATTCTGGTTTATTACAGCAATGATGCCAGAAAACACTACCCCTGGTGAGTTGTATGTGAACTAAGATGTAAACATTTTCAGCTGAAGTATTTTTATAAACCAGTGGCTCAATGTGAGTATAGGTTATTTTAAAGTTTACTGTTGAATAGAAGATGGTGGATAGTATTGTCTATAGAATTGTAACATCATTAGATCAAATAACACATAAGTGGCATGCCATGAAGTTTGCATTCACCTGAGATAATGTAACATTTTAATGCTATTTTTATTATTTTGTAGCACTTTAAAAAAAAAATGCTTTGGGCAAGACTGCCACCTCGGGAATTAAAGGTTGTCCTCATTAATCAGTCAGCTGATTGATCAGTCAGTTATAATATGAATAAATGGCAAAATTTAGTTAAAATAAATAATCTTTACTGCTTGGATACAATTTTTACTTGTAAATTGCCATTCTGTTGGATACTATAATAATGCATTGCTGAAAAGTAGCCATGTACAATGTCGTGACGTACTAGTTCAGATATAAGCACACGCAAAACAGTTTTGTGGGCGTGGTGGCTTAGTGGTTAGAACATCGGAGTCTCGGTCAAGAGAACCCGTGTTCAAATCCTCTTGCTGCCATATCGAAGCTTTGGCAATTTCGTTCACCCCACGTTGCCATAGTTCACTCAGCTGTATAAATGAGAACCTGGCTACATACAGGATGTGTGAACAAATAGTCTTTGTGCAGTAATTGCAGCATGGCTGAATGCTTCCCAGAGAAGTAGCGTTGGCGTTGGAATGAACAGATCTGCCAGGGGTGAAATGTAAAATGCTCTGAACAGTCCCAAGGACTGGATACGAACTATATAAAGAATGTACCTTTAAGAACAAACCTTTACGTTTTTTAAATAGATGGAATTGCTTTGTAGTGCCGCTCGTGAGGTATACAGTTCCATCATTCTCCGGTCATTCCTACATCGAACTGAAGAAACTAAGCAATGTCAACCGAGAGGTTGCCATAGAGATGAAGTTCAGCACAAACAACAACGACGGGATCCTTCTGTATAGCGCTCAGCTGAAAGCTGGCCAGGGAGACTTTATTTCTCTCGCCATACAGAACGGTCATGTAATATTCAGGTACTTGTACGGTTTATGTTTTGTAAGACTGGTCCAAAATATTTGCATTGTGTTGAGTCCTGATGATAGTTTTAAGGTCAACCAGAAGTGTATTTTATCTCATTCTTATCAGACACTTGCAAATTAACTACTTTAACAACAGCTTACTGTCTTTTACCTTGAAGAACAACTGAATGTTTTTTAAATTCTGTTTCTCGTAGACAGAATGTATGTATGTTTTTGCGTTGAGATCTCTTCAGGTCAAATAGAGTAGACTAATTATGTTATAAGAATATAAAATCACAACATTTGGTGTTGAATTAATAAAATTTTTAAAATTTAAATTATACTTTCATTTATGTGCAGTATTGGCCATATGTATTTGAACACATAAGAACAGTAATTCTGAGCTGTCCAAAAACCTAAGACACACAACAAATAACACATATACACTGTCCAAATCTGTATGCATGTGAACAAGTGATCTTTTTATGAACGAACACTGGCATTGTGTGCTGTTTAAGTACCCCCGATATTAACAGGCCTTTGTAGCATTATTGCCAATGTTAAAGGCCTGTGTTAAATTGCACATTTCAGCAGAGCAAAGATATTTGTATGAACCTCATTTGAAAAATTATTCAAAACCACACCGCAATCATAGGCATTAAGAACAAAAATGCTTTTGCAATACCTGGCTTGTGGTCGTTGGCAAAAGAGCTCGGATGCAGATTTTTAGGATGTCTGAAAATATATGGTGTCTGAATACATGTGGGCAGTGTGGTTGGTGAGCTTGTACCGAAGTCGTTAAAATGAGTGTAAGTGAACTCTACTGCTGCCACCTCCAACCTGACAGCTCATTAATTATTTCATCATTATTTATTAATCTTAATCGAATAGTTAATTTATATATATATATATCTTTAACTATAATATCATACATTTATTATTTTTATGATTGCGTGTGTTTTGTACGCACCTATGAACGTGCTTGTCCTGAATACATGCCGGTTTATTCATTTTAGTAATAATAATAATTAACCTACGATTTTTTAAATCTTAGTTTCGACCTTGGAAGTGGTGCATTGACCTTGAAGTCCAAGGAGACGGTGACCTTGAACCAAATTCACCGGGTGAAGGCGCAGCGCTTTGGGAAGGAGGGCCTGTTGAAGTTGGACGATGAGACCGAAGTGGTTGGAATGAGCTCTGGATCCCTGAAATCCCTCAACCTTGCCCAACCTGTCTACCTGGGCTACGTGCCTGACATCAACAAGGAGTAAGTTTCCTTGTTTGTATATTTTTACTCTTACTTGAAATTATTACTCTATTACTCAAATGTTTTGTATGTCAATCTTAGATTAGATCGTCTCACCAGATGGCGCTAGTAGAAAAGCTTTAAAAAGTTGACTAATCTGCAGCTAATTGTAACGGACCAATGCTTGAACTCAGATGGAAGATAAAATATGGTTAAATTGAGCAACAAGTAAAAACTGCTGGATATTATTTATGCACAATTTAAAAAAAAATCTTCTGGATTTTACTGCCAGTGATGAATGGGGGTACAAATTGTATTTTAAAATAGTATATAATATAATAATATCAAATATAATATAATAAATATATAATAAATAAAATAAGTCAGTCTGTTGTTGTTATTTTGGTTATTTTTTAGTATAATCGGCTAGTAATAAATGTGTGTTTGGTACTATGAAATCAGCTCTTGCTCTAATGAGATATAATGTTTACAGAAAATAGCCTTTAAAATTTTGTTTTACCAACGCTGTGTTCATAATATTGATATCATCGAACTGTTGTTTGCCACCAGTGTCATCAGAGATGTGGGTACGGAAGCTGGCCTTGTTGGCTGCATCATCTCACTGAAGATGGGAATGAGCAAGACCATCAAAGACTACAATCTCATCTACCCGGATTCAGGCGACATCACTCGCATCGTTGATATTGGTACACATCGCTACAACTTTACAGTTTTATGACCAGATATACTTTGTGTGCATTGCGTGATTGTTTACATATATTTTTCTGTCTCTGTTTTGTATATATAAATGTGTGTGTCATATTTTGAAACAAGGAGGTTCATTCATTTATGACAACTGATTAAAATGTCAATTTCTGAAGAAAACAATTATAAGTGTCATTTTGACATTCAAATAACTGCCTGCATTTGTCTAAGGCAGTACATAAATTATACCTGGTCTTGTATTTTATTTGTTGCTTGTTTAGTTCTGTAATTGGTGGCGTTTGCATTGCTTTTATAACTATACTGCCATTACTGGTCAAAAAGTAAATGTATAGGTGTTTGAATCATCAACACAAGTATTTGATAAAGTCTAAACAAAAGTGTTGCTTAAAATACCAACAATATTTCAGTTTTGTGGTTTCCCTTAAATTACTTTTCACATAATTGGAATGCAATGGAATATAATTAACTAATCCTGATACGTTACTGTATGACAATAAAAGAAATTAAATAGATATGTTTTGTGTATAAAGAAATTACTTATAAATGAACTCAGAATTGAGATACATCGCATTTATTTTATCATAATAATAATGACCTTTATGTTAATCTTTAAGAAGTAATATAGATGCTATTGAGGTTATATCTTGGGGATTTAAATTCTGTGGCTAGTATAGCTTTAAAACCAACTGCAGTGCTTACTAACATTAAATGTGGGTGTGTTTTTACTTTCTCAGTAACAATGCTTGGCAAGACAGAACCCTTATTCTTTGAAAACTTGTTGGACTAACACTGACAACATAATTGGACAAACACTGACCATGTGACCACCATGACCTCTAAATGATATTGAAATGAGTGAAGTGCATTGTTGTAGCTGATTGTGTTGAGAATCCATGCCGTAGTCTTCCGTGTAACAACGGTGGCACTTGCATTGTTACTGGGCGGTCTGGCTTTATGTGCCAATGTCTCGACGAATACACAGGTGTGTGTGTCTCACCTGTGTCTAACGTCTGCATGCATGCATGTCAAGCCATGCATGCACTCTTGTCTGCATGAGTGCATGTCCAGCCATGCAAGCACTTCTGTCTACATGCATGCATTTGCAGCCATGCAAACACTCCTGTCTACATGCATGCATGTCCAGCCGTGCACACTCCTGTCTACATGCATGCATGTCCAGCCGTGCACACTCCTGTCTACATGCATGCATGTCCAACCTTGCACACACTGCTGTCTACATGCATGCATGTCCAGCCGTGCAAGCACTCCTGTCTACTTGCATGCATGACCAGCCATGCAAACACTGCTGTCTACATGCATGCATGTGCAGACATGCAAGCACTCCTGTCTACTTGTGCAGCCATGCAAGCACTCCTGTCTACATGCATGCATGTCCAGCCATGCACACACTGCTGTCTACATGCATGCATGTCCAGCAGTGCACACAATCCTGTCCACATGCATGCATGTCCAGCCGTACACGCACTGCTATCTACATGCATGCATGTCCAGCAGTGCACACACTCCTGTCTACATGCATGCATGTCCAGCAGTGCACACACTCCTGTCTACATGCATGCATGTCCAGCCGTGCATGCACTCCTGTCTACATGCATGCATGTCTAGCCATGCACGCACTCCTGTCTACATGCATGCATGTCCAGCTGTGCACGCACTGCTGTTTCGTTGCCTTCTACTGCTCCCTACTTGAACTCAACATATCAACATGCATCAATTATCTGTTTTTAGTTTCATTGCATGCATGCATGCATGTGTGTGTGTGCATGCGTGCGTTTTTGTTTATTACTTTTAAAATACTCAAAACTATGCACCACTGAAACAAGACACAAAATCAAACACTGTCTTCAACTTTTACTGTAACATGTTTTGCAAGTACAGATAAATCATTAGAAGTTTAATTGTTATGGATTATTATTACCGACATGAATGAATAATTGCAGGTAATCAGTGTGAGAGGGACTCGTCAGTTGATCCTTGCCGTGAGAACCCTTGCGAGGCGAGTGGCACCTGTATTGCCCTACCAGAGGGCGAATACTTTTGTTCCTGTCCACCAGAGCGCACTGGTGACAAGTGCGAGCGAGGTAAGCAGCCTTTCATCATTACTCCTTGAATATGACTCGGGAGTAATACTTACTATTCCTGTATATGCAGATATACAAAGTGTGGTTTGTTCAAACAAACTATGCAATGATAAACGCAGAATTGAGAGTGCCAGATTTTAGTATTACTGTGCAGTAAACAATTAACCAATGATTCTGATTGGAAATATTTGGGACAAATACCTCTACTGAATTATTTTATTGTTAAAAATGGGTTATGAATCAAAATAAATAAATCAATTTGTGCCTGTGCCAGTGTAGTGCTGAAATGCATGCATGCAATTATTATTATTTATAATATCAGTGATAGTTATTAACTAAGTATAAGTAACTGTATATAACTGTCATGGTGGCCTGTACGCCAGCTATGTTTCATATCTTAGTGCACGTCTCCATGGATCAATCAACATTTTATTCACAGTTGTCATATATTACAACTGTATTCTTATGTTCATGGTTTGATCTTAATAAATCCACTCCCTCCCTATGACATGCTAGTTCGTTTGTTTGAAATCATTCGACAAACTGTTAAATTATTTTCAACTGGACCCAGTTGAAATTCAACAAAAAAGCAAAAGTAACTCTTTGTGTATACATAACAATGACATAAGGCTTTCCTTTTCACAAGTTACCCAATCTAATGATTAATGTCCATTCTTTTGAAGATTTTAACAAAAGCATGTATTCTTTTATTGAGCTGACTGCACATATTACTTAAACTATTCACAAACTACAGATCTGAACATCGTTGAACTTGATTCGCCGTGGGCTAAATGAGCAAGGAGGGAGGTTGAAGTCAACATGTATTTGATTGTAGCAGCCATCTTGGATGTGACAGTGCCGCAGTTCAAGGGCAGTTCGTACCTGCAGCTCAAGGTCAACAATCATGTAGGTCGTTCCCTTGGATACGAGATCTGGTTCCTTGCCACACAAGTAAACGGTAGGTTGTGAATTACATTTAATCATCCCTGCAGTACTTAATTAAGTTACAATGATCCATTGTAGTGCGTATTTGATGTAGTTTCCTGATTCAACAATTGTATGATTGTTTTCATCGGATAATTTTTTATTAATTTATTTGTCTATAGAGCTAACTGTATGCTTGGTATTATGAACCATTTTTGTGTATTATAGTGATAACATATAATGCTATACTGAGAGTTCTACTAATTATATACTAAATAACAAACATTGAGAGAGTGCTGTCTTTAAATATTTTTATTTGAAAAGTGTAAATTAATAAATTCTCCCCGATACTTGTGATCTGGTCCACACACACACAAGCACAGATTAATCCTAAATTAAATGTTACAGAGCTTACGAGGCAACTTGTGATAAGATTTTAGGGGATTTAACAAGATTTTAACAAGATTGCCATCCCAAACAACAAGTTGCAGATGGCAAGTAGACAAGGAAGCCATTGGCTTATCGAGAGTCCAACAATTTTCTCATCTATGTGTAGTTCGCCCTTATCAGATATCTGTCAATTCTATTTTTAAACATATTCACACTACTAGCATTAACACAATCATTTGGCAGTTTGTTCCATTCATTTATCACACTCTGTGAGAAAGAGTACTTTCTCATGTCCAACCTACACTGCTCCTTAACTAATGCTGCTTTGTTTCCTCTGGTTCTACTGCCTTCTTTAAGTTTGAAAAACATATTCCTGTCAACATCCTCATAACCGTTCACTATTTTAAACACTTCTATTTGGTGTCCTCTTAGTCTCCTGGTCTCTAGTGTTGTAAAACCACATTGTAATAAGCGGCTTTCGTAACTAAGGTCTCTCAATTCTGGAATCATTTTAGTTGCTCTTCGTTGTATTCTTTCTAGCTTGTCTGTGTCCTTTTTCCGATACGGAAACCTACGATACGGGATGCAATGCAAACTTGGATAAAACATTCAGTTTTGCAGTAACTAAATTATAGCATATATATTTATGTTTACTATGTACTGCTTGGGTCTGCGTTAACTTTGTTATCAGTCAAGTCAACTATCTTGTGTTTATTGATAGGTGTGCTGCTGTACAGCAGCCAGGAAATGGACAAAGTTGCCTCCAACAAAGGAGACTTCCTTGCATTGAATCTGGTCAAAGGTTACCTTCAGTTCACCTTTGACCTTGGCAGTGGTATCGCCAACATCACGTGAGTGACACATTAGAATTTTTTTACCGAAACACAAATACTTTGATGCAAGGCAGATTTCCAGTGAAATCTAGCAGATTTTGTAGATTCATAGATGGCGACACTTGATTGGAATAGGAATATTATTGGCCAATTTACTAAAGAAAAATGTTATGCCAAATGCGTTATGCACAATTTCAAGTCAAAAATGTGGATGTCAACAAAACAGTGGCAGGCCTGCGTATTGTTTGAGAAGTTCTGATGCGATACATTTACTAAAGTTGTAAATTTTATTTGTTACAGGAGCAACGGACCCATTCCTCTCAACGTTTGGCACCAGGTGGAGATTACACGCACCAACACACATGGCACGATGGTCATAAACGGTGGTGAACCACTAAAAGGACAATCCAAGGTCAGGCAGTTTTTTTAATTGGCGAAGCTACAACTGTAGGATGAGATGTTTGTGAAACACAAAATGCCAAAACTTGTCTTGTCTTGTCTTGGGTTTGTTCTTTTGTCTAGGAATAACTATACTTTGGCATTGTCTCACTACAGCAAAATGTAACATAAATATTTCTGGAGGGATATGATGTGGTCAATTACTCAAAGTATTTGTGTTTATTTTAAATATACTTCTTCCTCGGCACGACCATAACACATGTGTTTAATTTACGTGCACCTGCCAACATTGCACGTCGCCTGCTCTTTATTTATGTGTTTTGTCTGTTTTATTACAGGGTACATTAAAGGAGCTCAACTTGCCAAAGAATATATTTGTTGGCGGTTACACGGGAGTCTACAAACCCAAGTCGGGGGTGACAACTGGACTGCGCGGAGCCGTTCAGCGGGTGAGTGCGCAGTGTGGCTCTGTAATGACACTATCGGTAGTAATGATAGTTGGCAAAATAATTCAGTAGGGCTACTTATGTCACTGTGATACTCTTTGTAAGCATGCTTTTTAAACTTTATTTGTTAATTTTAATTACTGATTATCCTAACATCAACAATTGTCAATCAGTGCAGCATCAGTCCTGGTTTAACCATTTTTAGAAACAACTGCCTCAACGGCCAAGCAATCGCTCCACTCATCAATTAGGGTTTAGAAATGCTTTCTGGGCTATACACTATTCCATGATACTATCACAATAGTTATGGAACTATTGCATTACTATTGCTATAAGCAAACTAGCCCTATTAGTCACTCCTAGTAGTTGGTAAATCAATCACTAGATGTCACTACTGGTATGTCTCCAATCACTTATGCCATTACTAATACTAACCTTTCACTGAAACTTTACTCTGTGGTTTTACTTTACAATGTTCTTTGGTGTAGCCCAAAATACTTCTGACATAAAATATTTTCTATGAATTTGATATATTTATTGCAGACTTTTTGCTCAGATCTGTGACATAATTTCTATATTACCATGTATAATATGCACCCCTACTTTTTAGCATCAACCCCCAATTTCCCCATTTCCAATAGTTCAGTTGAAGCACGGTTTAGAGTGTCCGTTTGCCAAGTGTACCTTTTTGGTCCAAATAGCGTCGTGTTGGCAAGTCAGTGTCTTCTGTTGTCATCTTGAGTAGCTTATACTATCACTCGCCCTGCTGCGCTATTTGGATTGCAAAAGTGCGCAAAAACAATATTTTTTTAGAGGTTATATGTTTTTTGTACGTGGAATGATTGAATGAATGCATTGACATAGAAAAAAAATGAGGTAATAATTGTCGTTTAGCAAAGTAGATAATTTAGGCCAACATATAGTTCCTGATTATCGCGTATTCAGTCTGACCAAAAAATGCATATTATACATGGAAAATTATGATAGTTTAAACAGTGAAATAATGCTGTAATCTAATGGTTTATTGTGCACAGATCTACGAGAATGGCCAATTGCTTGAAGGTCTGGTCAAGCAGTCACTGTCCACTAGAAACATTGACCAGTACCTTGGTCCACCTTGTCCTGAAGGCAATGGCCCATGCAAGAACAACGGCAAATGTTTGCCGTATTTAAATGACTTCATCTGTGACTGTCCGAGTGGCTTTGCTGGCAACACGTGTGAAGCAGCTGGTAAGTGGGGCAACTTCACACAGCACCTGAGTGCAGTGCTGAACAAATATACCGTGTACACCCCCTTTTTTAATCAACAGGATCCATAATTATTATAATTTAACTAGTGTGGAACAAGTGAAAAGTGTCACCATCTGGTGTTAAACAGTTGGCACCACTTTTCAGTTGTTCTACACTAGTCACCAAATGACACCACTAGTGTTAAACAGTTACCTTATTGTCTAGAGAAACAAATGTTAGTGTTCGCTTATAAGAACAGATTCCTTGACATTTTCCATGGTAAACATTTTTTTTCAAGCATATTGTGCGCTTGTTGGGTTGAATACGGTAAATGTTTTATGGGGTCTTTTTAGTTTGTTAATCTGGGTTGTGTTGGCCAGATATAAATTTTTTTATACCTACTCATCAACAGCTTTGTGCAGTTATCTTATGGGAGCCACACGTTTTAACCATGAACTTTTGAGCCCCATTATGTTTGTATTTTATTAAAATACAGTGGTTTCAGGTTTCATTTGAAATGCAAAATTCACAAAAAAATTCAGCGTATATGAATGTTGAAAGTCATGGATGTGTATTTTATGAAATCATTATCAAATTGAACCCTGGAGAATATTGGTACATAACTGTATCAACAATTGTAAAATAAAATATTAAATTATAGACTTTTCGTGCAAGCATATACTTAGTAATGGATTTGCTGAATTGTTTCGCTCCTTGGTTTCAGCAGTAGCCTCGAGACAGAGTACGAACAGACCAGTGTCGTTCAACGGTCGCATCCACTACAAATACCCCAACAAGGTCACAAAAAGGTCAGTTTATTCAGGTTAGGAAAGAACAGTACTTAGTTAATTATTAATTAATCATGACAGTTTACCAAACATGCTGGAATAATAACAATTTAAATTTCTTCTTGCTTGGTGGACATCAAGGTTTTTAAGATATTGAATGGTTATGAAATGGTTTTGAAATAGTTATAATAGATGTATTTTTTTTCACTTCAGATAGAAGTAACGTTAATGAAGGAACACTAGATCAGAAAGTACTCATTCTCACAAACGACGATAAATGAATAGGACAAATTATCTACTGATTGCGTAAATGCTAGCAGCATGAATACATTTTAAAACAAAATTTCCAAATATTTCTAAAGGGCGGGTTACATATAGATGAATAATCGTTGGACTCTAGATAAACCAATGACTTCCTTGTCCACTTGCCATTTCAGTTTCTTCTGCTTTTGGTGGCAATCTTGTTAAATCTATAATAGCACAAATCAGTATAATGTTCACAAACTAGACATCCAACTGTAGTTTGGTTCCTGTTTCAACTGTACCTCAGCACCATGATCAGAGGTATCTACTAGTTACATTTCCCCACAAAAACATTCAACAGCTGTCTCTGCCTTACAGACAACGTGGTCAGAAAAGTAACAAGTTTGAGCTGAAGTTCCGCACCGAATCACTAGATGGACTCTTGTTGCTGCAACACAAGTCAAACAATCTGCTTGGTGACTACCTCGCAGTCGCCCTCAACGACGGCTATGTCGAGGTGACCTATAACCTCGGCAAAGAAAGCCCAACCAAACTGCTGGTAATTAGGTCACAGATGAAGGTCAATGACGGAAAATGGCACAAACTACTCTTCAACAGGTAAGAAGCCACAGACGTTAGTTAATTTTCCAATATTAGACATACTTTATCACAACCAATATAACACAGTGGTTATTTTAATTACCTAGGTACAGTTAACGTTAGACTAATTTACAAAGTTTAGATTCTCATTTCAGCACGCCAAGATGTATTATAATCACATTGATCGGTGCATTATTTTGGTTTCAGTTGCACAATTTGACTACAATTACGATTGCAATATTGTTTGTATTGAGTAAAGTGCTTGTAAATTCAAGACATCTAAAATGGAACTACATTATATTTTCACAGAACTGGCTGAAAATGTTGACCAAACTAGTGTGATTACAAAAAATATTGATAGATTGATTACAATGATAATGGGACATTATTATAATTGTGATTACATTTACAGCACTGACAAATGTTTTATTACAAGTACATGGTATTGTGTAGTCGATTACAAATGATTGCAGATACAATAGAATATACTGTGCTAGAAATATGTTGACATTTAAAATGCATTACTAGGTACACAAAATGGGAAATTGAGTTGCTTCCATCAGGTTTCTGGAACGAAGGAATACATTTCAAACTTATAACTATTGTGCTGCCATCTATAGGGACAAAAGGAAAGGGACACTTTCGGTGGATGGTAGCATCTCAGTGTCAAAGGTGGCAAATCAAGGAGCGACGCAACTTGACACAGACGGCTACCTCTGGCTGGGTACGTGTCCTGGGAATATTCTTGCAAATCTACGAGACCTGCTCTGGCACCAGAGATGCATAGTGCAATATATTAGACTTACACATTTTAATAACAGTACATTGCTAAGGTTGTGAACGTCATTTAGGATTCAAACTTGAAAGACTGAAATTCATGATGAGCGTGCAAAAGAAACAGCCTGGGTGCTTAGTGAGAATGCCTATTCGGATGGTGATGGTATTTCGAAATTTGAAAATTGCTCACCTTTGAGAATCTTCTACTCGATTAATAATTTAAACGCTGCAAAAAATGTCATGACATGTACGTTGTTTTACTGTATATCAAAGGTCTGCTTTTATTACTTCGATGTTGTTTGTGATTTATCACCTAGGTGGCAGCAGAAGTCCCCTCTACGGTCTACCCGATTCCTATTACCAAGGCTTTGAGGGTTGCATAGCGTCGCTGGTCGTCGACAGCGTACAGGCACACCTCGTTGAACACCGCGTTAGCCCTGGCGATGTCAGCTTCTGTGATGAATAAACTTTGTTTTGACAAGTCCCATTACCATAGTAACAATTGTCACGGTGACAGACGTCTGATATTATTACGTCATTGTGTTGGTGTATGTAATGACAGTAGATTAGCATTTCAGTGATGTCAGTCAATGACGTGTCATGTGTATTTCCTGCCACGTGAATCTACACTCTTGAGGATATTGGCTACAGAAACTGCGAACTTGGTTGCGCTCTAGCAAAGCACACTGTGTCCCCTGATATTACGGTTCACTTTGTACCTAGAATCGCTTCGGCAGCCCCATGGCTTGTCTCGACAGCAATTTACGTCAGTAGCACCATTTTGAATTACATCACTATAACCGTTTACACTGTAAATGAATGCTTACAGTTCACGTGACACGTCGACAGAAGTTGTCTGCAACATTGTAAATATTTACATTTACGTCTGTCATGTGATATGCATGTGCAATAATTGTGGCCGACATATAAGAGCTTCCTGTAATGAAAATCGATAATCAAACCCATTGTTCATCGTCGCTTCATTGGCTATTGATTTGGTAATTGTAAAGTAATTGTGGCTTTTAACTGTACCTCTGTGGATCGATGAATTCTAGCTTCGCTGTTGTTGTATTGTGCATATTGCCGATATTAACCAACCACACTTGTTCTTACTGTGCCACATTCCAGATCATTCAAAACCAATGAGACCTGTTTTATGCAGGTCTGAATTACATATAAGTTTTGTGCTTAATCACTCTTAAACTGTACAATGTATCGTTAACGTGTGCTAAAATATTTCACAGAAGTTCAGAGCATACTCGTTTTCACAGTAAGTGGTGTGCTATGGCTTTCAGTCCTAAAAGCATTCGTCGGTGTTCTGATAGATTCGTTGAGCAATTGCTGCCAGCAGAGGGCGCAACTGTCTGAACGGAAAGTTGTGGATTTCGAAATGACTTTCTGCAAGAATGATTTGGAGAAGTATTGTTTGATAATGTAGTGCAAGTTAAGATGAACCATGTTCCTAGAATCTGTTAGTTATTATCTAGTTGTATATTGCCGTTATATATAATTTTAAACCACTGACTCTGTGAGCAAGATAAGACATCTAGTATTCATGTGTGAAGGAAGTACCATATTTCCATAACTGATTCTGATTCTTGTGTACCGGTAGACTAATTAATGTACATGTTGTAGAATTTTCTTTCGTACCGTCGCTACAATTGATTAGGAATCTCCCCAGGGTGGAGACATTGGGGTTTTAGTCACTCAAGTCGATTATTTGACTGAGACCTGCTAGTACGTTATAACAGGTAGAAGAACTGTGTATTTGCTTCAAGCTTATTTATGGAAATGGGCTGTAGGCAATTAAGTAATATTTAATAGTTATGTGATGATCTGTACACCGGCCCTACAAGAGGTATTGGTGATTCAGTGAGTTAATTAGTCATCACTGCACCAACAGTGCATCATATATTATAATTTTTCAGTGACCACCATGCAGTTTTATTTATTATAGTATTCGTTTGGGAGGTTCGTGGCATCTTGTAACTTAATCGCATCACTGTAAACTAAAAGTCGTCTGTTAAAAGTGACTTGTAGTTTCGTAGTAGGTATAATCGCTGAGAACTTTGCAAGCAAGATTGCTATTGTATTTTATTCTAAGAAGACGTTTTTGCAGGATTTAATATGAAACTTACATTACGCTCTTTATGCCACTATTTAATGGTGGTCGTCTTTGGTTTTGCTGAAAAAAGATGGTAACAGAAGCCACTGTTCTAGATAACTTGGATGTATCCACTCATAATAAATGTGTCCAAATAACAGTTGTTGACATGTATTATTTTAGGCCCACATTAAATGATGTTCATAAATACTTTTGTTTTATTGCACAGTTTAGCGCATTTGTTTTGTGGTATCTATGAGTGTTTATTGGAGTTATAGTGTCATAAGTTAATATAGTTACATCCACATTGGCAGGCCTCTGGCCGTACAAATATTTCTCTATGATAAAGACATTGCATAAAGCTCTAAGTGTTATTAAGATGGCTGCCCATAGCAATAAGCTGCAGATGGCAAGTGGAATCCATTCACTAATTAAAGAGTCAACTATTTAGGTTATCAGATTCTTTTTTCAGTGTATCAATCTGCCAGCTGTGCTACTGTGAATGACATTATTTAACCCTTTCTCATCTTGATATGATGCAGCGTTACTCATGGAATTGTATTTATAGAATACAGGAACAGCAGCTGCCAGTGCGGACAAGATTTAATAGCAGTGAAGGAAAAGTATACTATTGGCAGCTGAAGGTTGACTGACAGTTTGACGCACGCAAGCAAGCATGCACACACACGTACATTGGTCTATTTGCAGTTAAAATATTGGTGAACTTATATAATATCAGAAATTAAATCATCGGCATCAACAGCAGCCATTGTCGGCCCACTTGGGTGACCTCCCATAGCTGGATGGGTGACAGGCTTTGATGCCAGACTAAGGCAATGGATGCCAGTTGTAACCAAACTAGCAGGCAGCTGCATGCCTGTATAGACGCTCTAGACCAGTTTGAAGCAATGCCTCCTTTGTCCTACGTAAGTGCCAAGTCCAGACAACCAGTTTGGAGTGTCTGGACCAGTCGCATGCTTGGGGGGCAATTGGTCATGACCACCTTTGTCTTAATATTTTGTGCCAGTGCATAGTAAACCTATGGGCTACTAACCTTGGTGCAGATCTTTGCCGTACCCCTTGATGCTGCTGACAATAATTATAAACTTGTCTCTTTGCATTTGTTAATATTGGACGACTTCAGTTAGAAGTGATGCAAGCCCGGCATGGCCATAGGCTGAACCCATTTGGGGCCAGACAAAGGCTGCAAGCTTGGAGCATGCAGAAAAATATGGTGGCAGTTGTTCATGGGTGGGTTGATAGATGAATGACTACCTCATGGACAGGCTCCACACATTTACGGATGGGAGCAAAACTGTTCTACTGTACTGTGCCTGTAGTATTTCAGGTGAAACGATCATACACATGTAACATCAAAGTTAGAGTACCAGGTAGTACATTTTAGTTTATTTTAAAATCATATCGGTATAGATCAGAGGGTGAACATGTTTGCCTACACATGGGGATGATCAGATTGTTTAAATCCTCCTCTCTGGCAGACTTGGGGCAAATTACATTGCAATTGAAACGCCAATTCTAGTTTTGTTTTTTAAGTAATTGGAATTTATGAAAATGTAATTGGTATTTTCAATTACACTTTCAATTACATCAAGTAACTTTTTAACTGAAATTATTTGCTACAGATAATCGATAAAATATAATATGTTGTGTATATCATATAAATTTGTCATTATGCACCATAATATGCAGGAATTAAATAAAGCTGCTTTATAATAGATGTTATTTTTTGGCATCGAGCACGTCTATGTCTGCATAGTCAAACTGTGGGTGCACTGTTCACATGCTTTTATTTTGATGTGGAACTGATAATTGGAAATGGTATTTTTGAGGTGGAATTTGGAATTGGTATTAGTAAATGGTGTGTAATTGGGTATTTGTGTAATTGGAATTGATGTAACGCAAAACTGACCCAAGTGTGCTTTCAGGCAGGGTTTCAATCTTCAACACGTACTACTGCTGAACATGCGCCTGTATATCATTCATCAGCCGTCCATGTGAAAACTAAACTGAAGTCGACAAATGTGGCTTTCGCTGTGGAATATCTATTTATTTTGTATTCGCGTACCCATCAAATGTAACTGGCTTACACACTAGACGTTACAACAGGTGTTATCCAGGTTCCCATTCAAAATGCAATGCAACATATCTCCAGCTACAGTTTGAAGGACAGCTAATCTGGATCTGACAAATACAGACAAAAAGCCAAATCAGTACACTTAGAAAATCCACCCGAGGGTCGATCCCACCCTGGCAGTACCCCCCATTGGGTGCCCTATTTCGAATATCACTTGTGATCCATTTTTAAGAGTGAACCAGCTTTGTGGCACCACATTGTAACATACCGTATCACACCAAAGACATGCCATGCAAATGCATGAAACATGGAGTGTTATTAATTTTGTAAAATAATGCTTTGATTAAAATGTCAGGTGCCAAAACCGATTTTTCTTGTATGTATAATATTTTTTATATATATACGAAAAGTTTGTTAATAATGATTTTATTCATGAATCTACATCGAAAACATCACTTTTCAAACTGGTGCTCATTAAGAGAGCATAGTTGCTATTAGGTATGATACGGTAAGAATCAACTAGCTCCACCTACTGGAGACAATCACTACCACAGCCACGCCCACCTTTGTTCCAGTCATGTCATTTCTTCAACCACAAATCCTAAACATTCGCATCGACTTCGATGCGACTCTCTGCTATATATGTATACATGGTTTGTGTGAGAGCGAGTTTAAGCGGCGTGTAAATACGATTAAACAACAGTCAGTAGGCACCAGTAAAGCAGGTTACTATCAACACTAATACAACTACTACAGCCAGTCGTACTTTCTGCTCTCTAACATTTCATTGCCAGCACGTTCTGATGAACACATTAAGTTTGTAAAATAATTTATCGCATGATGGGACTATTAAAATTTTTACGACAGAAATGACATTGCTCTATCATCTTGTAACTGAAATAAAGCAGTAAATCACTTCACTAATTCATGTCGAAGCATGTTTTGTTTCTTGTCGTTTCTTGCGCAGGCTAGCGGTCAAGATTGGCCACCCCGCCACCCATTAGTAAAGGAGTCACTGAAACTATGCTAAGTATGCTAGTTCGACTGTACCACAATAACACTATTTCACATCCAGCTTGTACACTTCCTATCGTGGCAGCCGTGTACATGAATCTGGCTACTTCAATCTTCGTTATTGACACTAGCTATTTGGCAAACGTAGAGGAAGAGCTAAATATTACAAACAAATACACAGTTCAACAATGCTCTACAGCAACTGCACAAACCATCCACCGGAAAGCGGAATGTCACGATATCATACATCTTATTTGTGCAGCGCAACATGTTAGCAGACGGGTGAAACATGGAATCGATGACGTACACTAAGTATTAATACATTATGCGATTAATTAATCAATTAACTATGCTCTCCTCTCCATAAATCTTAATCTCTCATCAAACAATGCACTTTGTGGCACCAGCAGATATACATCACAAATATTAGTTTTACTCGTCTTGCTTGGTCCATTTAAATCAGCAAATATTCAGAAAAGCAATTACAGATATTGCAACGTACGTTATTCACAGCAACACTTCGCTTTGACATGATCGCACATAAATTTATTACATTTATCATTTGTAATTTAGTTTTTAGACATTATTTTGTGTAGTCTTTTCTCTACAGAATATCCCCCAAAATGTGTATTTGTTCTATCATGTACAATGAAGATAAAAACACATCCACTGGTGTCGTTCGCTTAACCTCAACATTTTCATGAGAATGTCACAACACCTGCAGGTAGTGATACGATACTCCTTCAAGTTTCAGTTGCTCAATACTTTGAATTCCCAATTTGTTTTTACAAGGATTTTATGGTTACGGATATAAAAGTTTATACACAGACATTTTCGTTCAGTCTTGTGTTGTTTATTTAATGAACACAATTATGATCAAATTCAAGATTCTTAATCTTAATATTGGACTACAAAAATACACATAATTAACTCCCATTCCTATTGTGTACGTGACCGTTGATGTTCTTATGTTCAATCAGTGTGGATTTTGATTTGTGTCGAATTTGGTGACATTTCCATGTATACTGAATACCATATCACTACAAAACATAACGGTTCGTTCAATGTTTGGGCGAATTCCCACATCCAGAAATAACCATAAATATAGTAAATAGACTTCTTAACAACATCATTATATAATCTTACGCGACTGCTTCGATTAAATTACAATAAAGATACATCAATTTCATAATTTGTCAAACACAATGATATCGGGGTCATCGTACGTACAGCCACATGGCTAAGGTGCACGCTATCTTCTGTAAGTCCTGACAAATTAACTTCTGAACAGATAAAAGATAAAATCGGTCACCACTATGCATTCTTAAAATGAATACATTCGCCCGAACCAATCAAAACCGACGGCTCAGTTTCATGCCTTGCCGGTCCGTCACGTCCCGAAGACACAATCTCAAGCGTTCCGTGCTAACTTAATTTCATACTGGTTGTCAGTAATTTTGTAAAACCTATTTCTGCTCACAACCAGTGCAATTACTTGTGTAGTATTCTACGCATGGTTCAAATAAACCTGCCCCATTTTGATGTTTCCATAAGAAAAATGTCCGCTGTGTAGTTGGGTATGTCTACAACACTCGTGATCACTAGATGACGCCTCTAGAAGCTCAGTGTCGAGTCATCCCACTCGAGGTCTCTCTTCACCTTTACGGCCTCCTCTTCTTCAGAGCTCTCCGCATCGTCATGGTAACACACGGAGTCATCGTCGTCGGTGTCACTGTCGTCACACTTCAGACAGGTGTCCTGTGAGTCGTCATACGCTCCCTGTCAAACACAAACATGCACCTTGTTATGTCGCTTCTGCTCCCCTTGTGAAAACATCGTTCTAACATTTCAGCAGCTTCCTGAGAGAACGAATGTAAAGGCTACGCAACGCATTTAGTTTCCACCGTGCGAACCACACCCCTCCAACATTTGTTTGTTAGGGCACGAAAGCGTAACATTTGTTGCTAAGAACGTGTTACAGCCCCCAGCAGACATGTTCACACAAACACCATTTCAATTTCTACTGTAGCATCCAGACACGCTGCAACTGCTGTGCCAAAGCTGTTCATTCTTATAATCCCATCACAGGAATCCCATCACTGTCTATTGCGAGGTACTCATTGATACAGAGAACTGAGGCAAAATGGGATGATCGAAATTGCCAGGTTTTTTAAATGGCAGCAGATAGACTCATCTCTACAGACAATGCGGCACTCTAACCGCTGTCCCACTAGCCACTGTGTCCCACTAGCCACTGTGTCCAACTAGCTACTGTGTCCCACTAGTCGCTGTGTCCCACTAGTCGCTGTGTCCCACTAGTCGCTGTGTCCCACTAGCCGCTGTGTCCCACTAGTCGCTGTGTCCCACTAGCCACTGTGTCCCACTAGTCACTGTGTCCCACTAGCCACTGTGTCCCACTAGCCACTGTGTCCCACTAGTCACTGTGTCCCACTAGCCACTGTGTCCCACTAGTCACTGTGTCCCACTAGTCACTGTGTCCCACTAGTCACTGTGTCCCACTAGCCACTGTGTCCCACTAGCCACTGTGTCCCACTAACCCAATTATTCATCTACGACCCCAAAATATCTCACGTGACATAGTAATATTCTAGGCTACAGTCCAAGTATGTTAGTAATTCTTCCAAAATAAATAAATAAATGGTAACTTCTAAAATTTAATGGTCTTTCCAGTTACACTCAAACATTGTTCACCAAACCCACACATTTCAAAATGGCACACTACATAACAAATATTAACATATTTACCTTTATCAGTGTTCCCAGCCATGTTGATGTTATTATTATTGATATACTATTAATACTTCTGAAGCGGACTTTTCAACTGTTTTGGGGCAATCTAAAAATACGAGTTGGGGGTCTAGTAAATAAAAAAGAATTTCCTAATCCTATAATATTTTGCAGTTGGCTGCATAATCATGCATACCACATAGGCCAAGCGTGGCGAAATCAAATTTAAGACCTTTCCTTAAAATAATTTTTTTTTAAGACAGTTCCATTCCTGAGACCCGGGTAAATTACCGCGGCACCCACCTGGTCCTCCATGGGGTTGACGGTGATGGTGAGGGCTGAGTTGTCCCATTCCATCTCCTGTTTCTCGTCCATGCCTGCCTCGCGGCCCTGGTTCTGGGTGGCACGGATCCTCATCACTCCGATCCCGATGACGGCGAGCAGGAAGCCAATACAGATCACGACGATCACGACTGTGCCCACAGCTGGAATCACACAAACACAGAACCATTTATACATACAGTGAGACAGGTCAGTTCTTGTTTAGGGCTGTGTGCTGTCCTTAGCACTTTTCAAAGCACTTTACATTTTGTCACAACCCCCCGGCAGACATTCCAACAGCAACTTGACTTCTGTGGGAAGTATTCAGCCAAGCAGCAATTTCTGCATGAATACCATTTGCTCATATATAACTCAATTCTACAGCTGACTGAACTGAGGCAATTTGGAGTGAATGAAATTGCCCAAGCTATCAAGTGGCAGGAAGATCTGAACTCCTGTCCTCATGATTACGAGTCTGACATTAGCCTTCATTAAATATTACATTGAAGAAGGGAAAACTCATTGAAAACTAATTAAGAGTTACTGAGTCATAACAACATGTTTACATCTACGGTTCTACACCCAAGTCTTCTGACATGTCCCTTGGCTCCGTTTTCTCCGATTTCTCCGTTATGTTAGTTTTTGTTTTTTTGACTGTTATCAGTTACGTACTTCATTGGAACCTCGCTTTACAGTCACCCCAGTAACACAGCAACCTTCCCATTTTAGTCACCCTGGGACAGTACCAAATTATTTCCTTGTGTACAACTTAAACCACGAAAAACTCAAACCTACAACCACATGTCAATAATTATACCCACAATTCATAGCTAAGATATGGAGGAATCAGTTAATTTTTCTTTTATATCTATCCAGAACTTCTACAGCCATTTACTACAGCAGAAATACAGTGTGGAAATAAAACATGTGGGGTGTAAATGGTTAAAGTGCTAATTTGATGAATTAATTTTTCAGGGGTAAAAACCTATGCTTGGGTTAGGTAAAGTCTTGGTTCAAACCCCAGCACTGGTGCTGCTACCTGTTGTTTCCTAAACATTCAGCTAACACCTGTCTGTGTCATGAAAAACAAAACGGAGAAAACATCCGGTTTGCTAGTGGGGGGGTTTTGTCAGTCTATCCAGCAGCATGTAGAAACCTACCACCAGCTGCCAGTCTGGTAAGGGTTTGGGTGGGGCGGCTGAAGTTAGATGAACAGTGACAGAGGGTGCCAGTGAGAATGAATGCAAATATACTTAAAGTATCCATGTGTACAGTACAACTACTTACAATGGGACCTCTACACATTCTCTTATGAGAACATTCTCTGATGAGGGCATTCTCTTATGAGAACATTCTCTGATGAGGACATTCTCTTATGAGAACATTCTCTGATGAGGACATTCTCTTATGAGAATGGTGCATCGGACGCATATGTATCCATTGAAGACATGCACCAGTGTAAACATATTTAATGTATCTCAGTTTAATGATAACATTAATGAATACCAGTATATTTTCTGGGAGTTGGTTTCCTCAGGACAGAGCCCAATTGGTGTGAGACTAGTGCAAGCTTATGAAACTTTCACCCAGCCACTGGGGAACTACCATTACAGTTAATTAACTGTGGCTAATCTCTGCCTGGGTATAGTTTCCTCTCAACTAACCCAGTTTACTGGGTCCCTGCACCCTAGGGACCATCCCAAAACATTCCAGAAACATTTCAAATAATCCATGCCACAGCAATCAGAATCATCCACTAGATGAGTAGGCAAAGAGATATCATGAGAGTGGTAGTGGCAGTACACATTTTCATTGCACCCACCTTGACAATATCAACAGAAACTGTCTGCTCAATATATGTCACTAGATATCCTCCACAAAAGCCCCTATCCCAAGTGAACTACTATACTGTGGATATACCAAGAGATTTCCTAGAATATGGTTGGTAACTTAATCAGACAAGCAGGAGAGCAAAACAGTCAACACTGGATATGTTTAGAATTATAACAACTGCCTATGCAGAGAAAAAGTCCTAGTGAAAAATTTTATGCGCAGGAAAGAAATTACAACATATGAAATCTGTTATGATTAAACTGGAGGAGATGGAAGCCTACAGGAAAGGTTAGACGTGAGGTTGATTAAACCATGCAGAATTCAATCACCACTACATACTCATCCAGTTAACCCTTTCATAGCCTTCGCAGAAACATCTGGAATGCCATAACAACTTTGGATGTACATTTCCTGTTATTGCTGCCCTGCTCAATAATGACTGCTTCAAGTCTGTTTTTGCAATGTTCGTTTATTTGAGCTGATGTGTTTTCCTAAAACCAAATGGCCAAATTTTATACAGTGAATTTCTGAAAAAAAATAACAGCAAGCTATAAATGGTAACTAACAAAGAGAAACACCTGTTTATGTAGCTGTGACATCCTTAAATAAAACGTTGATTGAACAACCCCACCGTTTCTCACAAATACATCACTGATACTTGCGCCACGCCAGATGTTTACCACCACTTTCAGCACAATAAAAAGCGACAGGGGAAATAAATATCACACGAATATGATCCTTGTGCTAACAAGTTTCAGGGTGCCAGGTGTCTATGCTTTAGGGCTCGTACATGCAGGACTTCACAGCAAAATAATAGCTGATTGTAGTATAATCACAATCACTTTCAAAATTGTGGCTAACATTTACTAAACATCCTGTCATGGACATAAACTCCTAGCATCAAGTATCCGGACATATTCCCACAGTTCAAAATCCGGCAGGACATAATCCCTATGGACAAAATCGCACAATGAGAAAAGTGGACAAAATCAAAAAAGAATAGTTATTTTTACTTCCTGTGTTTTCTAGTTTTACAGACATTTTGCACTGATAATTAATTTCCTTTTCTAATTATGGCAGTAGTGGCTTCCTTGGTCAGCTATGATATTACAAGCAACAAAACAACACAACAATCACTTGAACAAGATGTCCACTTGACATTGAGGGATTTTGTCCTGTGAGATTTTAAACTACATGGGATTATGTCCTGGATTCCCAATGCCATCACAAATTATCCACAGTACTGACCAGTCCCAAATGATCTCACGTGGCTGGTGTCCCTGGAAACGAAGACCAAGGCCCAGATTTGGGGGGGCATCCATTTACCTTGCCTCTTTGAACATCTCACCTGGAATGACTTCAGGGAAATGGGAATCCTAAAATGTTTGTCAGAAAACTGCTGGGATCTGGACCGATTACAAATGTGGGAAAAAGACTGGGGTAGTCAGTGATAGAGGAGATGGGGAAAAGACGTAATTGTGGGCGAGGGGGATAAACATCTACAATAAACTCAACACTACTTAACTAAATCGTCCAGTAAAACCAGCTGTCAGAGCGGAGAGGAAGCGTACTACATCAGCAGCACTAACTATATATATATCAACACCTGATGTAGTGTAACAGGACTCCTGGCTCACTATTAGTACATGTTCCCAAGCTGAAGTAGCAGACTTGGCTACCAGTGGGAGGTAGTAATCTGTGGAATTAGAGGAATGTCTACTCGACTAGTGGCACACCAGGCTGGAAGCAGTCAGGCCCTTCCTGGGCTAGGCCAAGCATCATTTGTGTTTCTCAGGATCAATGGATCCATTATATTTTTTGAAAAACTTGCATCATTGGAGCAACTAACAGCAGTCCATATTACATTTATCTTAAATTTTGGCTTGTAATATTGTCACAAAATGTCTTTCAATAGCGTGTAACCCAACATTACGTAAACAAATATTTTACTAAAATTTAGGTCCAAAAGAAGCTGAACTGAATTTTTTACTTATTTTTAAAGGATAATAAATTATAAAATGCCATAGATCATATTGTTTTTTGAATTGATCACATATTTGCTGCACGTTCAACATGCCAGCTGTTGCGCTAGCTACTCTAAGTCGACCGCCACAAACACAAAGGATTGTGGCGGTCGAAATTAGAGTAGCTGGCGCAACAGTCTCAAGCAGCCCGCTTAATTCTGATTTTATAATTACGATTATGAGATTTGCATTTCAATGAAATTGCATGAGTCACAGAGTTTCTATGGTAGTGGTTTGAACTGTTGTTTATCAAATAAATGCGTTGTTTACAAGAGCCTAGGTCAGGAGGTAGAAGCACTGGACTTTGAGTCCCACAACAGATACTGTGTATGTATAAACAGTAGGTGTTATCAGTAAATTAGTGTTACGCAAACGGCTAAATCAAACAGTTGACTTTGGGGTGGTACCTTCAGAGAGGTTTCTTCACAAACACTATTTGAAAACAACCGATGGTCTTTTTAAACTGTAACTTTTCTGATTAATTCATTGTGACTTAATTAAAGGGAATATTTTGTGTCAGGTTGATCAAATAGAAATACAAATGTTGTCTCTGTAACGACAAAATAACATAATAAAAAAGAAATTAAAACCCCTGCATCTAAGGAAAATTAACCACTGGTAGGTTGTGGGTTGTAAAAATGTGGACAAGCTCTTGAATCTGACATTCTAGATAATATTATGTTCAGAGGACTACAAGGAAAAAATCTTAAACTCAGTCACTGTGATGTATTCATATAATGCTGTACAATGAAGGGGGATGTTACTATATACAGTACTTAGTATAGGAGTCAATTTGATGCAACAGGATATTCAAGTAATCGACAATGACCTCATACTGCACATAAAGCAGATAGATGATATAGTTAGTAATTACCCGTCATCCAGATGGAAAAGCAAATGCGTCACAACAGCAAATGTCAGAAAGCTGCTATTATGACAAATTTTCCGGTCCACACTCCTTGACCATAAAGGTCACCAGGCAGAGAACTAAAAAACCTAGAACCCAATCATCAAGTGTAACCAAAGTCACCAGAACCAATCATCACAAAGCCCATATATGTCCACATCTGGATCTGAATTCAATAGTTCAATTAAATAAACTCTGACACTGTAAACCTGATAAGAATATATATTATCATTACTGTAATGTTTGCTGAACCACATGGCTTGTTACTTAACAATCAGGTCTATCCTGTAGG
The DNA here is from genome assembly GCA_033239005.1 of Lamellibrachia satsuma. Classification (NCBI taxonomy): domain Eukaryota; kingdom Metazoa; phylum Annelida; class Polychaeta; order Sabellida; family Siboglinidae; genus Lamellibrachia; species Lamellibrachia satsuma. Next base: position 2,031,976 of record BSQZ01000024.1, read on the forward strand.
CCCCTATAATTAATAATGGTTAAATTTACTTGTGACATAAATAGCCTGAAAGACATATCCCGTTTCAAAAAATTCTTTCCAAACAACGGATCAAGAACAACCTACCTAGTGCAGACAACATCTTCCTGTTCTAAAACAATTCTTCCCAAACAAAGACAAAGATCACAAAATGAGTAAATCCTCGCAAGTGCGCAGCTATCCCTGCTGCTGTCCTCAAATGGCTGTCTCCACTGGGAGTGAGATGACAGTCCGAAGTGATGAGTTAAATGAGTCACGCTGGGAAGAGGTACAAAGTCAAGCCTTCTGTAATTCCACACAGCAGGTCACAGTGCTGCAGTCCACAAATACAGCTGCATCAATCAGCACCAACTGGCCACCAGCAGCTGTTATCAGGCAAGTCAAAGTCTTCCACAGATGTCACTGGTTCCTCTGCTACCAATCCACTTTATCCTCCCTGGTTCCAATGACATAAACTTGACCAATTCAACCAACACTTTCTTGTGTTCACAATTCTGACTCAAAACGCCCACAGTGTCGCTTGCCTACTGTCTAGCCCCTTTCCCTAGCTCTGATTCACTGAGTAAATCTCCGGCTACTTCCCAACAGCAATGGGTTGATTGACAGGGAGTGGCTGGGCTCCCAGTAGGTCAACCCTCTACCTAGCTCCCAGTACAGCCTTCCTGCCAATATCAACCCAGTCCCTGCAGCTGCCTGCAGCCTCCACCAGGGAGGCAATGGCCTAGTAGTCAATCTGGAAGCTACTTCCAAGGACAGTCACCCAGTATAAACTCACCACCTCAGCCCACCTGGGGTGATGAGGGAGTTCTGATCAGACATAAATAGAACACTTATTAGTAAAACTAGGGAAATGATTAATAATGTAACTCTATGGTTCTGGTCCATTGGGGATGTTGAGGGGAGTTTTGACCCACCTGGGGTGATGATGGAGGTTCTAGCCTACTTTGGATGATGGGGGTTCTGGCCCATTTGGGGTGATGATGGAGGTTCTAGCCTACTTGGGGTGATAGGTTTTCTGGCCCATTTGGGGTGATGATGGAGGTTCTAGCCTACTTGGGGTGATGGGGGTTCTGGCCCACTTGGGGTGATGAAGGGGGTTCTGAAATGTGACACTGTAAAGTATGGTTGATACCTTCAGATTTCCAGGGACAATACACAACAGCCACAGTGTGTATTGTAGGGCTGTGAGAGTTGTGATTGTGTGTAATGAGGTCACAGTATCATTGACACGCTTAAGAATTGACACCTAATAATGAATAAATGAATGGAACGAATGACCCCTAGCACATACTGACTTTGTGATAGCTAGAAGTGTTAATATGTTAAAAAACAAAATTTGCAACTATCTCAGAGGGGCAGGTAACCCAGCTACACAAAGATAAAAAATTGCTGGACAATCGATAACCCAATGGCTTCATTGTTCACTTGCCATTTGTGTTTTAGGTTTAACAAGGTTGCCATCCCAAACAACAAGTTCCTGATGGCAAGTGGACAAGGAAGCCATTGGCTTATCGAGAGGCCAACAATTTTCTCATCTATGTGTAACCCACCCTTATCAAATATCTGTCAATTCTATTTTTAAACATATTCACACTACTAGCATTAACACAATCATTTGGCAGTTTGTTCCATTCATTTATCACCCTCTGTGTGAAAGAGTACTTTCTCATGTTGAACTTACACTGATCCTTAACTAATGCTGCTTTGTGTCCTCTGGTTCTACTGCCTTCTTTAAGTTTGAAGAACATATTCCTGTCAACATCCTCATAACCGTTCACTATTTTAAACACTTCTATTTGGTTTCCTCTTAGTCTCCTGGTCTCTAGTGTTGTCAAACCACATTGTAATAAGCAATTTCGTAACTAAGGTCTCTCAATTCTGGAATCATTTTAGTTGCTCTTCATTGTATTCTTTCTAGCTTGTCTATGTCCTTTTTACGATATGGTCTCCATGCTTGAATACAGTATTCCAAATGTGGTCTAACTATTGCTTTGTACAGGGGTACAATTAGCTGTTTCTCCTTATACATGATAGTTCTCCTAATTAGCCTTAGAATTTGATTTCCTTTCGAAGCAGCAATACCGCATTGCTCTAAAACTTTCATGTCAGCACTAAATGTTACTCCTAAGTCCTTTTCTTGTGTGTAACCTTTCTGAATACTTTTGTGTCATCTGCAAATTTCAGTACTTTGCTAGATATGTCATCTTCCAAATCATTTATATATATATATATATATATATATATATATATATATATATATATATATATATATATATATTAAAAACAGTATAGGGCCTAATACTGATCCCTGTGGTACCCCACTCAAAACAGATTTCCAGTTTGAAATCTCACCATCTACTATTACTCTCTGTTTTCTGTGTGTAAGCCACTTTTCTATCCAGTTGATTACATCATTACCTATGCCATGGGCTTTTAGTTTAAGTAACAATCTTTGATGTGGCACTTTATCGAAAGCTTTCTGAAAATCTAAGTAGCAACATCCACTAGTGACCTGTCGTCTACCCACTTTGTAATTTCTTTAAAAAAACGAGAGATTAGTTAGACATGACCTTGCTTTTAGCTTTGCATGGTGATCTTGTTCACTTCCTGTTGAACTTGTTAACAGATGCACCTTTAATGTGTGTAATGTAATATAATGTAATGTAATGCTAACAGCCACAACGAATATTTAGTCTTTTTGGTCGCTCTGCGCACTCAGGTAAAGAAGGTGAACCTTGTAGGCCGACACTGAGAATTCTAGTAACAGTACAAAACAGAGTATCTTTAGGAAAGCACCCGTTACGTGATTCTTTTTCCAGGAATATAAATCCCTCTTTCCAAACTTCAATTCCAGAAAATGAGATATTTCTCCCAAGTTAGCCCAGTAATGCAGATTTCTCTTTCATAATTTTGATCCCTGGGAAATAGACTTCTAGTTGTTAATCTTGCTTGAGATATGGTTCTACTGTTAGAGTAACTGCTTCTGATGCAGGTAACAAGTTACATATAGTTACTAGAACATTCCAGATGTTTCGGTACAATGTCATCTTATTACCCTAAACATACAGGAAGTGTCCAAAGAACGGGAGTAAATATCAATCCATTGTATGGTACATAACACATATTACTTGTATGTGTCACCGAAACAAAGAAACAAGTCAAGGTATGCCCTTAGCTTGACGTAACTTGAACTGAGAAACTTATGTGAGGAATGTGGCTGTTACCATAGCAACGAGGCAACTTTTTTAATGCATCTGCATAGCCAGCGATATATAAAGAGGCATGTGGTGCATGCATTTACGCATTTACGATGCCTCTATGCATGGAGCGTGTTTACCATCAATCCATCACTATCTGCTAAGAAAACATTTTTCATGATGGATATAGCCAGGCAAACAGTGATAAATAGTGACGGTTTAAAAACATGTTGAAAATTACTGCACACAACTTCACATTAAATCAATTAATGCAACCTTATTTCTGTTAGATTATGGTACCATTAATAAAAAATTCAGCAAATTCTAGCAGCTTTTAGTACCGATCACACACATTGAGATTTGTAATCTGGATGCAAACACATTCTTGCCAAATGTTTATGATAGGCTGATATTTCTAGCTGAGTCACAAAATGTTGACTACTTCGATGCATTTTACATGTGACGGGAAACATATTTATCGGGAGATTTATTGGGTCTAAGTGAACACACAGAGGAGGGCAGCAGCAATACTGCGGTCATCATCAATTTAATCAATTTATAATGTATCAAGGCTAGCCGCTTTAGTACGTTTATATACGTGCCTAAAAAATTTTATTAACAATACTGGCTGTTGTTTGTATGAAAGTAATTGAATTTGAGACCTTTATTTTCAAATACGTCATACAAATTCAATTTAATCACATAAGACAGAGTAATTAAACTTCACAAATTCATTGGGTATACAAAATGACAATTACATAATAAATCATCTCCCAGAAGTCCATACCATTGTGTACCCCCTATGGTGCTGCCACCTGGTGAATACCATGCATTGCGCTGCCACCTGGTGAATGTGCTGTTTACACATTTAGGACTACTGGATAGTATACAACCGCAGGAGGGGACTGATCATTAATTTACTTCCGTGTTCATGTCATACGAATAAAGTGCCAGCGATTTTGAGATGGTATCCCCTTCTTCGCTGCCTGGAAAACTACTTTTGAACAGGAACATGACTAAACTTGAGGACTATGACAGTCATGTTGTGGGGATCATGGCTCAGTTACACTTCCTGGCATGTTACACATGAATGTAGTGCACAGTAATTTTAGATATGCGTAATTAAAAGATATCATCTGACATAACTGCATCTGAGCAGGCACATTGGCAAGTTTGCTGGTAGAACATGTTGACAGCGTAACTGTTGATTTTTAGATGATTTTAACAGGTGGAAGGATATTTGGCAATTTTTTCACCACAAGGCGCGTGTGCGTAGTAATTCATGCAGAAATTGGTAAACACTGATGGGTAGGGCACGTTCAGGCATTTTTTAAAAGTTAGAAGTAGGAGACTTTGACTAAACTCGATCAACATATCAATGAGATGATGACAAAGGCAGGTAAGAAGTTTCAGAATTTTTTATGGTCCCGTTTTCTTATAATCGTGGGTTAACATGGTCACCAATGGGAAACATAACAGTAGGCTGAACCCTGTGCTAAGATTAAAATGTTTAATTGCTGGTTAACAGAACATGCACATGTCAGTGATGGAAGGATCCCGGTGTACAAAGACAGAATCGAGTTTGCTTCAGCAACAAATGATGGGCAACGTCTTCCATGTTGATTTTCTTGACAAAAAATTTTAAGGATTTGACGAAAATAGCACTGCAGCTCGGTGACAGGAAAATTTTTTTAAGTGTACAGTTTTTATAAAAAGAATCTTTTTTAACGTGGATTTCAATTGAAAAACATTAAAGGGTGGAACTGGGAGAGGGCAAACTGAACCCAGACGCAAGGACTGCTGTTTCCAACTAACGCAATTCCCCAAGACTGGCTTGTATTGAAAACTGGCCCCCCGAATCAGGATAACCAGTGGCGCCATTTCTACTGAATAGAATTTAGGCAGAAAAAAGACAAATGCAATCTAGCTAATGGTCAGTGACATCGTGCTAGGTAAGCAGGATGCAACGTGCTGTGATGAATTGGATGTTCAAGAACAAATTTAATCATAATTTCCATATTGAGGCAATAGCTATCTATGACGTTTTCACCTGGTCTATCTTTGTAAATCAAAGACACTTAGGTGTCCTGTAAATTAAAAGCCAATAATAGTTTGGAAGTCAGTGAGTGGGTGAAAGAGATGTCTACAAAAAATTGGAAAAATATCCAGACTGCAAATTTCCAAGACTGATTGGGGAATTTTGTTTTCTACGTGGATGACTTCATTGGCTGAGCAGCTGTCCCTCTCCAGTCTGGGGGCGTGCACTGATGCTATAGATAAATATATATGTATGTATATATGTGTGTGTGTGTGTATATATATATATATATATATATTATATAACAACTAATTAATCATGTAACATAAATACTTTTTCGACAATATATTCCATATCTATGGCAACGTATTGAAAATTTCAGCCATTTCTGTATGTATATATATATATATATATGTATATATATATATATATATATATATATATATATATATATATATATATATATATATATATATATATATATACATGTATATATATATATATATATATATTATATAACAACTAATTAATCATGTAACATAAATACTTTTCGACAATATATTCCATATCTATGGCAACGTATTGAAAATTTCAGCCATTTCTGATGCTCAGTTTTTGGTGTGTTACCATATATATATGTATATGTATATGTATATGTTTAAGTATATGTATATGTATGTACATATATATATATATATATATATATATATATATATATATATATATATATATATATAAATATACATACAGGTTAGGTAAATGGGATCAATCTCTGGCATAGTTTCTATTAGTTCCAGTGCAACATTAAATGACCTCCACCCAGAACCACTGCAACGCCTCACTTCGTGATGGGCTTTCTGGACCGAAGCAACCTCCCTCCATCAAACTAACATCACAGACAAAAAGAAGTGGAAAAGAGAGACATCAGAACGAAGAATACTGTCCTGGACCCTAGAACCGAATCTTCCGGTTTGACCATCCTCGATGGTTGTGGACCACCGTCAACCGCATCAGAACTCTGCGTGGACGACGCGGGCATCAGATGCATAAATGGCACATTAAAGACACTGCAAGATGTGTATTCAGCCATGATCATGCAACTGAGTGGAACGACCAACTAACGACACACCTGTAACCCTGCTGCTGTACCATACGAAAAAAGACGTGCACCACTCACCAGTGCTGTTGTGACTCTTCCCGGCAGAGAAGTGTTTGACTGTGGCCTTGGCCTGGACCTGCTGGACGACGTTCGCCCTCTGTGTGTCCACCTGGACCTGAGGCACGTGCACGCGCTGGTGGCTCGGGTGGAGTACGTCCAGCTGCAGGAGTGATGGTAAATTATTTAATTACATGTAATTTAATTACATATTTTTTATTAATTTAATTATGTATTTATTTTTATTACTTACATTTTTATTCACTCCCCCTCCCCCTTAATTAATAATTTTTTAAATTAATTTAATTTGTATTAATTTCATTATTTTATTTTAACGTAAAGCGCCTTAAGTAGTTTTTAACTAGATTTGGGATGATATAAATGTAATATTTATTTAAATATATCAACACAATCAGTATAATAATTTTAATGCAAACTATTTCAACCGCTCAGCAATGCATGCAAATGCATGTGGTGTGGCACACGTGTTGGGTGATTGCTACGCCACACGCTGCCATCGTGAATACAATGAATGGCCGGACAGAGCGCGGATGGACACGTACCTGGACGTTGAAGGAGTTGCTGATGAAGCGGCCGTTGAGTTCGGAGCAGACGACCACAAAGCTGCGGGTGTTGATGTTCTGTGGCTGACTGTGAGAGTAGTGGATCTCTTGCAGGACCCTCTCATAGTTGGTCACCTTCTCCACGCCTGCGACACAGACACACGCGGCTCGTCACACAGGCAGTAGATTTGGGGGTCAATTATATTGTAATTAAAGCACCAATTCCGGATTTATTTATTGAAATCGATGTTCTGTTTTTAAAAGTAACTGGAGAAAATGTAATGGGCATTTTCAATTACTTTTTCAATTACATCATGCAACTTTTTAACTCAAATTATTCACTACAATTAATCAATAAAGTATGTTATATCATATTTCTTTGCCATTATGTACCACAATATGGAGAAATAAAATAAAGCTCCTCTAAAATAGATGTTATTGTTGGCGTTGAGTATGTCTAGGGTTGCTCTGTTTGCATACTGTTATTTCAATATGGAATTGATAATTGGAAATGGTATTTGTTTAGGTGGAAATTGTATTTTTTAGGTGGAATTGCTGTTTGTAATAGATGTGTAACTGTAACTGGAATTGATGAAATGTAAGAAACGTCAAAACCCAACTGGTTGCTAGGCAACCACTAACCTGTGATCATGACGCCGTCGGCAATGGGTGTGTGGTCAAGGCCGAGCTGATGTAGCAGGTTGGTGGGCAGTGAGAACCTCTCCTCCTTGGCCAGGGCTGTCGTGGCCGTCACAGAGCACGAGTCAAGGCTGTATTTGTCACTCTGAGTCTTGGACACTGTCACCTGCTCCTTCGACGTCTTCGCTCCAAACATCTTGGATGCCATCTTCATTGCCTGCAACGACACGACACAACAATGATCACGCACAATAAACAGAGAAATACCATATTCATATGTAAATAAACAATTGTCATAAAACCATGCGTAAGGGATTCATGATACTGGGTGATAATTACCAAAAGAATACGGTGACGTCAAGCACCACTACACTGGACAACACCTATGCCGGTAAAACATCTTCAACCAACTCACAACCAAAATGTAATGACACTGCACACGAAAATAGAATTGGTCGCACTGGTTTGTAACTGTTAGCATTAGGTCAGCAGGAAATATTTATATCAACATTTCGCCATTATCTGAAGATTTATCTTATTAACCTTGCTTAGCTCCTCAGCATATTCATCCATCTAACCAATTCCAATTCATAAGCCTGGTAAATAACTATAGCAACACAAAATTTGCGTGATTCTAGGGCAGAGAACCGACCTTTGTGTCCTTGCTGTCTGCTTCCTTCGCCTCCTGGCGGGTACGACTGACAACAGAGATGGAGTGGAAGATGTCCTGGCCGCGCGCCAGCTGCAGCTCGGAGCATGAGGCGTGTGCGTCGCCGCTGATGGTGATCACCGGCTTCTCTCTTGCCAGCACCAGCACCTTGGTGTTGACATCGGCTACAGTGACCTTCTGGCCCCCGGGACACCTGGACACACACAGATTTATTGGAATATGATCCATTTTAAAATGCGTTATTTTAAAATTGAAAAACACAACACCCACCCTCCGATGGAGATAACTTTGTACTTTGCGAGTGAGTAATGATAACAATATTAAACAAATTTCTGGACACACAAAAATATCCATCTATGCCTTGGTACTTGGTGCTGCCAGTCAATATCTTGATGGCTTCTTGGAATCCAACTCTCGAAATTGCGACATAATATTTGCAGTTATAGTAGCGTTTAGCGACAGTGCACGTAACTTGGTAACAATCATAAAAAAGATGCATGACTTTGTGAACAATTGCAAGTAACTGTTTGCTTAGCATTGGGAACAATTGTACGTAACACCCACAACAGGTAATTCGATTGTTCATAGAAAGGCTAATAGTAGGGTGAATTCCGAAACAGTGTGTCACGTCTCCTTCCTTAGGTCACTGATGCAAAGAGTCTAGGAGTAGTGTAACATACATGCTCTAGCTGGATTATAGTAAGATAGATAAATGTAACTGCAATTTTAATCAACACTACATAGAGCATCCATTGTTCTCCAGAAAACTTTAGCTGAAATGCTAAAGCTACCACAACGATGTAACTTATTCCAGCTTATTTTATTCCAGCTATTTTGCATAATTACACAACATCAGTAAGTGTAATATACAGAACTAGACATGTAGTGTCTCGGTCCAAATGTCACTTTTAAAACGGCTATGGTCCTTCCGCCTGGCTGCCCACGTTGTGGCTAGACGGTGCCGATGTGCTAAAAGCTGGTATTGATTTTCATAGGGAATTAGTGGGAGTACACTCTGCTTATATCTGGGAGTCCGCAGAAAAATTTGGGAATTTGTACTTTTTCAACAAATATTATGTATGGCACTCAAATGGGGTAAAACAGGCCAGTGTTAGCCTAAAACACTGTCAATGTGAATACTGACAAACTACCGACAAACCCATGTATTGTCACATGTACGGCCTGGATTAATGTATGTATCCTTTGGTTTGTCTGGCTACACTCCATCAGCTTGGATGAGTGATAAAGTAGCACAGTGGGTTTATATATACAGTCTCCCGGATTCGCTGAGAGACTCCCGGAAATCTATCAAATCTCCTGTTCTCCCAGATGGGACAACAAATCTCCCAGATTTCTGATGAAACCAAAAATATTTTTGTGTGGCCTAACAAAAGATCATCATATTTCAATAAAGTTTTGTGCAGAGTGGACAAGGAAAACTTAGCTAAACAGTATCTTTGTCTTTTGCCTGTTGTTGAAGTTATTTATATGCGTTAGACGACCCACATGTGCATATCGAATTCAAATACTGCCCATCAATACATCTCCATTATATACAAGTTTTATTACATTTATATATACTTGGTAATTCTCACAATCGGAGCACATTATGAATGAAAAGACAATGAAAAAAGGTTTTTATCAAAAACTGCCTCCATCACCTAGGATCACAAATTTAGAAGAAAAAGAAAATCTTTCAGTCCTAGCCCTGCCTCAAGTCTCAAGTAGTTATACTCCAAACAGCCCAATCTTGAGCTAACGCAGGAGTGGAGGTGGAATCGAACCACCATCCTCTCGATCGACAGGCGGGTGCTCTAACCATTAGACCATCGCTCCCCACTGCCAGTAAATATTATGTTAATTGCCGAAGGGTAATCAAATATATCGGCTACTGCCATACCATAATACATTTCAGGAGCTGAAATGAGAAAAAATTTGTATTTTACAGTAACCATGTTATATATTTTACTAATTTACAAAGAATTTGTCTACTGCCAAAATGTTTATTAACATGCAAGTGTACCATTTAATAGTACATATGCAGTGTAGCAGGAACTAAAGCTGATATGGTGGTAATTTTTATGAGTGTCGAGGATGTAAAATACTATTATTTATGCAAAATTCTCTGATACTCTGAGACCCTCCAATATCCATTCAACTCTCCAATATCCCGAGCCACTTAGATTTATGTACAATTCTCCGATATCCCGAACCCCTCATATTTACTTATAAATCCTCTGCATTTGTATTTCTGAAACTTAACATGTATGTGTGGGCGAGTTGTACATTAGACGCACAAGGGTGTGTGCGCGTGCATGTGTGCGCACGTATGTGTGTGTGTGTGAAAGGGGGTTCTTACTTGACTTCGGTCTTGATGGTGAGTGCCCTGTACCCAGGGGTGGGGAAGACGCGGGCGTTCACGTAGCCAACCCTGTTGAACAGGACCTCCAGACTCGTCTGGTTGTGACCTTTCAGGGTGATCTCTGTCATCTCGCTGTTGAACTCCACCGACTGCAGAGAGGGACGATAGAAATGAGGCGTCACATTAAAGTTACATCATAACTTCTTTCTCTACAGCTTGCATGCATTAACAGGTGTGTGTGCGCGTGCACATGCCTACGTGCTAACATATTTGGAGAAAAAATAAATCTAAACTTTGTGCTTATTTGTGATTTGGGTGCTGAAATCAGCTGTTGATGTTTAAATTCCCTGCGTGTAATCATAGTACAGCATATGTAATCTTTGAACAAATATATTTGTTGTAAAACAAAGAGAAGAAAAGATAGCTTTATCCAACAGAATTACCAAACATTATTTTTATGTGCCGTTCTTGTTCACGGTGAACACGCATTCGTGAAACTATAAAATGATCCGGGCCAAAAGAAATAACATGCACCCAGAATGGCCTCATGTGCAACCAATAGTCGATGTTGCTGTGTATTTTGTTTGTTTTTGAAAATTAAAAAAAAGGGACATTTCGTCCAAAAAGCGGGAAAGTTGGACCAGGGGAAAAAATGCCCAAAAGTGGTAATATTGACCTCTACGATACACGCACGCATGCATGCACGCGTGCGCAGTAGAGTAATTAATTAAGAGAAAAGGCCATGCGAATTGGCACATTTGAACCAGATGGTATATCTCCCTAACAGGCCTGATGCATCCCCGACTCTTAAAACTGCAGAATTAATGGTGTCTGCGCCAGCCTGCCAACCAAACTGATGACTAGGCTGTTAAAGGTCTTCTGAAACCTAATCTGTTTATGCTGCACTTCCCAGTAGGTGCCAGCGCGGCAGTAACCACATCGAAACTGATGGCTGGCACACTCTCTGCACTGGCTACGATACAGGCAGCGATGTTGACATCAAGAGAGATGTCAGTTGGCCTCATCCACACAAGGATCGACTCAGTCCCGCAGCTGTTGAGCAACGTTTATAACAAAAGATTTTGTAGAAAGGTCGCGAGTCTTTCTGGTCCTTTGTTTCACCACAGATAGATAAGCTTCATTAATCTGGCAGCCCAATCGGAGAAGCCTATTCTGAGAAGTCAAGTCCGAGAAGCTCAGTTGAGAAAGACTAGTCTGAGAAATCTAGTCCTAGAAGCCTAGTCTGAGAAGCCATGTTTCATAAAACAAGTCTAGGAAAACTAGTTTGAGAAGCCTAGTCCAAGAAGACTAGACTGAGAAGACTAGTCTAAGTGAATCCAGGACAAAACCCCAATCGGACATAACCCCACTGGACATAACCCCACTGGACATAACCCCACTGGATGAAACCCCACTCGGACATAACCCCACTCAGACAAAACCCCACTACGACAAAACCCCACTTTTATTTTTTTAGAAGTAATGAAAATAAAAAAAATTAGGTAAAAATAAATAATATTTTGAAATGAAGTAACTATATTTCTCCTTGCACTTCAAAAGGAATTGTTTTCAAATGTAAATTTGGTCCTATTAGATGTTTAATATAGCCATAAATTAAGTGGATGTTTCTCTGTTGTACTTGGTGATGTACGTAATGGGATCATCCCTGACAGCAGTTAAGGGAAGTCAGTAGAATTGGCTTCTTCTAACTGCTAGATCAGAGCTAAATGGTTCAAGGGGGATAATTTAGGACATCAATTTAAGGGAAGCCAGTAAAATTGGCTTTTCTTAGTTGCTTGTTACATTACAGTTGACCGGTATTAAAGGGTATAAAAGGACACCAGTAAACATGAACCTTCATTATTCTACAACATGGAGATCGTCATCAACAACAAAGGTGGTCTAAAGCTGATGCACGGAAGTTACATATACACCCGAAAATATATCAAAAAGACTCAAAAAGGGGTTTTGTCTGAGTGGGGTTGAGTGGGGTTATGTCCGAGTGGGGTTTTGTCCGAGTGGGGTTTGGTCCGAGTGGGGTTATGTCCAGTGGGGGGGTTATGTCTGAGTGGGGTTTTGTCCAGTGGGGTTATGTCCGTTTACCAGTCTAAGAAGCCTAGTCCAAGAAGACTAGACTGAGAAGACTAGTCTAAGAAGCCTAGTCCGAGAAGCCTAGCTCTAAATGCTTCGATCTAGACGACTAGTCCAATAACCCGTCTGCAAAACCTGGTCCGATAAGTTTAGCACATAAAACCTAGTCCAATAAGCCTAGCATGAAAAGCCTAGTCAAGGAACCTAGTCTGATATCTTAACACACACTACATAAGCAGCCGTTAATATTAAAAACAACTTTACATTCCTTATGACGAATCTATTTAGTAATGTGCTAATTCTGATGTCATGATTTTAAATTTTGCACACTTTCTCCCAAACATTTCGATACCAGCCATTGCGGGTGCAATTTGGCATGGCAATTTATGCAAGACTTGTATGTCAGCATACCTCTACTGTCAGTGCACGTACCATTCCAGTGGTCATCTGGCTCATGCCGTGGAAGTCCAGTTTCTCCTTGCAGTTGTTGAGGCAGCGGATGACCCGGTCACTCTCGGTCTTGCCTTTGAGGATGTTCACTCCAGCTAGGTAGCCGTGGAAGAACTGGTTCAACTTCTTGGTACGACCTGCGCAACAATGACAGTGTCATAGTTACAGTAATGGCAAGTTCCATAGTGAAAGTGTCATGCCAGCAACATCAATGAACTAGTGTCACAGCAACAATGACAGTGTCATAGTTACAGTAATGGCAAGTTCCATAGTGAAAGTGTCATGCCAGCAACATCAATGAACTAGTGTCACAGCAACAATGACAGTGTCATAGTTACAGTAATGGCAAGTTCCATAGTGAAAGTGTCATGCCAGCAACATCAATGAACTAGTGTCACAGCAACAATGACAGTGTCATAGTTACAGTAATGGCAAGTTCCATAGTGAAAGTGTCATGCCAGCAACATCAATGAACTAGTGTCACAGCAACAATGACAGTGTCATAGTTACAGTAATGGCAAGTTCCATAGTGAAAGTGTCATGCCAGCAACATCAATGAACTAGTGTCACAGCAACAATGACAGTGTCATAGTTACAGTAATGGCAAGTTCCATAGTGAAAGTGTCATGCCAGCAACATCAATGAACTAGTGTCACAGCAACAATGACAGTGTCATAGTTACAGTAATGGCAAGTTCCATAGTGAAAGTGTCATGCCAGCAACGTCAATGAACTAATGTCACAGCAACAATGCCATTGGACCAGTATCACAGCAACAAGGGTCATATAGCACTGGTATTATAGCACTGATGTAATGACAAACTTCACGTTAACAGTGTCATGGCAATAATGCCACAGACTTTGTGTCATGGCAACAATGCCACAGACTTCGTGTCATGGCAACAATGCCACAGACTTCATGTCATGGCAGCAACATCAGACTTTGTGTCATGCAGGGTTGTTTGATTTAAATCATTGATTTAAATCATGATTTAAATCACTCAAAAAAAAATCATTGATTTATGATTTTTTTACTTTGGATTTTTTAATCGCTGATTTATATGAATTTAATACAAATAATTGTTTACAAGCATCGAGATCAACAAAGTTTTGTATGTTTTTTAATACAAAAGCACAAAGTGTGCACACTTATGTAGCTGTATTGACACCAGATAGCCTGACAGTCAAATATTTTATATGACATTGTGTATGTTTGAGCTATTCCCTTTCTGAATGCAGTGAAGCCACACAAACCTGTCTTCCAGAGCAAGTATCATTTCAAGTCAGTAGCCCTGAGTTAAAGTCCACTTAGAGCTTGTGCTAGTTGTTACCATTTCAGTACGTTGACTCAAGTGATACAGTCTGGGCTACAATTGTTTAATACCGTACTAGTTTGCAGTCTGGTTGGAGACCCTTAGAATACACAGAGCCCTGGTCAGGTGCTAATCCACCCTCTCAGCAAACAATAATTATCACTGCTACAGCCACAGACACAAAGCATGCTTTCCTTTCCAAGACAGATTATGCAGCTACAGGGGGTGAGGCCTTGTGGACATCGTCTAATGTCTTTATATAAGCAAAAATCATGTACCCTCTGTTAAGACAATTACTCAAATCGATTTGAATAGAACACATTAGAAAGAGTTTATAAATATAAACATCTATATAAATGTCTATATACCAGATTGAAAATAAAAAATAAAAATAAAAAAAATAAAAAAATACAATTTAAATCAAATAAATCCGATTTTTTTTGTTAAAAAAATCTTGATTTTTTTCAACCCTGGTGTCATGGCGACGGCGTCATAGACTTCATGTCATGGCAACGTCATAGAGCAATATGATGATAGCCACAACGTCATGGCAATAACATCACAGCAATCATTGTGGCAACACTGATATCATTATGGTAATGTCATGAATGCCATAACAAATGAAGCTCATGCATTTAGCATAAACTTGATAACATTTCTGGAAAAGACACGTTTAAAACAATTCCAGTGACGTGGGTGGATGGAGCGCTACAGGAAGAGGACAGCTGCAAACATCTACTCAAATGAAGGCATCATCAAGGATCAATTACCACGGAAAGCATTTGTGCGACATATGCACTGTAAATTCATGAGTGGTGTCAAGACAGTGAGCATGTTTGTGCTTGCATTAGTGCGTGCGTGCGTGCGTGTGCACTCAAGCTGGTGCGTGTGTGCATGTATATATATGTGTGCAACAGACGTACCTGCCCAGCATGCACCAATGACGAGGCGTGTGAAGTTGATGTCACTGGTCTTGTGAAGTGGCCAGTCGTCAATCGTCTGTTCTCCATTGTGCTGTGAGTGCAGCTTACCATCCACATACAGTCGCACCTACAACAATGTCACGCGTCAATGAATACAGATGTACATACAACCATGTCACACTTCAATGAATATAGACAGCCATACAACCATGTCACGCTACAATGAATACAGACGGACATACAACCATGTCACACTTCAATTAATACATATGAACATACAACCATGTCGTGCTTCAACGAATACAGACGGACCTATAACCATGTCATGCTACAATGAATACAGACGCACATACAAATACGTCACGGCATGCCACAACACAAGCTAATTGATGTTTACCATTAAGACAGCAAATGACAAACAACACTACTTAGCGAACTCGTGTAGAACTGTGCTGTTTGCTGACCTGTGGGAAGTCGACGCTGACGGCGTAGTGGTGCCACTGGCTGTCACAGACGTCGGCGAGCTTCCATCGCCACTCAGCTGGCTTGAAGACGTTCATGTCAGTGCCCTCTAGTGGTTCCTGGCGCAGCAGGAAGATCAGCTTGCAGTTGTGGACAAAGAGAGAGTAGTGATGGCGACTCATCTCTGCAAGGCAAGGCATGTATCTATTTATTCTAATGTTACTCACATACACGCATACATGCATGCATGCTTACACGCATACAGTGTATATACACAGTATTACATCTCATAGATGATCGACAAGTTAAAATTTCACCACAACAGGCATGTAATAGTGACGCCAATGGTGTAATCATCGGACAACGAACATGTTCAAAGGTATTGGAACCAGAGCCGGTAAGTAACAAAGTAGATCTACTTCGTTACTTTACTTTAGTAGTTTTTTTTACTTTCTACTTGTAATGAAGTAGATTTTTATGGATCTACTTCTACTTGTAACGAAGTAGAATTACGTGTTACTTTTGTAAATGTAACGAAGTACTGACACCAGCATAACTATTCCGTTGCATACAGAAACGGCATACACACTACGCGTGGTATCACCGTGCGTAAATCCATAATCTGTCTTCTGATTCGCTAATTCAAAATTGACTGTGGAGCAGGAACGCTGACCTATATAAATCAAGTGTAGCCGATAGTCGCCATTTCTCTTGACTTTTCGTTTGTGCGACCTGTTTTTGTACACTTTGTTTCGTTTGCGAGAGCGTTCTATACTATAGTCATGATGGCGCCAACACAACTACAGCACCCGTGGCCTTATTTGTCGTCGCTATTTCGTATAAAGTCTGCACTGCGTGCGTGCATCACTCGACAGGGATACAGAGTTTGAGCAGCAGTTGCTGCTCAAACTGAATAAAGCGTTCATGTAACCTGGTGTGCCTTACAATCTTTTGTTGTCTTACCAGTGTGTGGAAGTGTGTTTGTCTGCACATGTTAAACTTAAAAAGTACTATTTTCGTTCTTATGCTTATGGGCTCGTGAGTCATGGTCTACTTTTGTTTCTACTTACTAAGTAGAAATTTGTATTTTCTACTTTTACTCAAGTAGATTTTTTTGGGTGTACTTTTACTTCTACTTGAGTAGATTTTTTAAGATCTACTTCTACTTTTACTCAAGTAGAAAAAATGTCTACTTGTTACAGCCCTTATTGGAAGCACAAATAAATGCTGACATACAACCTCAGCAAATTAACTAACATTATAAAAATACTGCTGTTTTACTTCCAGTTCACAGACATAGTCAAAGCTATGCATACTTTTTTAGAATAAGCTTATTTCTAGTTCTACTTAATTTCCAGCACTCCACACTTAACTGACTAAGCTGTATATGTTGTGATTTTTCACAATCTGATGATCTTATGAAGCCTTGTTTAATTTGTCAGCCTTTTTCAGAACATTACCCTAATTCAGAACAATCTAAAGAATTCTATAAAAATTGTATTGAATTCTCCAGAGTATATTAGAATATTGTACAGAAAACCACAGATTACTACAAATTCTATAGAATATTTTCTTAATTCTATGTCTCGACAAAAACTAAACAGTCCCCAATGTTAAAAGCCAGGTTTAAACCAACTGTACGTTGTGTGGGCCGGGTCTCAGAACTTAGGTATATAAAGTGGATGTATTAACCACAGCATCACTGCAGTTCTAAGATTAAACTGATGTTTTGACAAATGCTCAAGACAGGCTGTTATGATCACAGCATGACGGTATACAAAGCGTTAACCACAGCATTACTGCAGTTCTCCGATTAAACTGATGTTTTAACAAATGCTCGAGACAGGCTGTTATGATCACAGCATGACGGTATACAAAGCGTTAACCACAGCATTACTGCAGTTCTCCGATTAAACTGATGTTTTAACAAATGCTTGAGACAGGCTGTTATGATCACAGCATGACGGTATACAAAGCGTTAACCACAGCATTACCGCAGTTCTCCGATTAAACTGATGTTTTCACAAATGCTCAAGACAGGCTGTTATGATCACAGCATGACGGTATACAAAGTGTTAACCACAGCATTACCGCAGTTCTCTGATTAAACTGATGTTTTGACAAATGCTCGAGACAGGCTGTTATGATCACAGCATGTTGCTGAACTCACAGCATGCTGCTGAATGCGCAGCAATTAATAAAGCTAAGCCTCAAGGCCACAGATCACATAAATTACATCTGCTGTGATGTGCTGCAAAGCCACTAATGCAGCACTCGCATCACACACAGCAGAACCATACAATCCTACTTGACAGTCGTTCATTCCTTCCTCAAATAACAAGACATTTTGTTCACCAACTCAAATCGTGATGTACAGTGTATGTTGGTTGACATATGCCAAAAAAAAAACTCTGAATATGACCGAAATAGTTCTTACAGAAATAATACCATCAGACCGACAGATTTGATAGAACATCTACTTCTACAGCGCACTTATTTTCGGAATAAAATAAACAAAAACTAATCTGGAGACGACAAAAGGTGGCCTGAAACACGAACTGTTTATATTACCATGACTGTGGTATATGTAGTATAGCGAATATTAAAGATCCCTCCTCAGTTAGATTTCTCCGCTTGTCTCGATTCACATCCATTTTGTGAAAAATATCCAATATCCACTATGGCATGTTAGCTCATTTGTACAAATTTGCTATTTAGTTTCAATGGTGAAATTATCGGACAAACTGCTAAATTATTTTTGACTAGGTCCAGTCAAAATTCTCCAAAAAATTGCAAAGTGACCCAGCTCTATATAATTTAGCATAGCTATTCACTTTAGCAAGTTACCCGATCTAACGATCAAAATGAACTGTTTCTATGATTTTAACAAACGTATGTGCATATTACTGAAGCTATTTACACACTACAAATGTGAACCTGGATGAACCTTATTCGCAATGGGATAAACTAATTAAGGAAGGAGTTTTAATGTCATCGGACACTGATTACCTCCCAAATAGTGTCAAAAGCCTAATGACATTTACGACAGTCCGCAATTTATATCAAAACTATAACAGATGCCAAGAACACTGTACTCAGCGCTGTGTTGTGCTTACTAATGATGGTTCAAGTCATGTGCAATGATGTGGATTGTCTAGAGAGGCCTTTGTCTGCAAAACACCAGGACATTAACAGTCTACACACATACAGACATGCATGCATGAATGCGTACGCACAGATCAAGTGTTCGTGCATGTGTTGCCCCACTTTCATCTGAATTAAATGACAGCTTTGGCAAAACATACAACGGAAGTGCCATCTGATTGGGTGAAGAAGCAGAACTATTGGCTCACGTTAGAAGGTCGTCTGTCTGCATTTACACAATGCCTAAACATTTGCTCGGCTGACAGGTTTGACAACACATGGTGTTGATACCGCTGCCATCCTTTAGACAATAATTAGGCTGTTGATTGTAATCGAGAAATTTTTTCCAATTAGCCCTCTAGTCTAACGAAGACGGCTGAAAGGTAGCGAAACGTTACATAAACAAAACTGACTGTAAAAAACTATTAAAAGATTACTAGAACAAAATAATTGTACAGCAATAAAACTACACTCTGCTTCTCAAGAAACTTAGTGTTCGCTCTGTATATTTCAACTGCATCCCACAGTCTTCTTCAGCACACTATAAAACTATACTACGCTTGTTTCACACTCTGTAAATTAAGTGATTTACAGTGGCTGAATTAAATTTCAGTACTGCTGCTCATTTCGATTACGTCAATGGAACTCGCTTACAAAATTGATGAATGGAAACTGCCAACATGTATAAACACTTGGCTGCAGAAATCAATGCTGTTAATGCGACTGCACGAACTCTGCCGCATACATTCATTTAATCATATTCCATGCAGCAGAAATGGACAAGACTTTGCTTTCACAAGCTGGCGGTGATAAGACGTAATCCGTGATCAATTCACCTAGGTGGTGCACAGACTTGCCTGGGTCTAAATCTGGCACTTAACATCGAAGAAATGTCATTCTATGTAGTCAGTTTTATCTGGGCCTGTAGGGCAGCATTCACCTCGCAGTGGCGGCACCAACTGTTATTAATCGGGCGATTTCGTTCGCAACTGTCAGTTGCATTTAATTGTAGCCGATAAAACATGCGTGGTGCTCTTAGTTCTCGGAAACAACCTGAACAGATTCATTTGAAGAACTCTAATTGGCATTACTTTGTTATGCTGCACTTTGTAGGCTGCGACTTCGTGTGCCAGCCATTTTTGTGGAATGCATTTTCTACTGTTCTTCACAAACTGGACGGGGACAATTATTTCCCAGGATTCCTTCTACCATGCTGCATATCTGCGAGATCTTTTTAATTCGGGGCCACCTCAGACGAAGAAACATAATGACAGAAAACTGTAAGGCCTCTTATACATGCAGATGGAACAAACAAGCTGGAAAGACCCAGTAACGAGGAAGTGCTCAGTGTGGTATAGCAAACATGCAACTGATGGAGGTTATCAGGAAAAGATAGCTGTGTAACCATTTCAATACTACAGTGACAGTTTCAAGATAAGTGTGTTAATTAGTTTAATAAATAAATAAATAAATAAAATTGCCAAATAAATTGAAAAAGCATGTTTACAAACAGCACTACAGTGACACTAGTAGCCCCGCTGGTTTGTTTTACCAACTGTCGTTACTATCAATAGTTCAGTGTACTATCGATAGTTCAGTGTACTATGGATAGTTAAATGTTCCATCAATAGTATTGCACCATCACATTGACTACTGTTATGCTGCGATAGTTCAATGTGTTGCTACATCACTAACTACGAGGCACGACAGACGAGTGGACTGGGCTGGTCAATAGGTACGTACTTTCACTGTCTGAGTTGCACAGAATCTGTTCCTTCTTGCCATGTTTCTTCTGTGCCTCCTGACCGCTCGGAGAATGCTTCATCCACAGTGAGATTGTGAAGTGCGTGCTGAGGGTGTGGTTGAATGTGGTGGTGGGCACCTCCACGACGTTCGTCTTGCCGTCGAACGAGTAGATCTGGTCGCTCTCCTTCCCATCGTCTTTCGACAGCTTGGAGACGCCATGAGGCTTACTGGCAACGGCGTTCGGCAGCAGGTCAACGCTGCCAGTGGATGCACCTACACGCCAGTAAACATCTCAGTAATCAGATGTTGGTAAAACATGCAAAACGTAGCCGATTAAAGGTGGTAACAAGTGTTCATCGTAGAATTGAGATCACTCGTGGCGGTATATAAAATCCAAAGGTGTGAACATTAAATAACATTCGTTGGAAAAATATTAATATTTAATAAAAAAATTCTAATGCGTAACCTGTACATTTTATAGATGGCACATTCAGCAACTTTAATATTACAGGTTGAACTTTTGTGCGGTGGACATTCTTCAACTGTTACCATGTAACTGAATAAAATGTTAATTTAAACATATATATTATCGATGATCAGCATCGGTGCCAGCCTCAACCCAGACAAAGAGGAGAACAACATTATCAACTTAATGTTAGAATCCAACGCAGAAACATGGAAGCTTCCAAGCTTGGTGAGCTGGTGAGGAGATGGTTAAAGTGGGCTGGACACATGAGGAGAATGGAAGGGGAACAGTTGAGAGAGAGAGAGAGAGAGAGAGAGAGAGAGAGAGAGAGAGAGAGAGAGAGAGAGAGAGAGAGCGAGAGAGAGAGAGAGAGAGAGAGAGAGAGAGGACACGCTTGGGGTGGACAGAAGAGGAAGACTGAGATGGGAGGACTGCGTGAAGAGCGATTTAGCGGGAAGGGTAGTCGAGAGCGAGCGATGGGGGAGTAAAGAAGGGTGGTGGAAATGGCAGTGAAAACAGGGATCAGCGACAAAGAAGAAGGGAAAAAAATCAATGACCGGTATCGGTACCAGCCTCACCCCAGACTTGAGGGATAAAGAGGAGAGCAGCAACGTAAGTAATGCATGAAGAAGAACGTACCACAGAGTTTGCGCTGGGACTGGATGGAGTACGTGTCTCGGTCACAGCCCTTGCCAATGTGCTTGGTCATCAGCTTTATGTGGGCGTCAATCTCCGGGTTCTTGCAGGTGCCTGAGCACAAGTCCAACTTGGCATTCTCCGCAATCAGCTTGGCGTTACTCTCCGGCACATAGTCGATGCTACTGGCAATACCTGCAGGACACGCGTAGATGACAGTCAGGGGAAGTCTCGAAAATGCGCTTGGCTAATGCTTAGGTAATCTTACACTGGTCAGTTTACATTCAATTTAGCTCAGAAAAGAATGTACATATTCCAGTAAGTATATCAATCAGAATCAGAACTAATTTTATATTGTCATCTAAGAAAGCTACTTTTTGTGCAAAGAATCTGGTGGTTAATAAAACTATATTTCAGTGCAATTCTCCAGCCTTCATTTTACTGATGCAAAAAAACAAGTACCAGGGCTAACACTATTTTCACAGGTTATGTATTAGGCACTCTACGGTAGTTCAATTTTCAACTGTTATTGTGATGCTAATGAGCACGCATTACACAACTGCACAAATAACAACATTTCCAATAACAGAAGACACTTGACACTTAGGATGTTTACCTTTCCATCCAGAATTACAGGTGGGCAGGACTTTGATGTTGACAATCAACTTCTCCGGTTTGCTGTCACTGCCTGGCTGGCATGTATCTACGGTCACCTCGATGATGTAGTTGTGTTTGTGGTTGTAATCAAGGGGCTCCGTATTACGCAGTACACCTGAAAACACATGACCTGGACATGAGGCACTCTGTCTGTTTGGTCTGTTCTGAGTGTTAGCTGTTACTCACTGTTTACCCCATGGAACAATGGCACTAGACGAGGGCCCAAAGGACTGTGCTTTGGATTTACACATAACAGATCGGGAATTTATGCAAACAACTACATATTGTAGTACTGTGCCATACAGACTCTGACATATTCTGGTGATGGTGTAATAAATTACAAATAATTACAGTTGCAACTGTAAATGAACTAAAACCAACAAGATTCCTGAATCAACCTCTATAAAACCAACAAATGTCCTCAATCAACCTCCATAAAACCAACAAACTTCCTGAATCAACCTCTATCTCTCTATGATAGAGCTTCAAAGATCTCTTGGATGTCAGGAAAACTCCCCACAGAAATTCCCAGTCTAAAAAGGGGGTAACTTTTGAATACCTAAGCTGCTCTTCCCCCTATATATACATACATGCATGCACGCATGCTCGCACCCACCCACCCACCCACCCACCCACCCACCCACCCACCCACCCACCCACCCACCCACCCACCCAGCATTGAAAACCCAGTTGAGACAGCTCTTTAGGCATAAATACCAGCACATGAAATGATTTCCTTATTGCTTTGATGACCCATCTTGAATATATACACAGTTGGAAGCAGTCGCTATGAAAGTCCTGATCAGTCGCACATGTTTATGCATGAAGGCACTTATGACCTCCTGCTGCATCAAGTCATGTCCTCAATATGATTATTCACATGAATCCTTCTGCGCAGACAATGTGCATTGGTGCATCATTGGCAAATAACAATAAAGACCACGGTGAATGCTTCAGCCACAGACCGTCCTCAGCAGAAGACAAATGCCTGCGGGACACGCCATGCAGTTCTAAGAAATGTGTGATATCTCAGACAAATTAACATCCACACAGAGCTGACGAGATCCACAGAGAGATGGGGACTGCCAGAGGAGTTGCACTGACAGAAAACTTGACCTTCTTGCTGCTTGACCAGACATGGGCTAAAGAACACCTGTATGACAACGGAGTTGCACCGACAGAAAACTTGACCTTCTTGCTGCTTGACCAGACATGGGCTAAAGAACAGCTATATGACAAATGAGTTGTACGGACAGGAAACTTGACCTTCTTCTTGCTTGACTGGACATGTGTATTAAACATCAGAAGCATTTTACTGGTCAACTGGTGTACTGTTTCTGGAGGAACACAACATTCTTCTACAGTGGACATGTTGAGCCTTTTGTTCATTATAACTACCAGGCCAGTGACCACTATATCCGGGAAATAATTGCTTAACTATTATAAGCAGCACTTCAAGACAAGCAATATACTCCAGGCAGTATAATAAATGGTCTGTACTGCATTTCAGATTCAAGTCAAAATTCCTACCTACAATATGATAAAGATTCCTAGTCTTTAATTGGTGTATATTAAACCAAAATGTGCATATCTTGAAACATGAATGTGCCTGGGTATCTAAGACTCTTCAGAACAATACACTTTATGCAAAATAACAACACAAGTCCAGCGTAGATTAAATAGGCCACAGCAACTTCTGAAAATTACCATGCAGTTCTGGTAGTGGAAAATAACTGTAACTGATATAATAAAGACCGCACAGGGAGCCAATCGGTTGAAATTAATATGGGCAAACGGATGTTAAAAGTGCAGCTGTCACATTGCCCGGAAAATAATACTTGCATTATCTGACACTGAGCAATGTTTAATGAGCCTACCGTAGCACCATTCATAAACCACTGCCTGTGATTATGCATCTTTTGCTAATAATATCATGAGTCCATATCTGCATTGTCATGAATAAAACAATACTCAATAGTCTCAGCATACGACAATATAGACTGTTAATGAACAATGACTATAAAGATAAACACAACAATAGACGTGTTCTCTATGAAAGATGTGGCAATGCATGCTTTTTAAAAACTGCGTTATTTTATCAATATCTCGCATCGTCAAAAGGTGTCCAAATATGGTCGTATTTTCTGCAGCTCTGTTCTGAGAATCCGTTTCGATCATGTACAACAGAGTTGGCAGGTGTGAGATTTCATAAGCTCTGATGATGCTGTTCTTGCGGCTCTGGAGATAACTGTTGATCTAACATTACATGTCCACCTGGCTGGATGATATTATAGCACACCTGGTTCCAACTATCAGACCTGCCACACCTGTCTGGTTGCAATCTGTATTTCTGGCTTAAATTCTGTATAAATCCATACATAATTTTTGTTGGGTAATCAATCAGCCTATAGCATTCCGATCGAGTGTCGCAATCTATCTGGCTACAAAATAAGCTGGAAATCTGCCTAGAATCAAAAGTATTTGTGCTTCAACCGCTATAAATTTGTTGTTCGATTTTGGACTTTCGTGATAAACACAATGAAATGTGTATTTTATCATGATTTTTCCGTTTGAAACAAATCTGTATAAAAATGGAATATGACCATATAACTCCAAAAATGCATACTGCATATGGGAAATCTGTACAAAGTGACAGGTCAGGAGCTAGACAAATATTCCACACATGGACAACATTAAATCTGAACCTCCGGATATTTACCTTTGCTGTTGACAATGAAGGGTATGCCTGGACTGACTATGTGAAAGTTGCATGCATGACCATGGGCACGCAGTTGCACGATGCTCTCGAAAAGTTGACCCTCAACAACCTCTGCGATGTGGTCGGGTTCGCTGATTTGTACGACTTGCTGGTGTTGTATGGGGGCTGCAGTTGTTGCTCCTGCCGCTGCCACCGCTGCTGCTGCCGCCACTGTCACGGTTGATACAGCTTTCACCTGCTCCACTTCAATGTGCACCTTCTCTCTGCAAGCATACAACAGAGCTCTTTAGTTTCTTACTTAAAACGCCCTCAATTCATTTAGCCTGTCGCGAATCAGGTTCGTTGATGTTCAAATCTGTAGTGGGTAAACAGTTTCAGTAATATGTGCAGTCATTAAATAATAAAAGAGTGCAGACAACTATAAAAATCATCAATTTAATGAATTTACTAGATCGGATAAGTAGATTGGGTAACCAGATCGTACGACTTATGAAAGTCTGAATAGTCTTACGTTATAAAATATAGAGCCGGACCTCTTTTGTCTTTTTGTTTGTGTGTGTGTGAGTGAGTTTATTTTTTGAAACTGTATACATAGCTACAAAATACTTTGTAATACAGTATCAGGTTAACAGCGGAGCTTTGTGGCCTGTAACCAGTTAGGCAAGCACAAAATAGGAAAAACAATTACAGTTGAATACATATATATATATAACTAGTCGCTGTCAACCAATGATAATCATATCATTATAATGATAAATAACTGTAAAAAAACTGTAAACACCATTGGACATCTGACAATTAAATATCACTACTGACTCTGGATGTTTGGGTAGAAAAACTGACCTAGTCATCTGAAAAATATTTAATCATGTTTTTTTCTTTATGACATGAACACGATATTCCTATCTATGCACCATTCTCAATTGTCATCCAATTTCATGAGAATTCACACAACATTTTAACCTAATTGGTCCAGCAATTTTTTTATGTAGAAAAAACCAACAATTTGATAAGGCTACAAAGATACATTGCAAAACAATATCGTTGCATCATTTTTTAGAATTATTGTGAGTTCTTGAATTGATGTGTCAATAAAAGGTTAATAAAAAACACTTAAGAGCAGGTTGAAATGATAAGATAATGGTCAACTGTCAACTGAGTGTCCTTGGTTCCCTGAATGGACGGCGGACGGACGGATGGGAGACACAAGCTTTATTTGCACATTAGTTGTTAAAAACACAGTCATGCAAAACATGGTAGAACCATCCTGTGTTACAGAATCAATAGACACATGGTGGATGTCAAACAAACAAGATCCATCACGTATCCATGTGTGAGTGTGAATGTCACCTTCTATAATGATGTCACCTTCTATAATGGTGTCACCTTCTATAATGGTGTCACCTTCTATAATGGTGTCACCTTCTATAACTGCATCACCTTCTATAATGGTGTCACCTTATATAATGGCTCTTACCACTAAGTTAAAAAATTTCTCACTTGCCACCAAACCATCAAAACACAGACACCAGAAAACTATCCCATAACAGCCAAAATCTTACCAAATGTTATCAGATTACTGTATACATTCTAATAACATATTCAATATCTAGCCTTTTTTTAGATAGTCCCTTCTCAATTCGTTAAGCCCATCATCACCGGGCCCAGTCAAAAATATAATGTCATAGTTTGTCTAATGAGTTCATCAAAACTAAATGACATATTTGCACAAACAAGCTAGCATGTCAGTGGATACTAGAGCTAGCATGTCATAGTGGATACTAGAGCTAGCATGTCATAGTGGATACTAGAGCTAGCATGTCATAGTGGATACCAGAAAAGTTTGACTTTTTGTGAAGAGATTCTAAAACGAGATGGGCGGTAACATTTAATTGAGGGAGGACCATTAAGTATATTCCCATCATCAATAGTCACATTTTAACTGAGGGGGACCTATAAGTATATTCCCATCATCAATATTCACAGGTTTGCTTCTGTTTGTAAAAAATTTAATAAAATATTCTGACGCATATCTTCGTAACCTTCACAAAATGCACCATTTTAGTGCGAAAGGGCCACACGATAGCAAACAATCTACTGGTTTTACTGCCTGAAATAGCACTTGCATTAAGGTCCAATAAAATCACTCAAGTTGACACAGCACTGATAGTCATGCCATTTGATGGTAACATAGGAGAGTAAGGAATTAATGTCCAATCTCTTACAGTTCGCCTAGTAAATCAGCAATAGCCAAGACAACAGCAAGAGAAAATAATTATGGTCAAACTGAGAACTGCACAGCACACACACCAGCTCCATTATATAAGCTGGCTCGTAATCAAGGCGCACAACGGTAGGTAGGTCAGGTCTATGAAGTGCTTGTTTTTCATGCTGTGAATTCCCACAGAATCAGCATGATTATGTAATCAAAACTTTGGGGAGATAACTGGCTAAGCACCATTACTGCTTTGTTGACACAGCTTTCTGCCACACCTTTATTAAAAATTTATGCAAATCTTAGTCCAATTTCCAGATAAAAGAAATTTGGGTGGCGCCAAGTTAGAAAAAAATATTTAATATATACACTACTGTAGGGAACATGCGTGAATGCATCCAGTAGATGTTTGCTTAGTCTAGTTTAGGACATGATGCATGTGTTTTAGTCGACCCAGACTGCATACACTTAAAGTACACAATACTACACACTACACCAGCAAGTGTACCCTTTATCTTGTACTTTGCAAACTTTGATATCATCTCAACTGCATGCCTCAAGCAGACACATTGCAATGAAATATTTACAACAGAACAAAAGAAGAGAGATAATTCTGCCCTAAGCACTTACCATGCAGACATCATAGCTGCAGGCGGCCATAAAGCAGACATTGATTGTGCTAGCTATGGCTGGCCTGTCTAGCCCTGCAACGGTGTGTAGAAACAGGGCTGTGGCCCCTATGAAAATGGTAGTGTTTGCCCTGGGGGTGGGCACAGAATGTAGAAATTTGCAAAAAAAGTTCTATAATTTCCTACCATTAAGGTGAGGACCATGAACACTATCTAAATCACCACCCTGTTCCGGGGGAAGGCTTTAACTAAGTTTCCACGGCATAAATATTATGAGGCCCTCATGTTGTATTTCACCAATCCACCCTTAAAATATTTTACTTGTCTCAGTGGAAATCCCCATCAGACTCTTGTAGACAATGACAGGTTATTTCCATGGTAACAGTGACCCGTTTCAGATGACAGTGGGCTTACCAGTGAAGGCAGAACGTGTCAGGTTGTTTACACCAGTACACGGCAATATGATGCCTACTGAAATGCGTAATGATGATCAAACTTACAAATAATAATGCTATTTTTTCTCTCAGATGGATCCATCGAATAAAAAATTACAATTAATACCTATGTGTTATGACCCTGCTGGAGGACAGACAAATCATGTATAAGAAATGTTACACACCAACATGTGCCTGTTATTATCTCGTACAGGATGTGTATTATTTCAGTAAACTGCAGATTTAAGGGCTATAATTGTGGGAGAATGTCACTGTTCGAAGTTGCCTGTCAAAAAGAGTAATGTGCCAGAAATGTCACATTTCAAGCATGATACACACGTCACGCCATACACACATCTATTGACATTTTTTTATCACTTGCAACTAGGAACCAACACTTAATTAAAATTTTTATAAGCAGTACAACACTGACATACAACTTTTTTATCCTTTCACGTCACATTTCACTGTAGCAAATAAAATTTGGATGCAGCATGTTATAATGAACGGCAGAGGATGTCTCAAAAATCCTTTTAGCTGTTATTTGTCACTTTTGGTTATCAATAAAATAAGTTCTATTTAACCTCTTTCTGGTGCTGCAGCAGCTGGGATGTGGTTCATATGAACCAAAATCTGCCTAAATCTTATTAGTGACCCTGAAATACAATGTGTGTCATGTTTTGTCTCTTTCTGGTCCACTAACTAGTACATTTAACACATTGCCACGGCCAGACTTTAGTATAGACACATCTTCATTCCAACTAGTGATAGCGATAAGGCCCAGACAACATGGCTTACTTAGTAGATAAGGCTAAGAGCTGCTGACGGAAATTTTACCACTGATACAGCATATCTGTTTGGAATGGTGGTTTAGTAAAAAAATTATAAATAGCTTATTTACAAGAAATTCACAAACGTGGATTCCTGCATGCATTTTTTTGACAGCTAGCCCATAATGAATGTATTTTTTACTGTAAAACTGTTGATGAAATTTGTTTCACTATTCAGCTACCCCAAAGTAGATAAGAATCGTGTACATTAAGCTATCAAAGTGAAATCATCTGATCTGGTGTAGTTAGCAGAAAGAGCATAAAATAACCTGTGAACAAAACAGCAAACAAATTTACATGTGCTGCGTTGACACAGAGAAGACACTGCTATTTTCAGACAAGGAGAAGTTTCACCTTTATGGTGAGAGTGCGATGACTCAACATGAGTGAACACAGTGAATGAAGGTAGGGACAGTTTGCCACCCATAGACAGGCACTCAACTGGAACAGGCCATGGAATCTATGCACAATGCACAATGACACTGCATAGACTTGAAACACTGGATGCCTTACCCCCTGCTCCAGACAATCTGGATGACAGTCTGAATACCCTAACCCCTGCTCCAGACAATCTGGATACCCTAACCTCTGCTCCAGACAGTCTAGATATCCTAACTCCTGCTCCAGACCACCGGGCTGACAATCTGGGTACCCTAACCCATGCTCCAGACAGTCTGGATAAACTACCTCCTGCTCCAGACAGTCTGGATACACTACTTCCTGCTCCAGACAGTCTGGATACACTACCTTTACCGCTCCATAATGACGTTTTCTTTTGACATATTTATGGAACGTTTCAGCTGTTCACAGGCCACATGTAAAGAACAATTTTGCCATTATATTCATCATCACAAGTTTTCCGAATACTTGCCTATGGAAAGGGGTATCTCAATTTCGCCTACTGACATTATTTCCAATTCGCCTACTCTTCATTTGGATAGCCCCCCCCATTCCGCCTACTCTCAGTTTAATGTTTATTAATTTATATAGCACCGAATCTATACTCGGTGATTCACCATCTCAGTATGCCTGTACTGATGTAGCCAACCACAGTAGGTGAAATGGGAGTAGGCAAAATGGGCATGAATCACGGAAAGATGCTTAATTTCTGTTCGGTACATGTGGTAAAACGTTGTTTATATTCTGGTTCGTTTTAGTAACAATTCAAACAACATTTTTTAAACAATATTTTTCAGTTCACTTTGACTATATTTTGGTATAACGCCCCTCAAACATTCAAATGGAATTAAACTTGTACGAAACAGACCTGAATATCTGGTATTACATACACATATTTTTTTGATATCACAGGCACGGAGCATCGCTGTGTGTGTGTGCAGTAGACATAAAAAAACAGATCCCTGGCAACTTTTCCAGTTGGCAACACATACACTGTAGCGAGAAACTCTACTAAACAAGCAAGGTGGACTTAGTTTTACAGCCTTACTGGGCACGCTAGTCAACAAGCAAGACACACCTATAGAAGCATGGCACAGTCGTGTTGGTTCACACATGGACAGAGAGTCGCCATTACACTAAGGGAGAATGTAGGTGAAAACGACAGCTGTAAATAGTTGCATGCTTTCAGCAAGGCTGTGTCTGTTCGAGTCCGAGTCAAGAGTGTCAATGCCATGACAACATGGGCCTCAACACAGATGGGTTGAGCAGACATTTAATTAAACCACTACACTTCACAAGGGCAGGCATGTTTGGCACAACGATAACTGTTTAAAGCTCCCTCCTCAATCGATTTAGCCCATCGTGAATCAGGTTCGTTGATGTTCAAATTTGTAGTGTGAGAATGCATTATGCACGGTCAGTTTAAAAAGAGTGCAAACTTTTGTTAAAATCATCGACAGAAATCACTTTGATCGATAAATTGAATGGTTGCCGATCAAGTAACTTGCGAAAGTGTGAATAGCCTTAGGCCATAGGCGGAGCCAGTGTTGCCATTTTTCCTATGCGAAAGTAAACGTTTCTACATTGACTCTACCAATTGCATTTCTGCAATTTGTAACATGGACCAGTTTGACCGCAACAATCAGGCACCAACCTGGCACTCTGGTGTCCTTTGTCGCAGTCATGACCGGCCAGCTCAAATGTGTAGCGATGGCGTCTGTCGTAGCTGAGACTGTAGCCGGGCGCGAGTACCACTTCGGCGTGGCCCTGTTTTGGATCCTTGATGACCACCTCAAACGGCAGTCTCGACTTGGACACGTACAGCGTATAACCACATATGCGGTCTGCAATCGTCAGAAAAAAATGGTAAAACATGTGTCATGGTGCACAACCCAAAATTATACTTATTTTCCTGTGTTCAGACTACAGTTTTTAATCTATCATCCATTACAGATGAATGCAAGCCATACAAAATCATAAATTGTGTATGAATTTTGATTGTAGATCTGTGGCATTTTAGATTTCAGTTAACCCAATTACTGTTGGCGTAATTAAACCCTGCCTGGTTTGTCAGATGAGCTGCTATTAGCAGTAGCTGGCCAACAGTGATGGCTGCGCAGAAACATGAATGCTTCGAAACATGAAACTGCTTTGAACTCCATCCTCAACTGATTTAGTCTATTGCAAATCCGGTTCATTGATGTACAAATATGTAGTGTGTGAATAGTTTATGTAACATATGCAGTCGATTTAATAAAAATAAAATTTTTAAATCACTGAAAGAATTGAATTTAGTCGTTAGATCTGGTAACAATCAAAATAGAGGATATACAAAAAGGTAAACACTGTGTGGGTCAATGCCGGTCATGGGCACGACTCCCATCCTCTCACTGATCACATGTCCAAGTTATGAAATTTCACCAAGGGTGAAATTCGTGAGTTTTCAGCGTTTTCATTTCCACTTCAATAAATGTTTGTCCAAACATTTTAATAGTTTTAAAATTTAATACTGTCTGATGATTTCACAAACTACATACAAAAGTTGCACCAACGAGCTAGCATGTTGCAGTGGATACTGGGTAGGCTTGAATTTTTGCAAACTGAATTTGAAATGAGACTAGCGAAAAAATCGAATTGAAGACGGACCTTTCAATGTTTTATTTTGACCATTTTCTAAAAAAAATTTTGTGAATTGCACACGTTGAACATGAGTCAACTTGGATGTGTAATGCACGAAAAACTAAGCATCATAAACAAACACACACTATGTTTTCCAGGAGCACATGACAATTGTATCTACGGAAAAACAACCCAGATCTGTGACCACCTGTGAATAAAAACAACCTCTCAATTTGAAATTTTTCAAAACTTAGAAATATCTCCCCAAAATAGTACAAACAAATATATATACACAGTTTTTTACACACATGACTACAATAGCAAAAAATCACAGATGTCAAGTAGCATACCAACTGTGCGATGCATAAATCAACACCTATGTTTGACACGCAGGCTGCTTATGAGACAGGTAACCTTCATGGGTTTTATAACTCTACCTAGGTAAGCATCCGTTGCCTTTTAGTATTCACTTACCACCAACCATGCCTGTCATGTTGCGCATGTACAGTGGCTTGTCTAGCGTCACGACATCATTTGCTTTGGCATCTTCTCGTATTAACCCATGGTAGACCCTCTGGTGGCCTGCCTTACCTACAACAACAACAACAAAAACAACTAATTAGTTAATACTAAGAATAGGAGCTGTGAATACATTTCATACTTTTGTCAGTGAACCTGACATTGTCGTAGCACCGGGAGGGCTTTCCTTAAATGTGATATCATCCTGAAGGCTTTCCGTTCACAGTGGCTTTCATCGGAACAATTACGTTAGTCCAAATCATAACACGGGCATCTCAGTGACAATACGGGTGTCGCAGACAGGATACTGGTTCCTATGATGCCTAATGAAACGCCAGCTGTCTCCAAACAAGGCTACTCAATGCCATTTTGACCTAATAGACAGGATCTCATTAGCAGAGCACCAACAGTTGTCAAGACACCACAAGCCGCTGGCTTAAACACAATTCTTTTCCGCTGCAGGAAATCTCAAATTGCTCATTACATGGAATAAATGGCAATGAGCAATTTGATCCCTGCGGCGAAATTGCTGATGAGTTGGAAAATAGGCAATATTGATGTTATTTCCATCCGGCTAGTATTGGGCTTACACTGATCAGAATTAGCAATCTTCAAGCAAGATCTTGACAAATTAAAAATACACATTTGCTAAATGTCAAATAACTAAGCAACGAGTAGGGTTCCATTTGTGCACACATTTGGTCCTTTGAATTGGGGTGTGTCACTTTCATATACTGGAAAATCTGTGGTAAAGTCACTAAAGTGACCTGGGGTCGATTTACTATATAGTATTTTGACCCCAGGTCACTTTACCCAGGGTCGAAATAACATATGAGACTGGTATTACAATACACCCTATAATTTGGCTAGTAACTGGTACTTCAGTTAAATAAAAACTGGCCATCAACAAATGCCATTTAATGGGTGTCGCGCAACATAAAGGCAGGAAACTCTCCCACGAATGACAGATGGCCTGACACAAGAATGTCCATTCTCTCAAGAAAGGAACTCCAGTACAGTGCACCTTTAAAGAGCCATAAATAAAACACCTTTGCCTGCAGTGACATCGTAACACCATGACACCTGTACAAAAAAACTCCCGCCAATTTACAGTGCAGGCGTGGCCCAATCAGTCATATTCCCATTTCACCTACTCAAATTATTCCAATTTCGCCTATTCTCATATTCCCACTTACTCTGTATTAGGATAGCTCCTTTCCTACTGCCTTGTCAGAAATAGCCACAAAACTACAGTAGGAAGAATTGGCATGAATCTATCGTCTGTACAACTACAGGACTGGAAAGGCCAGACATGCATGACTTCATCACCTGAAAGAAGGTGTGGAACTGGAATGGCTCTGAGACAAGGAGAGTAATCGGGACAATTACCAGAAAACTCAAAACGTTCATGTCTTGGATACATCCTAATAAATAAAATGGCAAGACAAGATCACAAGAGCCCAAGAGGAGAACAGAAAGAAACACCAGGCAAGAAATCGCAAAAAGGAAATGGACCTACCCTCCGGAAAGTAAGTTCTACCAATGTCACAAAACAGAACCAGGAATGGAATCCTCAAGGGAAAGGAAAACCAGGAAAACCCCCAAAAAACACCCAGAAAGGGTTGAAAAAATAAGCCAAAAATAAATGTAATTTCAGCCCTACGTTCTAATGGAGGCAAAGATGATTGTGCACTGACATTGTAACATCACTGCACCTGCACAAACACATTCCTGCCAATTTACAGTGCAGATGCAACTGAGACACCCAATCAGCACTGACGTAGAAAAAACGAGCATGTCAATAAAACTGCGCTGGACATCATGAGACACCTTGCCACTATCCTGAGACACAGATGGGCCAGAGGAACATTGATGGATGGCTATGGATGACATGCTGACCCACACAAACCCACGGCAGAGGAACATTGATGGATTGCTATGGATGCCACGCTGACCAGACACAAAGCCTGGCAGAGGAGCATTGGTGATTTGGTGGATGGCTATGGATGCCACGCTGACCCACACAACCCACTGGCAGAGGAACATTGATGGACAGCTATGGATGACACACTAACCCACACAAACCACAGAGGAACATTGGTGGACAGCTATGGATGACACACTAACCCACACAAACCACAGAGGAACATTGATGGACAGCTATGGATGACACACTAACCCACACAAACCACAGAGGAACATTGGTGGACCGCTATAGGAGACGACTGACATGTTTTAATGACTACATGGAGGAGACTCACTCCACGCACAAAGCAATCAATGGCCTGGCCCCAAACATGACTTGGCAGCCAGCAATACTGCTGAAATATTGATGAATTCACACAGCAGATTGAGCCTATGTGTTCAGTGACAACTGGCAATCCTCTGATCCTCCGCTAGGCTTCATCAAATGGGATGGAATGATGGATGAAGAGATGACACCTCAGATGATATTTTTTATGAAACCACAGCCTGCCTCCAGATAATTATAGGAAATCATTTTAGGGGGCAAGGAGCATAATTACATGGTCATTGCCATAGCCGGCAACGGTCTTAGTGGTTTTTAATTAGCTGGTCACTGAAAAGCACTGAATTACCTCTGCACCAGATAAACCGCCATGAATCATACATCTAAAGGTTTTTTAATCAGTGGGGCTTTTGTCCACACACCGCTTGTACTGACCGCCTAGACGTACAAACTCTGTTTAGATAAACAAAACTCAAAAAATAACCCTGTCTCCTTTGGAAGAGAAACTGAAAGCTGTTGGTCCCTTTTACCTGGTGTCTATGTCTTGGGAAGTAAAAGATCCCACACGGTGTAAATGTGCTGCATATGGACAACCACGAGTCACAGCAGAATTGTCCATGAAGCGACTCAGACAATTCTGTCTCACATGAGGACATAACTGAATGAATAAAAAAATAAGGCAAGCACACAGTCAAGTCAAAACAATGCATCACTTGGCAACCAGTGCCTGTGGGAAACCGGTGGTTCCAGCACCATTGTGCAAAGAAGTACAAAACCTTAAAGGACTAGATCCTTTCAACACAAAAAAGCAGCAAAAGATAAAAACACAATTGGGTTAACATTTCAACAATGGCAGCTTTATTACTTCTGCAGTGATGTACAGTAATTATGTAGAATGTGTGTGCATGTTCCACTGCCAATGTTTAAGCTATGTTTAATGTTTAATAGCAATCGACAAAGGTCAAGTTTACTAGTTATCCTGCCATGCTGTGGCGTTTAAGCACCAGAGATGGACTGCAGATTGTGTAACATGTACACGTATTATTACACGCCCCATTACAATGCGGATTCGGATATAACGCGGTCGGACGTGGACCCAGATTTTCTGTCTTTTGGAGGGTCTGTCGCCTGTGTTCGTGTGCCGATGATATGATCGCCGCACCAATCTATCTCCTAACTAGCATTTGTTTTGCGTGATGTTTGTCAAACCTATTTAGAATTGCTTTGATGGCTGTCAATATGAACAATGAATGAGTGATAAGGTGTTGTTTCAATGTTTATTCTGCATGGGCATCAATCGTATTACATTGCTGGCTTCACCCTCACCTCGGCGGTTTGTAAATTACAATCAAGATTCACAAATACGCCTTGCGTAAGAACCAGTCTAATAGTCTTAAATGCTATTTATTAGCCAAACACCATTATGAAATGGGTGAACTGGCATACTTCTGTTGCACCGCAAACCTAAGGTTTCGCGGTGCTAAACCAAACTCAAAGCAGTGTTATGGGTGCGCAAAAATACAAATTCGTTATCTGCATATGAAACGGTGAATCAGTGGTACAGGGGATGTGCATCATGATTTTATTCTTCAAGAAATATGAAGTGAAATAATTATTGATGCAACCTATAATTTTTTCAATGTTTAATCAGCTTTCACACTGCGTGTCAACTCATACATGTTCCGTTACTTATCAATATTATTTTTGAATCGCATTAGTCAATCAATCTGTACCAGTTCAAATCTATTCCATAACTGTACATATATGTATTTTACTCAGTTAAATATTCAACAGTGTGACATTTAAAAAATAACACATTGATGCCAGTTAACTCGTCTAACAAGCTATATTAACCACGTACAGAATGCGCGGCCAGCACACAGTGGCTTTGATAGCGTTCTTGGTACTGGGGAAGGAGATCGCTGTTGTTTAGTAGTCCACTGGTGGCCAATATGGGAACACCTAATGCAGCTCGCTTACAGCACGGCCCGAAATCGTGGACCCCGACCACCGCATTATAAAGAGGCTTGACTGTATATAAAATTATACAAAGTCTGTCAAAATATAATATTAATTATTATGTCAAGTCATTTTGTCAAGTACACCACTATCAACCAGATTTGTGTGGAGCCAAAATGGTGGTTATATCGGTATGAGCAAGTGCTCTGACATTACACAGCTGGATCAAACAGCCAGGAATGGTAATAGCATACTTGTGATAATCATGAGTTATGAAACATTATCTTTCACTGATCAACTAAGAATCCTTGCTTAGTCCAACTCTTATTCCCAAGTTGCTTTCCTTGTGAGTCCCTCGGAATCTCTGTATGAAGATAATCAATACAACTTAACTATAAACAATGGAGGTAAACGGATCAATACCAGGTTATTACTATCTCAGAAACACCATGGCAGACAGATCCAGTGCAGTAATTACATCCCAGTAACACAATGGCAGATAGATCTAGTGCAGTAATTGCATCCCAGTAACACTATGGCAGAGCAGCGCTGTAATCAAATTCTGCAATTTGGACAAAATGATCCAGGTTTGACACAATGTGGTACAAATCCATGTTTGGCTCAGTTTTGAAGGGAAAGTTTGTTGCTATAATTGGTTCTAACTGACCAGTGCTTAAAAATATTCCTTCATAGTGTGTCAAATTAAGTGTTATAAAAATACTTTTGTTTAGAAACTGTAATGCACCAATTCCAAAATATTCTATATTATAAATATACACAACTAAAGCAGTGAAGAAATTAATTGTTAGGTGATTTATTACAGTGAGTTTCTATAAATATTTTATATGCAGTAGTCTTGTAATGGCTTTTCCGCTAAACACTGGCATCCAATGTCAGTGACATTTAGAAAACAGATTAGCAATTTCCAAAGACCCGGTCTCGTTAACTACTGATTGTCCTAATCTGGCACCAGGCAAGAGGCTCTCCATATGAGACGTCAGTCACACAATACTTCTTTAGAAGCAGCTTTGCTTAGAACTGTCCCTGGTGCCAGCAGTCACAACAGCTTCGTCTGACAAGCTGATAGATGCAGCTATTCAATCAGGACTTGTGGGATTAAACAGACAAATTAAAAACTTTATTACATTGACAAGTAATTACTGCAGCTTAGACTCGCACAATTTTTTTCTGAAAATATATGAGATCATATATATATATATATATATATATATATATATATATATATATATATATATATATATATATATATATATATATATATATATATATACATATATATATATATATATATATATACATATATATATATATATATATATATATATATATATACACACATATATATACGTTTATGAAAGGCGAATACAAACATGTATAAATGCCAAGTAGTTTTCCAATTTCAGATTCCTTTGCTCTCAGTGTCACTGTCATATCAACTGTCGCCATCACTGGTTCAATTCGCCCATAGTTATGTCTAATTGCTCTTAGCCAGACACTATGGTTTACGATGGTGACTATGTAACCATTGCCAGGGTCAAATAGACACTACCAATTGACTGAAATTATAAATTTTCCTAGCCAAATTTTCAACTTGAATTTCTTTCTCGATAACACAATGTTCATAAAACAAACCCTAAATTTGTAATATTTTTTTTAACATGTATACTTGAGTGGTGTTCATTTGGAGATGTTTTTTTGACATGATGTTCATGTAAAATAAACCCTAAAATGGTCTTAACATAAATTAGTGGTGTCCACTATGAATCGAATGCCTGGCTCAAAAGACAATATTTTTTTATAGAAAATTGGTTTGTCAAAGTCATATAGTGCTAAATAAACCCCATTGTTTATATTATATATGTGCTTAGATAGAGCTAGGCAAACATCAAATATTCATGGGAGACGAGGAAACATATATCAATTGATGCCTATAGACAAAGCCTTTTGTCACTACAAAAATTTAGTTTTTTTAATGCAGATTACCCACAGAAATTCATACTCAACATAATTTATCATAACTTTCAGACCCCAAAACTCTGCCCGTTCAGCATCAGCCATATTAAACAATAAAACGGAGATCATGTAAAACTACAAAAAATCAGTACCAAACAGTGTCTGCCAATTAACAGGCATATATAGAATGACATAAATGGATATATCAGGTGACAATCTGCATATTGCACCTTCCCTGATACACTGTATGTCTGCTTTTTGAATTCCATTTGAAGCTATTGTGTCCTACATAACATAACACAATACAGACAGTCACAGTGAAGCGGAAGTCTAACAGAGTGACCGAGTTATCTCTGTGTATCAAAAAAGTCTTTGATATGTTTACAAAAAAATGTGCTTATTACGCATCATATTTCCGGCTTCGGTGTTACTGGTAGGCAGTAAATTGCCCTGCGATGGTGTCAAGTCCACTAGTGAGTAGGGCACTGACAATGGAATAAATGTTTTCATACACACACAAACGTACATATATGTGCATGCATAAATATGCTTCGGTGACAAAACTGACGTGTCAACAACAGCTGGTGGTGGACAGATAGATTGTCACCACTAGAACAACACGGCAGATTACAGGAGGCATTCACTGGCTTCAGGCGGTGGCTTCACAAACACACACAGTACAGATATCCACCATTGCACATGCTTGCAATAAGCAGCATCAGAACTGCTCATGGGATGACTGTTCAGGCAGGCAGGTGCATGTATAGAATTCCCACATGTGTGTAATATTCACACTGACTGAGCAGAATGTCAGACCACAGTCAGAAAGCCTGCTATCTGACTGGCGCGCTGACTCAATGATATAGTGCTCTCCTCTCGCAGCAAGGTCTGAATGCAGGACTAGGCACCACCAAGGTTGTCTAATGCCTAATGGGTTCAACTAGCTGAGGTATATATTTTGGATGAGACACTAAAATATAGATCTTTGTACCTGACGTCTATGCCAAGAGACATAAAAACCTAAACAGGGTATAAACGTCGTGGCCCTCCACTATTAACCCCCACCATACGACAAAACAGACCATGACGGGACTGAGGTAATTTCACTACTCCTGTATTAGAGCATGTGTGCTGCAGTGGCGAGGAAAAGCGTATGTAGCGACACGAGAAGAAGACCAAATTGTATGACGATATAAAGTTATAAACGAATTAAATATTACGCCAACTTCATGATACATTATAGTCTTGCATTACAGTGCAATATCTGATCAATACACACATAGTAGAGTTATAAGTAGTAATTGGAGTCATGTACGCAAGGCTAAAAAACAGACATGCGCAGTAATGCACCTTTACATCCGGGTGACATCATCCATTAGCAGGAATTTATTCCACAATAAAACACAATTAAGCCAAACAGAACAAAGGACACAGACATGCTTACGCACACACACGTCTATCAGACATAAATAATTGATTCAGCTAGTTAGCGCACAGATGCAGTGGACCATGGAACAGGATGTATACACCTTATATATACATCCACAATTGGGCGGATGGTGTATTTAGTCTTGACTGCATGATTACGTCATTACATAAAGTTGTACAAAGTTAACATAGATAAGAAAACTGCTTATAAAACAATAGTCTACCTGACTAGATGCTATCCCCAACCATGATACAGAAAAGGTGAATCTGGGTAGACCATAAGGAATTAAAGGGGCACCTTGCAAAATCGCAGGAAGTAATCGTGGTATCACGAGATATGTCAAAGGTAATAGATGGCACTATGAACAATCAGTGCTTAGAATTACAAAGAAAACTCAGGCCAAGCAGTAGAGTAGTTCATCCAAGAATGATGCCAGGCATATTGCCAGCACACTAGGTAACCCTTTACATTATTTATATTACTAACACAAATTAAGTTGATGTGGGTAAGAATATGTTACAGTGCACGTATTAACAAGTTGATTTCACACAGACACCAGAATTGCCACAAAAGAACCTGTTCTAATAATTCTGCTACAGTTTTACATAAATAAATTTTGTGGCAAATTTAGACCAATACCTTTCAAAGATATCAAAGGTAAAATTAGAGGTCATACAAAATTACTTTAGGGTTTCACAATTGTGGTTATCTTTGAGACCAGGTAAGTAGTGTGTACCACAGGGAAAGCTCTTAAACATGGGGCTGGTTCAATATATTATGTGCAAGTTTCATACAGGATGTAACAGGAACTATAAAATAATTTGTTTAATTGTTCTTCCTATTTGTGTTAAAAAAGTATCGACTAATTGTACCAAAGTAACAGCTGAAAGTAAACAGGTAAAATCCTCATTAATGAATCTGCATCACCACATGCTCAACAAATTTTCAGAGAAGGAAGTTGACATTACGCCAACTTTAGAAGAGAAACCAAAAAGGGAATCCCTCTTGATTTCCACAATGGTAATAATTACCTCATTGTGTAATGAGTTAGTACATAGCAAGACATGCAGTCCTTTCATAACAGCATTCTGTATGTATGTTATACAAACTTTTGAAGGTGCGAACACATCCCAAGTTGACTTTCTCTAAGTCTTTTCACCTCTGTACCACCTACATACATATAAATTGGTAAAGAACACTTTGTTATAATGCAAATGTTGAGTGTACACACTGAATATTTTTTCATGAGATGAACATCAGCCTGTGCTCGAAACAATGTCATACACATATATGTAAGATACAGTGCTGAGTTCAAATACTGACATTTATTATTGAAATATTAGCTTTATGGACCAGTGACCGTGTGATAACATGGCTTGTGTTGGCATTCGTTTTTTTTATGGTTATGCCCTGCACACTACAAACTCCCATATCTGTGTATGCTACTATAATATCAGTTCATGAAGGTTGTGTGTGTGGTCTACACTCAAACATGTAAGGGTCAAATGACAAAACTCGACTCTCGAGTGAAGCCACACTTAATTTATCATTCATGGTTATGTGATGGACATTGTCATTGCATGATTAGAAATGGAAATAGTCAGAGAAATAATTTTATCATAAGAAAAAACTAAGTGTCCTTACATAGCATAAAACCTGTGG
This sequence comes from Lamellibrachia satsuma, assembly GCA_033239005.1. Lineage (NCBI taxonomy): Eukaryota > Metazoa > Annelida > Polychaeta > Sabellida > Siboglinidae > Lamellibrachia > Lamellibrachia satsuma. Next base: position 2,074,142 of record BSQZ01000024.1, read on the forward strand.
GATTGAATTGCCAAACCAATAAATACTTAAATGGCCCACTATACATGACCGAGATGGAATAGAATACACGGTGAATACACGGTGAATACACGGTGAATACACGGTGAATACACGCATTACGTACAACACCGGATCTCTCCGAGGACTCACCTGCATGTAATGAAAGCGCCCCTGTGCCAAGCAGGCATAAAAGGGTCACGAAATGTTGCCAGTCGGACATTCTCCGGTACGTCCGATGCGAATCGAGTCGCTTTTTATGTTCAAAAGTGTTAAAATCCGAAAGAATTAAAGGTCTAAACCGCTACCAATTCCTTCCAGCTCTCAAATATGGCCGACTGAGTTTGTTGACTGCCTAAATATATTCGTCACGTGGGCAGCATATTCCGGCTCTTCTACCATCACTGCACCGCCCACTGGTAGAAGCAAGTAGCCCACATATCATTTGTCTTTATTCGTATGCGTAACGGCTTTTTATGATCAACATTTTAAAACCACATCGCAATTTCCAAGCATAACACATTTATTTTGCACAAATGCATTCAGATACAATATTAATAACATGAAATCATCTTGAAACTTGAAATTATGTGATCTTGAAAAGTAAGGGGAGTGCTGGTAATTCTTAGAGTAAACAACAGGAAGTTTGTGGTCTGACTCAACACTAAGCGCTAACTGTAGACAGGTTCCGGGGAGACAAAACAGTCGTAAGTTTCGATTGCATTTCGTAGTTTTGCTCTGCTATAACTCACCGGTAGCGTCGGCACAGCGTGTGGGCTTAAAATTGAGCTGCAAACTTGCAGCTGAACATGTAAAAAAATTTGCGCGCAGGTGTAAGTTGTGGTATTCTCCGCCATGTCAGTCACGTCACCAAGGACAGATGTTTTGGACCTAAATGACTTCTGAATGTTACGCATAAAAACTTAAACACTATGGAAACTGACGATGGTACTTCGGAATGAGAAAGTTATTAGCATTACGTTTAAGAAGTTGTCTTAGTATGTCAAAAGTATTAATACGATTATCACGTCTAGTACGGCCTATGGCATGCTATGATGGGTCATTGACTTTGTCTTTGTAAGTTTATTTTTGAACAGTGACCAGTCAATAATATGCGAATTTCCTTTGTTAGAAACTGGCGCTACCACCGCCTAAATTACAATATAGTCCCATATTGGCATAGTTCGAATTATTTTTAATGCATGCTGACCAACAGCTTACATTTACAAAATTAATCCACTGTAGTTTAGACTGTCTTCAGTTCAGTGAGGTGGTTTTATCAACTTGTTTATTACTCATAAAAACTACTAGAACATTGCCTAATATATTCTTTGGAACATGAGTTATGAACATTCATGAAGTGGGGCGCGGTGGCGTAATGGTTAGAAAATTGGAATCTCAAGAGAACCCATTTTCGAAATATCTTGCTGTTGTTTCGAAACTTGGGCAATTCCAGTCAATCACTCTATATAGTATATTGCTTCAGTTTACTCAGCCTGTGTATAAATGAGATACTTGACTATAGGCAGTGGTGGATTTGTGAATGAATAGTCTTCGCGTGGTAATTGCAGCTTGTGTATAAATGAGTACGTGACTATAGGCAGTGGTGGATATGTGAATGAATAGTCTTTGCACAGTAATTACAGCAAGGCTGAACGCTTTCCAGAGAAGTCGAGTTGGTCTTGGAATGAACAGGTCTACCGGGGGTGAAGTGCTTTGAGTGGTCCTATGGACTGGATGCATGAAAAAAGGGTACGTTCTTATATAGCATGGTAATGTTATATAAGAATGTACCCTTTTTGTCATGTATTTTTAGTGGGAATACAAGGTTAAGAACAACTAAATATCTGTTGATGAAGATAAATCAATATATATATATATATATATATCATACGGCGTGTCAGACGGCGAGATCACGTCACACCGATTCTGCGATCGCTGCATTGGCTGCCGATCAAGATGAGAGTAACATTCAAGATCTGTACTTGCATGTATAAGATCCTGCATGGCTTGGCCCCGGACTACCTCAATTGTGCGGTAGCTCGCAACGCGTCTACTCGTGCATTGCAATCGGCGAGTGACACAACATTGCTCGCAGTGACGGTGCCGAGGAGAACGGTCGGAAGGTGCAGCTTTGCAGTGGCAGGTCCAATCATGTGGAACAGCTTGCCTAAGAGTGTGAGAACAACTGAGACATTGGCAGCTTTCCGAAAACAACTAAAAACTCACTTATTTTGTTCACACTACCTGCCTCGATGACACTGATTTGTATTCTATGACGCTGCTTGGTTTTAAATTGTTCGGTTTGAAATTGTATTTTTACACACTAATTTATTGTTTTATAATGATTTATCTTAGATTATTTATTTATTTTTACTTACTTATTTCTCTTAGATTACTTATTTATTTATCTTAGACTATTAATTTGATCTTATCTTATGTATTTAATTAGTCTATATTTTAGATTTGGTCAACACGTCATAGTAATGTGTTCTTATTTATCTTAGCTTACTTACTTATTTATCTTAGCTTATTTATTGTTACCTTACCTTACGTATTTAGTGAATTTATATTTTAGATTTAGTCAACACATCATATTAATGTGAAGCGCTTTGATTGGTATTTAGTTAGCTAAAAAGCGCTATATTAAGAAACGGAATTATTATTATTATTATTATAAAGTTTTGTCAAATATTAAAAGATCGAGGCACTTGCACCTGACAACAATCAATAATTTCATGGTTTTCAACATCCGTTCTATCCTAACAATACACCAAATCAAGTTCTTGGGACACAGAAAACAAGGCTGAGGAAATTGGAACTTAGACCAATTATATGCATCACGAGATTATTAAAATAAGCTTGCAAGAGCCCAACTTTTTAAAAGGAAGAAGAAGAGGAGACTAGTGGTGAGACAGTATCACACAAGTTGTGAGAGATGACAGGCATTGGTTTAATTTAATGAAGCCTTAATTTAATTGTGGTATTTGGACCAATGACAAGCGAGTGCCTCCTTTCCGGGTTGAATCATGGATTAGTTTCTTGGTGTTTCGGTTAGTTAGTACTAAAATATATTGCTCAAAGAACATTGGCCCCATGAGCAGTGCCGTAGCACTGTACTCACAGGTATTTTTGACAAACAAACAAATGTGACCACCCTGTACAGTCTAATCTGGTTCCTGGATCATTCCCTATAGGCGCTCTGCAGGCTAAGCGCAGGAAACATAACAGTGGCACGACACAGTGGACTAGGCCCCAATCTAGATACAGCCCAGAGCCAACTCAAGATGGCAGCGTACAGTCACATTGTTGGATCAGCCAGATTAACACAGGATTTATTGTCTTCTAAAGTTGGGACTCCTGCCAAGAAGTCCAGAGGATAAAACGTTCTTCTTTTAAAAAGTTGGGCTCTTGCAAGCTTATTTTAATAATCCTGTGATGCATATAATGGGATGTGGTGGTCTAAGTGCCAATTTCCTCATCCTTGTTTTCTGTGTCCCAAGAACTTGATTTGGTGCATTGTTAGGATAGAACGGATGTTGAAAACCATGAAATTATTGATTGTTGTCAGGTGCAAGTGCCTCGATCTTTTAATATTTGACAAAACTTTATGATGTATATATATATATATATATATATATATATATATATATATATATATATATATATATATTAGGTTCAAATCATGAGCCACTGTATGGGTGTATTACTATTGGAAAACGTCCAAAGAAAACCTACATATTCCAGAAGGCAGATCTAGCTTGTCTGTGAAGGATGTTTAAAATGGTTTGACACCACTTGAGCCTACAAGATTTTAGAGGAGTTCCAACTGAGCTTCATGAAAAACCAGATAGATTTATGAATACATAGATATTAATATTTTCTTCACCCTTGAGGAAGTTAGTAGGACCAGAGGATGTGAGGAAGGAATAGCAAATGGATAGCGCAAATTAGATGTAAAAAAGTTATTATTTTCACAGAGCAAACTACTCCTCTGTAAATGGTAACAGTGTAAATATATTCAAAACAGAATAGACAACTATTTGACAGGGCAGACCACACACAAAGGGCAGTAAGAATGTTGTATGTTCTACATGTAATAGCACTAGTACTCTTGATTAGCTAATTTGTTTATTGATCACATGCTATGTATCTAATATCTTGGATGGCTTACTTAAGTTGCTTTGAACAGAAGTCGTGTTGTATTGTGCCGCATGCCACACATATCTTAGACACATTCCACAGCTCTAGTGTTCCAGCCATCCCATCTACTTTTACAGTATTAACTTCTCTTTTCTGAAGTTCAAAAGCTTACTTCATACTAAGTTGTGGTAACTGAAATAGTATAACTATAACTCTTTCTTGTATGTTTATTTATGTTTTGCTCTATTCCTGTACAGCTGTCAACAGCAGAATGTACAATCTAACATATATAAAAACATATATTGTTTGTTTTTTGACAATCCAACATTGAGCAAGATGCAAGAGCAGAGTAAACAACAATGTGATCAATCTCGATGCATTTCGATGAGCCTACACCGTTGATAAATAAACTAATTTGTTCATGCCAAATCCTCGCATCCTGTATGACACAGCTTCCCCTTGTGGGCATAGATGTGTGTATAAATATGAAGTCGTCAGGAACAGGAAATATTTATGCGTCCCCAAGACATGACAAAACAGAATATTCAATACAGAAACCATACAATATATTACGCACACACACACACACATATATATATATGGTCCCATGTTATTTATTATATATATATATATATATATATATATATTTATAATATATATATATATATATATATATATTATAAATAACAAGGGTCCAAGGATAGAGCCCTGTGGACTTGTGGTACACCAATTGTGATAGGTAAAATATAAGAATTTTCATTTTCAAATTTGGTGTATTGTCTTTGGTTGCTTAAGTAGCTTTAAAGTTGCACAAATGAGCTAGCATGTTGCAGTGGCTACTAGGTAGGTTTGGTTTTTCTCATACCAGTAAATATGTGTACATGTTAAGTTTATCTTATTCACTGATATTATTGGTATATCAACCACGTGCGCCTCTGACAAAACTAACCATCTTGTGTTTGGACGAATACCATGTGCATAAGGAATAAATTATACTATAATAAATTATACTTTATATATATATATATATATATACAAGGTGTACCCATTGTTGCAGAGGAAAATAAACCAGAGGGTGCAATCAAGTATCCTTCAGATGACCTGGATAAGTTGACCACTTACGAGCTGAGAGCCATACTACACTGCATGACCTGCTATATAAACTGAGTGTGGACGGTGAGGCTATTTCATTCTGAATACTGAGTGGTTGTTTATACACAGTGAGTTACCATGTCGATGGTACATGACTGAACCCTAGTATATTCATGTTTAGATCTTGCTGTTTTTGTTTTTATGGTACAATCCAAACTGAGTTAACAATGGGTTGATTACAAAGCATGCATGTGTATGTGCATTTGGTACTGGAACTGAAGTAATTTTAACAACATCTGTTATTTTTCAGGTGTGATCGTCTTTGATGAGATGACCATGAATGGGAGGAGCTGCTAAGAAGATGCTTCTGGAATCGTGGGTCCTGCTGCTAGCGGTCACTCTTGTCTTTGGAGTGTCCAGCACACGTGGCTATCTGAGCACATCATGTCCACTGATGTGTACGTGCAATGCTGCCCTCAAGGAAGTGACGTGTGCTGGCAACGCGTCGTTACCCGCGGCGATGCAGCATGCACCACAGGACACAAAAGTCCTGCACATAGACGGTGCTGATGTCAGTGGTATTATTGTACTCCAGCGTAAACCAATGTTGCCAAACCTACAGGTGCTGCGTATCAGTGATTGTGTTGGTGCGAGAGACATCTTGCCAAAGGTCTTGCCCAATTTCAAACAACTTCACGAAATGTATCTTGTCGATAATCGTCTTCAGCGAGTTGACATGAGGTATCTTTCCTCACATCTTCAAGTCATCGATTTGACCCACAATTTGATTGAGAGCCTGGACGAAGAAGACTTATTTGCAGGATTGTATGAACTCCGTATTTTGCGGCTGTCATATAACCTTCTCACACGAATCTCAGCCCATATCTTCTCCGAGCTCGAATCGCTTGAGGAGTTAGATTTGAGTCACAACCAACTGCAATATATCCACCCGGATGTCTTTCGTTATCAACCCGTATTGCGCCTGGTCTATCTGGGGTCAAATAATCTGGCCTCACTTCAGGAAACAACGTTTAGTGGGCTGCGCAAGATTCAGAGAGTCGAGCTGCAAGATAATCCATGGGATTGTCACTGCGGATTGACCTGGCTGCAGCAAGCACTTGTGAACACGAGCTCGTCTACATTCGGTGGTGTCAAAGACGTCATCTGTGCCACTCCACGGAGCTTGAATTCACTGCCGTTAAGTTCCCTCAAACCAGATCACCTTACTTGTGTTTCGTCGTCCTTCGACTTACCTCCACAGAGTGATGTAGTGATTGTATATATGCACAACGCCTGGATCGACTGTATCGCTTCTGGATATCCAGCTCCGTCTGTGTATTGGATCACACCACACGGTGTAATTGTGAATCCAGAAAACTCACTCTGGCTTTCCCAGGACTTGACTCGGTTGCAGGCCGAGCAGTCTTACAGTGGCTTGCCAACGTACTACAAGACAAGTGTGCGTGTGCTAGCCAATGGCACTCTAGAAATATCAAAGCTGCGAAGCTACTTCATCGGAGAGTATACATGTGTGGCCGTGAACCTGGTTGGAAACGTGTCTGTGACATTAAACGTGACGATAACATCGGCGGTCTCCGGGTACTTGACCGCAGCGTGTATCATCGGCGCCACCACGGCTGGCGGCCTAGCCATTCTGGCTATGTGCATCTGCTACTTGACCATCTGTATCGAGCGACACTGTCTCAAGCCTCGTTCTCATGTCAAGGTCCTGAGCGTCCTCATCGAACCTAGTGGTTACCCACGCTCGAAGACCACCTGGTACATTAAAGACAAGCGTGTGAGTCCGTCACCTGAGCCGTCCGTGGAAGAGTTCTTCTATGTTCCCGCTGTGTGTGTGACTCCAGCGGATGACAATGATGCAGACCAGCAGAGTGAGGATATAAAGGAGAACACTCGTGGCACGCTGGAAGGCGTGCGTGCGCGCCTGCGAAGCGGTGTTGGCACAGGGGTCGACAGGATTTGGTCGCGGGCACACAACATGGCGGAGACGAGCAGTCGGCGGCTTCAGACAATCCGTGAGTCCAGCAGCCAGTACATGCACACCGTACGTGAGTCGAGCGGCCACTACATGCACAACGTGCGTGAGTCCAGCAGTCGCTACATGCGGAACATTCGCGAGTCGAGCAGCGTGTACGCGAGCCGCATGCGCACAGGTGTTGTGATAGGCATGGAGCACGTCAAGTGTCACGTTCAGTCGGTGAAGGAACTGTGCGGCACGGGGACCATGATACAGACCGTCTCCGTGGTCTCGGTTTCCACCGATGTCGACTCACAGCAACAGATGGAGGTTGTGAAGACGGTAAGCTTCGTATGATGAACCATTGTGATCAGGTGACGCTCCGATTCACACTTGACACATAGGCATTGACGTAATCAGTAAAATGTTTGAATTTTTTGGGTACACCAATAATGTAAGTGGTAATGTCAGCATATAATGGCTTTCATTTGATGTACGTTTCAAGAAATGGTTGTGAGGCAGTCACCTAAAAACTTGCATTGTGTCTGTGAATGACTGTGTGGTGGACAGCTGGAACTTAAACAGTGTTGCAAGTTTTGCTACGCTGGTTGTGGCATTACTTTGAAACTGTTGAAGAAAGTGACCTGGTGCTAGAAAGGTGCTACTTCATTTCAGGTCACCAGCCTGCACTGGCCAGTCCATTTTTAGTAATGTTGATTGTACGTGGAGTGGTTCTTTCCAGAAGCACTCGGGTTATTTATGTGCCTGTGTACTTTGAATGTTGGCTACAGTTTCGACTACAGATGGTAGTCCTAATTGAATATCTTATCAACTTGGCTACCAAATCAAAATGTGTGTATTTGTTACTGTATATTCTTCATTGCATAAATATGGGTGTAAATGATAAGATAGCTGTGTAGATCAGTTTGTTTGTGACTACACAGTGTAAGTTTCAGATACTGCAGGTATCTTCATGTTCGGGAACGTCTTTGGGGTGTGTATATATATATATATATATATATATATATATATATATATATTATATATTATATATATTTTGTTGCATTCAGATCCAACTGTCCAGTCCCATAGGTGCTCTTAATATGAGGCTTTCACTGTTGTAGCCCTCAATCTCTTGGCCAGTGTCTCAAGTTGTATTATAGATTAGTCTTCATTAGACTTGACCATGCCAATGTTGTCCATGTATTCTGGTCAGAATGCCTTATGAATACAACATCTGTGACGAGTGCGTTGGCACATATGCAGTTGTGATAAATATAAATGGTGTGAGAGTATTTACCTTGATAGTCTTCACAATCCCGTGTACTTGCATAGGTGTTAGCGCAAACTATTGTCAGTGAGGATTCAAAATAATGAGGTATGCGTTTCCCCCAAAAGTTCTCCCCAGAGAATATTACTGGATATTGGATGTTCATGTGTTTGTTCAAGTCTCGCATAATACCCTTCACCTATCATGTTTAACATTTTCCTCCTCTGTCTTATATTTAAAGAGTGAAACTATTACCTAATCCTCTAAGCCTAACCCTCTAACATTCTAACCCCACACAAAAGTTGCAGTTCAATACATATACATATGCACAATTTTATATATATAATAACAAATGTAGGGGTGATTTTTTTTGGTTGAACCGAGGTGTAGGGCGAGGAAATAAAAAAATTGTGCTGGGAATAATTTATCAGTTTACCAGCTTGTCTGCAGGTGTTTATCACGGTTACCAGTATTACTGTCATTACTGTAATAGATTATCCTAGGCAAATTTATTATATTGTATGATATAGATGGTGAAGGGCTCATTGTTGTTAATGCTATGCAACAAGACGGTATCTTTCCTTGGAGAAGTGTGGTTGTGATTGCATAACTTTGGTGTGAACTGTTTCAATAAAATAACATTTCGTCCTCATTGTTGTTATTACTGCAGGGGTAGATAGAACATGTGGATCGAATTGGGCGAGACCGAAAAAACTGCACGAGGAAGTGACTTGGGTGTCAAACTGACCAGGTTGTTAGACAGGGTAGGGTACAAGTTCAACTAATCAACATCCTGTATGATAGCATTATATAATTTTGTGGGTGGAAATATTTTTATTACCTATCGAGATTTGTTTTGTACCAAACAACGTTGTGTATTTCACTCATACCTTATCACAGCTATATGTCTATTGGAGACACAATAGAATACAAAGCGGAACATACAAATAACCTATCACAGCTACATACATGAGTACCTGGCTATAGACACTGGTGGATATATGTGAACAAGTAGTCTGAGTGCAATAATTGCAGTGTGGCTGAATGCTCTCCAGAGACATCAATTTGGTGTTGGAATGAAGTCTGCCAGGGCGCATGAAGTATAAAGTGCTTTGCGTGGTCCTAAGGACTTCCATTCCGTATAAGAACTTACTTTACCTTTTATATGAATATGTCCAAGAGTTAAGGAGTAATCCAGCAATTTGTGAAATAAAAAATTGCTGTAAAATATTTGTCCAATTTAATCACTTATGATCACTTGTTCTGTGTTGTCATCAGCCTTTCCAAAGCTCTAAATGTTTGTGAGAAACATGAGGTTTTGTTTGGCATTTAAAGCAGTACTCTCATATATTTGAGGCGAGAACCATAACCAGCTGCTGATGTTTGTGTTTTTGAAGGTAAACTGCACAGAACAAACACTTCAACTTCCACCAAAGTCACCCTAAAATACTGAACATTATTAAGTCCATTTAAATACTTTTCTGCTGCACACAAATAGCTTATCAAAGCTACGTCTTTATTGGAGACAAACAGAACATATAGGCCAGAATATACAAATATCCTGTCACAGCTACATGTCTTTATTTGCTTTTTGGAGACCAACAGAACACACAGAGCAGAACATAAAAATAACCTATCACAGCTACATGTTTTACTGGAGACCAATAGAACACATAAAGCAGAACATAATTCACATGCTGAGTGCGTGCACAATTTCTTATCAACATATGATTCATACATCTTGAGAAAATACTGTTGAAAAAATACACATTAATTTGTTTTACTGTTTATGCATTCTATTTAAACCACAACTTATAGTTATTAAACATGCAACTTGTGAACATTTACAGTGACAATTTCACTCTGACATTATACAAACGAACTTCTATTTCTATATTTGATTTTGTTTATTGCTATGCTGACCGCACACACACACACACACACACACATATATATATATATATATACATACATACACACACATAAAATGTGGATTTTAAAGGCAAACTGCTACACCAGTGCTGCAACCAAATACCATTGGACAATACACGAAACCATGTTACATAGATCATACAGGAATGACGAAAACCTGGCACAACAAACACCCATCATATACACATGGAATCTCCACTTTTCATACAATGACAGGATATTTTATTATCTCACCAATGATATACTTTATACTATACATTCATCAGTTGGAAGACACTGGTTAAAGCTTGATGTATACTAAATATTACTAACACACATGTATATATAACAACAACAGACGTGTATAACTACATTTCTCGGTTTCTATGGTCTAACATCATTCTGGAGAAAAGCAGAACATACAAATTCCCACTACCGGCATGCTACGTATCTTGGCATTAATTTCTAACCACTCGCCAAACTCTATAACAGATATGTTGAGATCAACTAGCAAAAATCTATCAATGGCGACACGATAATTGTTGCAGTATGAGCTTAAATTAATCTGGTTTCTGTAATCTAATTCTTTCTGTGGTTAACTCTGTGGACATTCCACCGAAAACCCATAAAGATCTGTAGCATAGCATTAATTTTTGCAACATCCAGCCACATGTAAACATTTTTAACAAGTGTGACTTGCATTGTTGAAGCAAGCATCCAACCATCCGTTTAATCTGTGTGCACGTATGAAATGCATAACAATGGTCGGCCTTTCTAAAGTGGATGCTTGGGGTCAACTGAGGTTGACATATTAATGACATGCATAATTGGCGCAGTAGCTCGGTGATTAGGGCAACACACTGCCAATTGAGAAAACCAGGGTTTAAATATTTTTCGTGCCGTTTCAAAGCTTGAGCAGTTTCAATCACTCCACTTCGTCCGAGTTCATTCGGCTGTGTAAACGAAAACCTGGCTATAGACAGTGGTGGATACATGTGAACAAGTAGTTCTTGCGTAGCAATCACAGCATGGCTGAATGCTTCCTGGAGAAATCAAGTATTGTGTTGGAATGAACAGGTCTGCCAGGGGGTGGACTGTAAATAGCTTAGAGTAGTCCTAAAGACTGGACACTGCACTATATATAAAAAAACTTACCTTTACATAATGAAACACATAATGAAAGACGGAACACTGCGCTATATATAAGAACTTACCATTACATAATGAAACACATAATGAAAGATACGTTTGTCAATATATATGATACATGCATCCAATAAGGCATTTGCTGCATTTAGTTTTGACAGTTACAAAAAACTTTTCTGGAATTCAAACAAAATTAATCTGCTGGATCCAGGATAATAAGAAAATGCAAAGGTTAGTCTTGTAATGTGCATCATGCATGCTGCTAAACGCACATTTTAACTAACATTTTATGATACATTATTGATATTAGGTGTTCTACAAATAATAAATTATTATTAGTAGTAAAGTTAGTGTTAGAGTTAGAAAATGGACATAAACAAACTCAGGATTACAAAGTATCGATGTATGTAATCATACGGTGGAATGGCTTGTTACGAAACTGGCACAATAACATGACTTGACACGTCATCAACCAGGCCACTAGAAATCACCATTACTGTCACCAACACGTTCGTAATACCTGCCAAAATACTGTGTTGTGTAGAAATGACATTATTTTTAACAATCTGGTGTGTTGTTGGATTAGTTTTCTACTCTTAGACCATCTGATGCGACGTTTTCACTTTAATAATATCGTAGGTGTCAAACATCTGCTCATGGAACAGCAGGAAAGTGCACATGAAATAGTGTCACAAAAGTGGGAAGTCCCCTCCTACACTCAACTCCGTGCGAGAAAATGTGAAATTATCTGAGACCAAAGAAATATCATAATAAAATAATAGCAAAAAAACCTCAGAGCGATTTTACCTTGAATTTTTTAAAATAAAAAAAGCTGGATATTTTGTCCAAATAGCAGGAAAGTGGGACCAAGGAAAAAGTGTCATTTCCTGTCCGAAAGCAGCAATGTTGACACCTATGTTATATATAGTTCATGAAAGTTACTCTGCTTATCTTGGAGGATCCATAATCATTTAGTAACACAAATAGCTTCTATTAAAATGAACAGAATATTCCATAATTGCTTGTGGCTATAGAGTTCATTCTGGGCAGACAAGGGTAGCAACCCTGAAAGGTGGTGATCTTAAGATCTTGTATAAACAGTACAATAAATTGATATATTTTATAATTCAATTTGTTGTAGCAAGGTGCATCATCAGGTTAATGAAGTAACTACAGACATACTGATGCGACGCAATGTACACATTAGTCTGTTTTCAAGCATACACTAGGATGAGGATGCATTTGTTTTAACCAACAATTTCAACATGACCCAATAAAATTGCAGCCATACTGTCGAGAAAATACGTGACTGTACGTATTTCTGTCTTGAACGATGTGTTGTGGAACGTGTTATTAACCACTGATGTCCAAGAGTTCTACAGTGTTTTGTGGAACTTTGATCGGAAGTGCATGAGAGTTTCTGTCTTGAATGCTGTTAATGCCTTGTGTGGTGGAACGTGTTATTAACCACTAACGTCCAAGCATTCTTCGGTGTTTCGTGGAATTTTGATTAGATGACACACACGGTTGTGTCTTGAATGCTGCTAATGCCTTGCGTGGTGGAACGTGTTATTAACCACTGACGTCCAAACATTCTTCAGTGTTTCGTGGAACTTTGATTAGATGTCACACGAGCTTGTGTCTTGAATGCTGCTAATGCCTTGCATGGTGGAACGTGTTATTCACCATTAATGTCCAAGCATTCTTCAGTGCTTCCTTGAACTTAGCCTTGAAGTGCGCGAGAGCCTGTTCCTCGCTCTGGTCAACGAGCAGTGCGTTCTTGAGGTACTCGATGTCCTGGATGGAAGACAGCTCTGGAATGCCGGTATTCATCATCATCATAAAGAGCGTGATGAGAAAGTTGCTCTGGTGTCGCAGCGCCAGGTACGCACGCTGGCAACACTCCTCAAACCTGCCAACAAGCAGAGATGGGGCGATTACATCACAAGTGTAATCGATTATGATTATGATTCCTGTTAAAATTTATGAGTAAGATTACAAGTACAATTATTTAGAAAATGAGTGTAATCGATTACAATTGCTTTTGTATGTAATCATGATTAAAATCCTGATTGCATTTAAGAATATAATTGGCATAAACAATTAATAAAACCCACATTATTATTGTCACCAATGTTATTCAAGACAAAATCAAAGATGATATTAAAATACAGTCACTGCACATGCATTTTATACAAAATAAAGATAAATGCAATAAATAAATAAATGCTTGCAATGTAGTTGGAACCTGGGCAACAGAAATATGCCAAAAAAATTGTAACTGATTGTAATCATGATTATGATTACACTGGCAATGTAATTGAGTACAAATATGATTACTTTGCCTTTTTGATCAATGTAATCAAGTACGATTACTCAAACATTGTCTACGATTATACATTTGTCCTTGAATGTATATAATAAATTGGTTTCTTAGCTTGTTAAATTAGACATAGTTCTCATCTCTGAATATTTCGGCCATGAGATATTAGGAGATGAGAACAAGTTTCTTAAGAGGTAAACTATATCTAATAAGACACATTTGTTTTTTTTAAATCCCTTTCTAATGACTACTTGCTGTTTCTTAAAAAATTCCAACTATCATAGCTATTGTAATTTTACACAACTTTTTAACTGCCATTTTTAATAGGCATAGATTACGTTATGTATTTATAGTACGCATTTTCCTTTATTGTATTGATAGACGAATGAAATAGTTGAAAGAAAAGAAAAACAACTGCAAGGCAAAAGCTGGCTAAATGATCCAAACCATGTTCTTATGATATCTGACATGATCATGATAGAATAAAGTGTAGGGCTTCCTGATGTGACAATGGTAGTTTCCATTGCACAAATACTTCTTGTTATTCACAGTACAAATATGATATGTCGCCGCAGACAACTCTCAGCAAAGTGTGCTGCTAATACAGCCACACAGATCGGTTAAGTTTGCTTTTATGTTTAACATTTACTACATTATATAACATTAAGTAAGTCGTTTTCTGCAGCCCATCGCAAATCAGGCTCATTAATGTTCATATTTGTGTGAACAGTTGAAGTGTTATTTGCAGTCGGTTCAATAACAGTGCAAACGTCTGTTAAGAAAGAATTTACTTTCTTTCTTTTGTCTTTCCCAGAAACGGTTCACCCAGAAAAACAACCGCATGATTACGTCGTGATTACGTTGTATGCCCGAACACATGATGAATACCAGCCAATCAGATATGCTATATGGCTGCAAGTCCAAAGACGTTTATTTTGTCCCAGAAAAACAAGTCAGACGATACACAGGCAGATATAAAATTACTTAAGCCATGTGCTGAGTACGGTAAACTAGAATAAACATTTCTTTTTGCTTTCACTGAAATTCCAGGAGATTGGATCTACCGTCTGGAAGCCTGGAAGATTTGATGAATCAAATCCGGGAAACTTAACATGTATGGATATATCTAGGGGAATGGCAAAACAGCTAGAATACGATCACCATTGGCAGGAAATGGCAGGAGTTATTCTGCGCTCTTGTACCTTTCAAAGGCTTTGCTGTCGTTCTTGTCTCCGCGTTGTATCACGTAGACGAAGTCCGAGGTGAGTACGAATGGCACTCGTTCCCGCTTGACACCAAACTTGAACTTGGAATGGCCGAGGAAGTGGCCAAAGTCTATGTGGAACATCTACAAGCAAGTCAAATGGTTATTACAAAATTTACAGTATCAAGCTGTGCCAAATTCAAAACCTAGGACCAATTATCTACTGACTATAATTGCTAGCAGCGTTAATAAGTTTAAAAACAAAACTGACAAACATCTCAGATGGGCGGGTTACACATTACACATAGACGAATAGTCACTGCATTCTTGATAAACCCTTGGTTTACTTGTCCACTTGCGATCTTTTATGAAAAACTGATTTCCAGCATAAACGTGATGACATGATACTCACCCGCACGTATAATATATATACATAACCATTGATTATATGTTTTATAATATCATTACAACAAAAGAAGTCATAGTTTTGGGGCTACGTACCTAAAAGAAATGAACTGACCATGTGCAATGAAAATCAAGAATCTCACACCAGTGGTTTACTCAGAATGTGTTCTAAAAGTGGAAGATTCCGGTCATTTCTCCGGTTGACCGAGGGCTGACATGTTAACCACTGCGACCGATATATGAATGTGCAGTTCTATGAAATCAGGTAACCTAGACTACCTTGTGACATGTTAAGCTCTGCCTGTATACTTAGAACCAAAGCAGTCTCAATAAAAGAGGATTTTATGTCAGAAAGCGGACTAGTTTAGTAAAGAAAGGCCAAAATATGTTACATAATTTGAGTTTGGACACAAACAACATGACTTTTGTTTCCGTTTAACACACAGCAATGTGGATAAAAATCACCCGTGTGATATCCATTGTACACATAGCACATTCACGTCTAGTGGGAAGTATTTTGCCAGTTTGAACAGTCTGAATTAAAATTTTTACATCACTGATGCATTTCATGAGGATTTATAATACTTTATAGCATTTCACCATCAGACACTGCAAGACTGTGCCCACCTGGCCATTTGACTTGAGCATGATATTGCCACAGTGACGGTCTTTGATGCCCAGCACATAGGTGGCGACACAATAGCCAGCGCACGACAACAGAAACTCCTCTGTTGCTTTGTCGAGGCTGAAACCAAGAAATTGTCCCAATGTAAAAAGACAGGTTTCAGCTTAAGTTTCGGGCTTTATCAGGACACATACCATATTTCTTTACAACACACACCACTTATCAGCTATTTGTATCCCTTTTTTAATAGAATTTTTTTGATATTAAAAAAAATCAGTTACTGATGTCTACCAGATGGCTAAACCTTCATATAGCATTGCTAAAATCAAGCTAATTTTATTTGTAAAAAAAATAATAAACAGCTTTTCTGTTAGACATGGCATAACCAAAGGACATTCATGCTTTTGTTATAATTGTATTTCTCACCAACAGAATGAACAACTGCCGGCTTCAAGACAATCTACGCCCATACCCACGGCAAACTTTGTCCTGACGTGACCAACCTTTTGTCATCTTCATTCTGTTCCTTGAGCCACTGGTAGAGACACTTCTTATTGAATGACTTCAGAATGCTGGCATACTTCTTCTGAATGTTAGCGATTGTCTCAGCACCAACAACTGTCTCGATGAGGCCTTCACGGTCCCCCGTAGTTAGACAGCCATAGATGCTCAGTCTGGACACACACAAGACATGGTCAGTACTTGCTGCCCACTAGATCGATGTAACTGCGGTCACTCTCTTCAGTGGACATTTTGACTGATTCTTATGCGCAAACAACAACAAAGTTCCTTACATCCATGAGTACAAGGGAGGTTGACGAACACTGAGGGGTAGAATGGGGGACGTCAAAGTTGTTCATTTGAAGACATTGTTCCTGACATTGGTAGTCCACATAATGAGACGCCGCAGTAAATTATTTCAATTATCAGTGTAGATTGGATATCAGGAAGTACTCGTTCTAACAGAGGACAACAAATGAATGGAACAAATTATCTACAGATTGTGTAAATGCTAGCAGCGTGAACATGTTTAAAAACAAGGTTGATACATATCTCAGGAGGTCGGGTTACAGATTGATGAAAAATTTTTTGATTCCCGATAAGTCAATGGCTTCTTTTCCACTTGCCATCTGGGCCTTTGGCTTGGATGGCAATTTTGTTAAGTGTAAAACCAACTTGCACTAAGAGCCAGCACAACGTAGTGGATACTAGAGCTAGCACATAGTAGTGGATACTACAGCTAGTACATCGTAGTGGATACTACAGCTAGCACATCGTAGTGGATACTAGATAGGTTTGATTTTTCTGTGTGAAATGATTCTAAAATAGGATGAGTGGAAATGTGAATTATGGGAGCAGTTCTAAACAGAAATGTGAGCCCATGGAGGGATATTATCACTGTAAAATCAAGACGGCGCCTTGTAGAATGCTGAACATACCTGAGGTCCAGGCCCTCCGCCTGCCAGATGGCATCCATTACTCGCAGTATCTGCAGCGTCAGCATGTCTTGTCTCAAGTCTGCAACGCACATCCACCACAGGACGTCACAAACACGGGGAAACCTATATATTTCTTCTATTCATGAAAAGGGTCCTCAGGTTGGTAGATAACAACCAAGTAACAATTTTCTTCTAATCACAACTATTGAGATTTACTTACTCAATGTTTTAACTACCGTCAGTAACCTTCATCAGGAATTGAATTCTGGGACAACTAGTTCTTCGTCTTCTGCTCTGCATGCCAAATGGTGAGCAGAAGAACTAGTCGTCCCAGAATTCAGTTCCAAACCGAGTGTTTTTAAATGTAATGTAATATACTTGTTAATGGGAATAAGACGTAAAGTCAATTGTGTAACATATTTAAGTTTGGAGGTCAACTACCCCCCAGGCCCAGTGAAAAAAATCAAGGTTCATCTAAACAATTAGGTCAAGATAACTGGTTTCACACAAATTTTATAGACCTAGTGCCATACTTCATTATTATTATTATTATTGTAAGATGCATTGACAACTCACACATACTCACACACATGCACGCACACACCCACCCACACAAACACACTTGCATGCACATGCTCACATACACGCATGCACACTCATACACACGCACACACACAAGCTCACATATATGCACGAACACATGTGCACGCACACAATGCTCACACATACGTAGGCATGCGCACAAATGCATGCGCACAAACACACGTGTGCCAACACACACACACACACACGTCACGTCACTCTTCGTGGGTGAAGAATAAACCCAAGAGAAGTTGTGCAGACAGTAGAGGAGCCAGTACAGACCATCGCCACTCTTGTACATGATGTAGATCTTTGTGTCCTCCGCAAACTTGTCTTCATTCTCCCACACCAGCCAGAGGGGCTTCTTGGCCGAGTCCATGAACTTACACAGGGACGTACTGTGGAAACATCACCACATACAGAGGCCAACAAATAGTCATGATTTAAAACTCTGTCGTCACTTCATTGAGCCCATCCCCTATCTATGAATAATCTATGAATAGTTTTATGTCATAGTACATACAGCCAGAGAACTTTTGCCATTTATTCACGCAATTTTGACTGGATCCATTCAAAACTAGTTTGTCCAATAATTTCACCAAAATAAAAAAGAAATTTTACAAATGAGCTAACATCTCATAGTGAACACTAAAATGGTTAGTTTTTCTTGAAATGAGTCTGAAACTAAACAAGCAAAAAATCTAATTGTGGAATAAAACAATTAATTCTTATGGATCCTGATAGATCTGACTAAGTGTGGCTAAGAAACAGTGAAAGCTCGATATATTAGATAGAAACAAACTGATTCAGAGGCTGACATAACTTTGTAATACAACTAACCAAAATATGTTGTTTTCAACAGATGGCTTGAACAGGCAATTCTTTTATTATATTCATGACCAATCTGAGGAATTATGCCCTTGCTTTTAATCCACATTTAAAAAGTGAATTTTGCGACTCACTCCATTTCTCCCAACCGGAAGGCGGGATCGAGGATGGAAGTGAACCCTGTCAGCACCTGGCGGTTGATCTTAGTCTGCAGCATTCTTCGCAGTTCTTCCTTTCCCTTCTCGCCCACTTTTATTTTCTGAATGCAAAGTCCAAGTTTCACTTTCGCTTTCCAGAGCATTGTAGAAACACACCTTTTCACTTCCAAATGCATGGAAAGACAATGTTTATCATATCACTCTGAAAGCTTGGTACGTTTTAAATCGCTCCCTAGGTTATTGGTTTGCACGAGCGATAGGGAGCGAGAGCGATAGGGAGCGAGAGCGATCGCTCGCCTCAAATATGAAACCCTGCAATATTTATCATATCACTCTGAAAGCTTGGTACGTTATCAACCTTCAGTGTTCTAATATGTTAATTTTCTAGTACGCACTGATTACGTTAAGAGTGCCAGGGTAACATAGCATAAAGGTAACACATGTACAATATGTGACTTTTTTATATATTAATGGTATAATTTCAGATTAATTTAAATTTATGGTGGAGGGCCATAGGAAAGGGGGGGCAGACCACAATTAAGATGTAAAGACTGCATTAAGAGGGATGTAAGAAAGGTGGAGGAAGATGACAAGTGGAGGGAGAAGACTGTCGATAGGGAGAAGTGGAAGGGGATAACAGCTGGGGCAGTGCAGCAGTACATGAACTAGACTCACCCCTTTATAAAGGGAGCAAGGAAAGAGATAACAGCTGGGGCAGTGCAGCAGTGCATGAACTAGCCTCACCCCTTTATAAAGGGAACAATGAAAGGGATAACAGCTGGGGCAGTGCAGCAGTACATGAACTAGCCTCACCCCTTTATAAAGGGAGCAAGGAAAGAGATAACAGCTGGGGCGGTGCAGCAGTACATGAACTAGACTCACCCCTTTATAAAGGGAGCAAGGAAAGAGATAACAGCTGGGGCAGTGCAGCAGTGCATGAACTAGCCTCACCCCTTAATAAAGGGAACAAGGAAAGAGATAACAGCTGGGGCAGTGCAGCAGTACAACAACTAGACTCACCCCTTTATAAAGGGAGCAAGGAAAGGGATAACAGCTGGGGCAGTGCAGCAGTACAACAACTAGACTCACCCCTTAATAAAGGGAGCAAGGAAAGAGATAACAGCTGGGGCGGTGCAGCAGTACATGAACTAGACTCACCCCTTAATAAAGGGAGCAAGGAAAGAGATAACAGCTGGGGCGGTGCAGCAGTACATGAACTAGCCTCACCCCTTAATAAAGGGAACAAGGAAAGAGATAACAGCTGGGGCGGTGCAGCAGTACAACAACTAGACTCACCCCTTTATAAAGGGAGCAAGGAAAGGGATAACAGCTGGGGCGGTGCAGCAGTACAACAACTAGACTCACCCCTTTATAAAGGGAGCAAGGAAAGGGATAACAGCTGGGTCGGTGCAGCAGTACAACAACTAGACTCACCCCTTAATAAAGGGAGCAAGGAAAGAGATAACAGCTGGGGCAGTGCAGCAGTACAACAACTAGACTCACCCCTTTATAAAGGGAGCAAGGAAAGGGATAACAGCTGGGGCGGTGCAGCAGTACAACAACTAGACTCACCCCTTTATAAAGGGAGCAAGGAAAGGGATAACAGCTGGGGCGGTGCAGCAGTACAACAACTAGACTCACCCCTTTATAAAGGGAGCAAGGAAAGGGATAACAGCTGGGGCGGTGCAGCAGTACAACAACTAGACTCACCCCTTTATAAAGGGAGCAAGGAAAGGGATAACAGCTGGGGCGGTGCAGCAGTACAACAACTAGACTCACCCCTTAATAAAGGGAGCAAGGAAAGAGATAACAGCTGGGGCGGTGCAGCAGTACATGAACTAGCCTTACCCCTTAATAAAGGGAGCAAGGAAAGGGGTAACAGCTGGGTCAGTGCAGCAGTACATGAACTAGCCTCATCCCTTTATAAAGGGAGCAAGGAAAGAGATAACAGCCGGGGCGGTGCAGCAGTACATGAACTAGCCTAACCCCTTAATAAAGGGAGCAAGGAAAGAGATAACAGCCGGGGCAGTGCAGCAGTACATGAACTAGACTCACCCCTTTATAAAGGCTCTTGCCCATGACTCACCTTCATAGCATCACTGAGTTTCTTGAGCCTGGCGAGCGACTCAACTTGCCGAGTGAGCACCCGTAGGTGTTGTTCGTTGGCACGACAGTAAGCCTCAAGGATCAGACCAAACTGGATCGTCACAGACGGTACGTGCATCTCCGACCTGGCACAATGTCGTATTATTTTTAAGATCTCTATTATTTCATATCAGGTACTTTCATCTAAGTAACCGGCATATTTACATTCACTGCTTGCATTCACAGCCTAGACAGCTTCAATCGTCACCACTAGTTCATGAGGGTGGGTCTAAAAATTTGGACACCAGGGTTTGGACGACAATATTTAATTGCACTATCTTTTACTGAGGACAACAACACAAAATTATCATGGTACTACTGATGGTCCAAGAAGGTATTGCGACAATACAACATTACAACGACATTATTACAATACAAAATTGCCACAAAATATAATATTTCTACAAAATGGCATTACAACTATATGGCATTGTTACAAAATATAGCACTACTACAATACGGCATTGGATTATTACATTGCTTCAAATTCAACACTGCTACATTTACTCTGTCAATGTGACATTAACAGCTGTCATTGCTATGCCTACCAATGAAAAAATAACTCAAGACAAACTAGAATTTAACCAACGCATCACTTCCAGGGTATGCTTGCGAACTTTTGCATAAAAGTTTCTCTACTGTCCCAACCAATGTAACAGTCAATACACCGTGATACTCACTTAAGTCAGTACACCGTGACACTCACTTAAGTCAATACATTGTGATACTCAACTTGAGTCAATACACTGTGATACTCACTTAAGTCAATACACTGTGATACTCACTTAAGTCAATACACCGTGATACTCACTTAAGTCAGTACACCGTGATACACACTTAAGTCAATACACCATGATACTCACTTAAGTCAATACACCGTGATACTCACTTGAGCAGCCAGAAGAGGTAGTGGCCGATACGGCGGTTGTTGAGCGCCCTCTCTAGGAGGAAGTCAACAAGATCGCACTGGAAGTACGACTCATACTTGAGAACTTGAACCAGCTGTAGGAGGTACTCGGACAACTTCACATCACTGCAATTAACACATTGCAAAAAATCAAACCTGCCTAGTATCCACTAAGACATGCTAGCTCACTTGTGCAACTTTTGTATCTATTAAATTATTTAATGCTTGATCCAACATTTATTGAAATGAAAACGGAAACGCTGAACCCACAAATTTCGCCCTTGGCGAAATTTCAAAAACTTTGTCATGTGATCAGCGAGAGGATGTAAGTCATGCCCATGTTCAGCCTTGACCCCACAGTTATTACCGTTTTGGATATCCACTATTTTGAGCCTTACCAGATGTAATGACTAAAGTAAATTCTTTTGATGATTTGAACAAAAATACACACTTTTTATTAAGCTGGAGACAAAATGTACTCGACCACAGATCTAATTCCTCAAAGTTAAGCCAGTTGAGTTCTTTTTCCAACATAAACCGCACTACATTCCAAATCCTTTCCAGGTCAAGTCTTGTAGCAATTATACACAGATCATCACAAATCATAACATACCTTATGCTCCTCAGGCAACTGACAGCGTACGACCGCACACCCTGGTCAGCATAGGCAAAGTCCAGCAGCTCGAGGGCTTGGTTGGGATGTAACTTTGGCCAGATCTGTAGTAGGGCCTGCATCTGTCGAGGACCGCAAACACTGCTAGTTAGTCAGTGTGGGTGCACGAGTGCATGAGTATGTGTGTGTGTGTGTGTGTGCACGTGTGTGTGTACACGTGTGTGTGTGTGTGTGTGTGTGTGTGTGTGTGTGTGTGTGTGTGTGTGTGTGTGTGTGTGTGTGTGTGTGTGTGTGTGTGTGTGTGTGTGTGTGTGTGTGTGTGTGTGTGTGTGTGTGTGTGTGTGTGTGTTCGATTGTGTATGCTTGTGTATGTGTGCGAGTGTGAGTGTGTATGTGCTCATGTGTGTTTGTGTATGCTTGTGTATGTGTGCGAGTGTGAGTGTGTATGCTTGTGTATGTGCTCATGTGTGTTTGTGTATGCTTGTGTGTATGTGGGTTTGTGTGAGGGCGTGCATGTGTGCGTGCGTGCGTGCGTGCGTCCCAAGCCATATATTTTAAGATCTTAAATTATAATATCTATGAATATGAGTACTCTTGCTAGAAGTTATAATCCCTATAAATTATATTAATTAGATACTGAAACATTGTGATCGCATTCTAATCATACATTACAGAATACAGTGTTTGTATCATGTTAAACTGGAATGTTCATAACTGTTCATAACTGTGAGTGTCACTGCTTGGTTCAAGACAAGTGATTTTGTATTTTGACAATTTAAAGTTGGCAGATTAGAACAAAACATACATTATGCAAACTTGTGATCAATCATATTGTAACTGAAACACCAATTCAAGAATTGTAATTGGTGCTTTGTTTTTAAAAGTAATTGGAATTTATGAAAATATAATTGGTATTTTTCTTTTTCAGTTACATCATGTAATTTTTTAACTCAAATTATTTGCTATAAATAATCAATAAAATATAATATATCACACTTGTTTGTCATTGTGTACTATAATATGCAGAAATTAAAGGAAGCTGCTCTAAAATAAATCATTAGATTAAAATAGGTTATTTATTGGCTGCTCTGTTCACATACTTTTATTTTGATGTGGAATTGATAATTGGAATTTTTTTATTGAAATTAGTATTTTTGAGGTGTAACTGGAATTGTAATTTGTAATTTGTATATATTTGGAATTGATATAACATAACTGACATTATGAAGCCTTTCCCTGGACACAAAGCACGTCATATATGTGAGGTGAATTGAACTCCACCAGTGTGCCAGAGAAAGGGATTCCGATGACCCTAGAGAGGAAACTTCAGTGGTGCAAACCATTGTCTTGTGAGACAAAGATGCTGACATGAAGTGAGGTGGGTCTTACCTGTGCAACGTCAAGGTGTTTATTCCACCACATGCAGCTAACGAGCTTTGGCAGTGATTGGGGGAAGTGATATTGACACTCATAGCGTAGGTTCCACACCATCTCTTTCTCCTGCTCATGGAGAGCTGACAGCGGATCCCTCTCGACCATCACCCGCAGAGATTCCAAGTGACCCTTGTTCACAACGTTTACGTCCAGCTGAAAACAGTAGTCATTATTAAGGGGAAACACTCCACATAAATTCTTTCAATTTGAAAATTTTTTCTGAGTTTGAATAATAAGTGGCAACATATATAGTGGAGAACGGGAGCAAGGAATATAGGGAGGGAGGCGGGTGGTAGAGTTGGCAGTGAAATGGGAACAGTGACGGAATAAGAAGGAACAAAAATCGAAGACCTGTATCAATGTCAGTCTCACCTATACTATTATATTATATAAAATTCACACTATTACAGAAGCATTTTAAATGAGAACAGATTTTGGAGCAGCAAGGGCACAGCTTACATGAGAACAATAAACTAGGAACAAAACAAATAAGAAAGTAGAAAGAAACCAATGTACCATGACTGTTTGACAGTTCTGTCGGATGCAATCCTCACGTGATGCCATGGTTTTGAACACTTTGCCACCTTTAGTGAAGTCAGTGTGTTGAGCGGCCACTTCCAACACCTAGCAAAGCCACACACAACGACACGTTACTCAATGGGTCATACTATGTACATCTAACAGAATAGTGTAATCTTTCTAAAGAAGATTGGGCATAATTTTGCATGAGTAACATCAATGTTTTACTCAATTTGTCACATAATGTACGCCTAACAGAACAGTGTAATCTTTCTATAAAATTATCTAAGAATGGGCATAATTTTGCATCAGCAACATTCACGTTTAGTTTGTACTCAGTACAAGAGCTTCGGCAGGTTAATACCAGGAACAATTAATATGATATATTGGCCACTCTCACTACCCCTGCTTCAAATTGTTTCCTCAATAATGCTCCAAGAAGCAACAAAAAAATTTCTGTAGAATTTACTAGTCTTTAAATTTCAATTATGCTTGTAATGGACACATGCCAACTTTACCTCAATATCATGAACAGTTTATCATAAATCTTTTGCACTGACTGTTTAACTTTTAATATTAAGTTGGTAATGTATTAAATATCTTAACCTTTAAAGACTGGTCATGTATCGTCAGGTGCGACTTTTCTATTGCTCCATAGAGGAGGGCATGGGTATTGATCGATAGAGGGGTTGCCTAGGCATTGCCTGGTTGTAATGACGTCGCGAAATGTTTAGTTTGAGGCCGGCAACTGTAATTTGAAAGACACTGCCGAAAACCCATCCGTCCAGATAAAGCAACCACGGTGCTACAATCACAGTTGATCATGGATCAAAGTGAAGTACTCAGGATTATCGACAATATGAGTGATAGTGATAGATGTTCTGGTAAAGACGACAGTGCCAGTGACAATGATATAATACTGCCCATGTCTGAACACATTTTGGTAGATTGGTTGGCAAGGGTGTACGCATAGTAATCGTCTGGATTTTTACACTTGTCAATAATTTCTGTCCAAAATGTCAAATAATGTACTGATTACCTTCATGATTTGTATAAATATTAGTGTTCTTTCTAAATTTGCAATCATTACTCATCTGTGACTAGTAGCTTTATTTTGGTAGATAGGCTGGTTTGCGCATACATCTTCTGGATTTTTATACTCGCCAATGATGTGTATATAACATGTCAAATAATGTACTTGTTACCTTCATATTTTGCCACTTGGTGTAAATAGTGTGATACGCAATCATTATTCATATGTGACTATCTGTTTTGTTGTCATTGCATGTGATGTTCGATAGTACATTAGTAGTCCTAATATTTTGTGGCCATTTTGAAAAAATTATTATGTCACATAATTTCAAAATAACTTTTTTTCTCCATTGTGAGGATGTTGCCTTTCCAAAACTGTAAACATGTGTAGGGAGTCATGGTAATCATGAAATCAATTGACTTTTAAAATATACACATTACCAGAAAAAAATCTGGGTCTGTAAAGGGTTAATATTAATGTAATACTCTAAAATTGTCTAACAATATTTAATGCTCTTCTGTATAGCCAAAGCACAAATGTATTATTATTAGTAGTAAGAAGTCATCAATATAATAAGAAATAGTAACAACATCAATATTGTAAAATACAATCAAAATTCGTCAATTTACAGTTGCAAATGTCAAATATTGTTGTTGAGATGTACCTTTTCAAAGCTGGGGTATGTGATGGGGCCAGGCTGGTTGTAGTTGTGGAATGTCACCGTGAGACAAACAGCGCAGTGAGCCTGGGTATTCTGTGTGACAGTACCTACAACGACACAGACCGTGTAAGAAATGTCACCATGGGACAGCGCAGTGGGCCTAGGTATTCTGTGTGACAGTATCTACAACACAGACCATGTAAGAAATGTCACCATGGGACATCGCGAACGAAGTAAGAAAAGACATCTTTCTCTACACAAGCAGAACAAATTTTCATTTGCAAAATGTTCTAAAATTTGTCAAGTGGATCCAGACACCTACCTACGGAGCCAGGAACCTACCTATAGGGCCAGACATCTACCTATGGAGCCAGACACCTACCTACGGGGCCATACACCTACCTACAGGGCCAGACACCTACCTATGGGGCCAGACACCTACCTATTGGGCCAGACACCTACCTATGGGGCCAGACACCTACCTACAGGGCCAGACACCTACCTATGGGGCCAGACACCTACCAATGGGGCCAGATACCTACCTATGGAGCCAGACACCTACCTACGGGGCCAGACACCTACCTATGGGGCCAGACATCTACCTACAGAGCCAGACACCTACCTATGGGGCCAGACACCTACCTACGGGGCCAGACACCTACCTACGGGGCCATAAACCTACCTATGGAGCTAGGCACCTACCTATGGGGTTGAGCACAGTCTCCTCTGACAACATGTCATCATCATTGGCAGGCCACATGTACAGTGTGTGGCAGCCAGTCTTCATGATGCCTCGGAAATCAAACAGTGGAATGTTCGCCCAGGACAACGGAACGATATCCTACAAGGAAACATTTACATTACTATAATGCTTCTTGTGACACTAGATGCTCATCCATGATTCCCAATATCTTATCTCCTCAGAAACACAAGTGATTTAACATTTGTTTTAATTTTATCCTTAGCCCGTAGCCCTACACCCCACCAATATCACCCACTTTTAGCCCACCCCACCACCTGTCCAGTCAGCCCTTTATCATATGCGCCACCCATGGTACCCACTCTCTGTAGGTTCAGAATGAATAGTCTTAGCACAGGTGAATTTTAAGATTCCACTTTCTAACAACTTTCCACTGTAGTTACTACCTGCAACCCATACACAAATCAACTTCGTTCACCTTAAGGTTGCTGGGGCGGCTAACATGTCAGCTGATTCTTTCATTTTTTCCTCATAACACGCTAGGAAATATTTAACTGAATGTCGACACCAAAAATAATCACCTGGCACTAATGTCACATTTCGCCAATCCATCCTTTAAAAAACAGTCTTTTTGGAAATCCCCGACTTCTTGGAAACGATGACGATGTTTCCATAGTAACGACCACGTGTTTCAACCTTTGAACTAGCGTAAATTTGTTCGCCATGAATGCGGAACATATCGTCTGGTTACTGTAAATCCTGTACACATCAGTATTATATGTACCTAATTAATTTATTGTGCCTTTGAAGCTATAACGAAAATGGCAAGTAGATGTAACCTGATGACTACGCCGGATAACAGGCCAATAAAAATGATCGTAAACATGCCTTGCCACGTGTTTGTCAGATGGCTGGCGTAACCTGATACTGTAGACAACAAAATACAGATTGTAGGGCCATCATGACAACAAATTAAGGAGACATATCAATATTAGATATGGCTGTTCTATTATGTCAACAGTACATAAAACGCCCGTGAAAAACATCACATTTCAAGCATGATACGCATATCTATTGACATTTCTGTTATCCCTAACAACCAGGAAATGTTACCTAATTCAATGTTTTATAAAAACTACAACATTTACAACGCTGAAATGCGGCTTATCAAATGCATGTATCCATGAGTACAATCACACAGCGTTCTGGAACGAATGGTAGAGGGGTTGTCTCAAAATGTTTTTTAACTTTTGGCTGCCATTAAAAATTCTGCTAAGATCGTCGTGTAGCCGCTGTAATTCATTCATGTTAACCAAAATAGCTCACGGGATCATCAGTGACACTGTCATTCTTACATTTATTTGTTTGGGGATATTCTCAAAGTTATACAAGATGGCATTTTGTGGGCATTTTTCATATTTACACATTTTTTTGTAAAATCATGAAACATCACTAAATAAATGAAAACATTTTATTTTCTGGAGTATTATTTAGTATCTCAACTACAATTTGTGAAAAAAACGGTTGGTTTATCATAAAAACGTTTACTGAAACTATTAATTTCAACGCAAGCATAGACTAGCCGTCCCAGCTACCTTAAATCTTTTTCCCTTAGCCTTGGTTGTCTTCTTCTCGGGCGGAGAGTACAGCATGAAACAGAGTCGTGCCATGCGAGGGATATCCTGCAGAGAGATGTCCAGCGTGGCACTCTCCTCCCACTTGGCAGTGTCGTCCTCCAACTGTCTCTCGGTCCAGTTGACAATGCTGCACATCGTATCACCCGCATGGTAGATACATGCGCGTAACTTCACCTGTGTACGCATACAAGATTCACTGTTGACGACCCTCTTGACTGGTTGCTGGCAATTATTTTATGTCACGGGCAGGTTGGCTAGTGTGCTCGGATTCATACCCGGCACCTAGTAATAATGAACTTCTATAGCGCCTAAATCATCACTAATCCAAGTTCAGATGCGCAACAAACCAGAGTCATTATGCATAATATCATGAATAGGGATGCACAAGTCATCTCCAGCGCGAGGGACCACCATGGATATAGGGTGGAAAAATGGTAGCTATCGTTTCAGGTGATTTTACTAAACATAAGCAAAATCAAATGTTTTCTAGGCCATGTGTAAACACAAATGATTGAAAAAAAATTATTAAAAATAAGGTTAATCAAACGTTTTCACACGCACGCGCGCGGGCACGCACGCACGCACGCACGCACGCACACACACACACACACCAACAGACCCGGTGCATAATCCTTGCTTTTTTGTACATGTATGTAGATTAGAGTTCACATTCCCACTTGATAGGATGCCAGTGTATCTAGGACTGCCCTGAATCTAACATTGCTTGCACACTTTACTGACCTTCCACCAACAAATATGTAGCACATCACAAGTTTCCACAACAGATTTAGAAACCCAGAGCCGAGGGAGGAGGTGGGTGTGAGAGAGTTTCAGGAGGAAGCTGCTCAAATCAAACTATGGTGTGGTGTGATGAGCTTACTTTAAATTCAACACAATTAAGTAATTGGCTTGCTACTCCTGCATTGTTTCATTGAGCAGGTATTTCTGAAACTATAAAATGATCAGCCTACTGGTCTTTTCATGTTGTTGAAATATTGGCTCAGCCATTGTCTGTACATTGTTTACAATTACCAGCCATTGGAATAGCATGCAAACAAACCTGATATTTGGTAAATTTGCATTAATTAATGTAATAGAAAAGTAATAGACTATTATATATATTACTTTACGATCTATTACTATTACTTTTGAAAGAAATTCCTCTATTACAAGAAATAAAAAAATTTCTATTACAATTACTTATTACTATTATCCCATGCGTTTGCTTTGGAAAAACTCCCATAGAATTAATTCGGAATTTAATTGGAATTGAAAGATTTGAGTTGGAATTTGAATTGAAAAAAAATGAATTGAAAAACATGAATTGAAAAAAAGCGAACTGAATTGGAACTGATTAAACTGAAAGGAATTTGGATTGATTAAATGGAATTGACCCCAGCCCTGTACATGAGTACAGTTAAGGTGGGCTGGACACGTGGCATGAACAGAAGGGGAAAGAGAGCCAATGCACTCAGAGTGACGGGCAGAAGGAGAAGACCGAGGTTGGATGAATGACGCGATAGAGAAGAGAAGAGAACATCGACAACCGGTATCGTGCCAGCTTCATGCCGGACGTCTGGGATAAAGACGAGAACAACAACATAAAAAATGTTTCCACAACAGCAGCCGTGATTTAGACACCACCGACGCCGTACCTTGGTGTGATTCTGATAGGCGACGTTAGTGGCAGAGTGAGCGGTGACAGTGAACTTGTCCATCAGATCCCACAAACAACACTCTTCCTTCTTCACTTTCTTCCCCTTCAGCAGGGGCTTCTTAGGCGGCGGGGGAGGCGGTGTGGTCTTCTTTGGTGTCAGCGAAGGTTTGCGTGGAGGCACAACTGGCAGTCCCGGTAAGGCTGGTATTTGGTCCTCATCTGTGATGCAAACAATCAACTGTTGTAAAAAAATTACAATCAGACAACCAACTACATTTGTAGTTTAATTAAAAGGAAGGGTGCATAATTACATAACCAATATGTAGACACGGCTACAAGTCCTACAACATCTTAATTAGAGCCGATGGCATTAAACCGATATTTCTCATAATACGTAACAATGGCTAGATTTTATTCATGTCAAATTATGTACATGACAACTTATATATATTATAACACAAACGGAAAAAAGCGGTGTTCCTGTGGTAGGTTCTACATGGAATACAAGAATTGCAGGCACTGAATGATGTAACTGTAATCAAGGAAACTGGGCAGAATGGAAATCATTTCATGAACAGTTGCACAAACAACAAGGACAAACTTACTGAGTTACACAAGCACACAACGCTCCTTCTTCCAATTTAATCTACTACTGACTCCAGTCTGCGCAACCAAGGAATATGCCTTAATCCCTCCGACTCAAGGAATGTCAGAAAAAAACCAACATTTCTCAATGCTGCTTAAAATGAATAGCTGTAATCACACACAACAGAAGTGTAAGACAATGTTTCTTTTTACATAAACATTTGATTTTAGGGATAAAATGCTAATTACATTATTAAAAAATTTATTGGAATTATTCAATTAAATTCCTAAATTTGAATTGAAAGATTTTCACCAATCTGAATTTTAACTGGAACTGAAAGATTTTGAGTAAGTTGAATTGGAATTGGAACTGAAAGAAAATGAATTGACCCTCGTTTTCCTGTGCTGGTGCGATCTGGTTTATTTCCAATGTGCTCCTCAATCCAACCCTAGAATTGTATATGAAATCAAAGTCTTTGTAGCAGCTAAACATACATTTGTACACCATTTGACATACATGTTAAGTTTCACAAATGCCAATCCAGGAGATTTATACGTAAATCAGAGGGTCTCAGAAAAACGGGGGTTTATATATAAATCGGAGGGTCTCAGAAAATTGGGAATTTATACGTAAATCGGGTAGTCTCGGAAAATCAGGGACTTGTATGTAAATCGAAGGATCTAAGAGAACAAAATATTACAAAAAGAATACTTTCCATGACAATAACAACCATGTTTTATTATCACCAATCACCAACAGTTCATACATGATACAAAAGCACATTATATATATATTCACATATAACTCATCAGCTCTAGACATCTGGCACAGAAGAATAACGCCCATGTCGGTCTCACATAGAGCATGCAGGGTGACTTTACCATGCATGACAGGCACACGCCTATAATTTATGAAAACCCTCACACATATATCACAAATCTACCAGAAAAGAATAAGTCCTTGTCCATCCCACAGAGCATGCACAACAGACACAAGCCTACACATTTACTGGTGATCCTTCACATAATCCCATGTCGCAACCTTGGCCGATTTGAGAAGATCGTTCTCTGGCACAAAGGAATAACAAGGATCATCCGTGTTGATTTTGCATGACAGCAGCACACGCAGGGTGTCATTGCCAAGCTGCGACCGAGAGTCAGTGTCGAACTTTTGACACATCGAGAACACATGCTCGCTGTTGGCGTTGCTGTGGGCAATCACTGAGAGAGTTGTCATCAAACGTGCGAGGAGTGGAAATCACACTGCACCCACAAGCGTCTTCTTCTGTCCCATCTCAGCCCAGAAGGTGTCGACACGACTGTCGCTGGAGAATGATGGCAGGTTGTCGTTTGGACTCAGCTGGTAGTCCTGGTGACTGGCCGAACTTGCATGGTGAACAATGTCGCTGTTGCCACCGTTCGCTACGTGTGGTATTGCACACTCTACAGTATGCAAACATTGGTCCCTTGTCACTATGGCATATAAACTACAAGTCAGTCACCCATTCCGGCTTGTATTTTGCATCGTATTTCTTCTTCTTCGCTAAACCAACGCATGGCGAATCAGACCTGCGCTTCGCCATACTACTGTTTGTGTGCGACAAACATTGAATCAGAAGCTTTATAACACTTGGTGCATAGAACACGTGGGGAAAAATAGCCAACTGAAAACGGTGCAAGGCGGCAAGCCGAGACCGAGCACAAGAAATATGACGTGGTTACGTTGCAAGCCTGAGCACATTACAGAAAACGGCCAATCAAAACCAGTATTGACCACTTTCTGTTGACCCAGAAAAACATACTCAAGTCAGCCGGAAATAAAACCCAATTAGGCCATGCCGAGTTGAAAAAACTAACACAGAAAAAAAGTTTGTTTTGGTTTCACTGAAAATCCAGGAGATTTTTTTCCTTTCCAGAAGATCGGGAAGTTTGGTGGATTTCCAGGAGTCTCCCGGTGAATGTGGGAGACTTAACGTATGATTTGAAGATCTGAGGTGAGAACGTGTCCAAATTTGAACAAAGGGTCTGCTTGGCAATGTTACCATGTGGCAATTCAAAAAAAGAACTCAGAAGTTCTGCTCAAATCAAACTATGGTGGGGTGTGATGAGCTTACTTTGAATTCAATACAGGTTGCAGCTCCTGCTCTAAGATAACATTTGTGTCTACCAGCACATATCTGAAACCATATCCTTTGTGTGGGCCAGGAATGTGTGAAGCCATAGCCACCCCAAAGGGGCATCCCAACAATAAAGTAATTGGCTTGCTACTCCTGCATTGTTTCATTGAGCAGGTATTTCTGAAACTATAAAATGATCAGCCTACTGGTCTTTTCATGTTGTTGAAATAACGGCTCAGCCATTGTCGGTACTTTGTTTACAATTACCAGCCATTGGAATAACATGCAAATAAACCTGATATTTGGTCAATTTGCATCAATTAATTTAATAGAAAAGTAATAGACTATTATCTATTACTTTAGGATCTACTACTATTACTTTTGAAAAAAATTCCTCTATTGCAAGAAAGAAAAAAAATTCTATTGCAATTACATATTACTATTATCCCATGCGTTTGCTTTGAAAAAACTCCCATAGAATTAATTGAATTTGAATTGAAAGATTTGAGTTGGAATTTGAATTGAAAAAAAATTAATTGAAAAACATAAATTGAAAAAAAATTAATTGAATTGGAACTGATTAAACTGAAAGGAACTTGAATTGATTAAATGGAAATGACTCCAGCCCTGTAGATGAGTACGTACGATTGACATCACTGATTGGGACCAGCAGTAACTTTGGTACCACGTCTTTCATTATCATTCGACGCAGATACTGAAAAGGGAAACAGTTTCAGTAAAGCTGAGCAAACCTCTAAAAAAATGCTAGAATAAATATATCTCTATAATAATGTTGTCACAGCTCCAGTTTTCACAGGTCTGTAGGGTTCACGATGACCGTTTATTAACAGTAAGTCTACTCTTGAAAGAGTGAGAGGAAAACTCCTACAATTACCAAATGCACCAATAGACAGCTAAAATAAGTCAATCACAAGCAACAACATAACTCAACAAGTTTGATTTCAAAACAAGAAACTATACTATTCGAGTCAGTCTCATCATATAGCACGATTTTACGATAAAACTATCTTTGACTTTGTGCCTTTAACTTCCCTGTTATAATAACTTGTGGAGTGCACACAACAAGTAAAGACTAATAATAATAATAATAACTTGTGGAGTGCACACAACAAGTGAAAACTAATAATAATAATAACTTGTGGAGTGCACACAACAAGACTAATAATAATGATAATAATAACTTGTGGAGTGCACACAACAAGTGAAAACTAATAATAACTTGTGGAGTGCACACAACAAGTGAAGACTAATAATAATGATAATAATAACTTGTGGAGTGCAGACAACAAGTGAAGACTAATAATAATGATAATAATAACTTGTGGAGTGCACACAACAAGTGAAAACTAATAATAATAACTTGTGGAGTGCACACAACAAGTGAAGACTAATAATAATAACATGTGGAGTGCACACAACAAGTGAACACTAATAATAATCATAACTTGTGGAGTGCACATAACAAGTGAAAACTAATAATAATAATAATAACTTGTGGAGTGCACACAACAAGACTAACCATGAACTGTGAGAGACAGTAGTTTCCAAGCATGTATTCGTCACGGCCCCACATTTTCAATACATATTCCTGGCTGTTAACCGGCCTTTTCCCCGTTGTTGCCGCCCTCTTCGAGAGTGCCTGTCGGATGAGGGCATCGGGGGAGGACGTCAAGTCTACTTGAAGGGTGTAGCTCACCTGGGCAGGAAGAACAAAGAACACGCTTTTAAAATTGGCTAATCAGTTTTAGGATACAACAGATGGGACAGTGCGAGGTGTATGTTTGTTAGCAATTTAATTTATGACGTTTATGACACTAAAACCGATTTAATAAAATGCAAGACCAATCATATTACTACTGCACTGTTAATGGAGCCGTGAGGTGGGCAAGAGCACTTTGTTGTGTACAGTGGTAACTTTATATCCCATTTTTATATAGCTAAGTATCTACTATTTTTATTTTAACTTATTTATATTTTTAACATGATTATATTTTTAATGCGTATTTGTATGTATGTTTGTATGTATGTGGGTTTTTACCTGAAATGAAACTATTTACATTCATAACATACATATTGTAGCACACATAATTGAGAGGCTACATGGCATAACAGGTAAACATGTTCAAACTTTCATGCAAATGAGCATCTATGAAAAAAATGTAGTTTAAAGGCATCGTCTTTACCGACCAATGTGCACGGACCTATATCAAACCCTCAGGTGCAAAATATTATATGTAAATCGATCTATCATGATATTATACAAAATTGTACTGTCACATTCATAAACATGACAAACAAATGGATGATTCATCATATTATACAAAATTGTACTGTCACATTCACAAACATGACAAATAAATGGATGATCCCTCATCATATTATACAAAATTGTACTGTCATAAACATGACAAATAAATGGATGACTTTAGGTCTCATTTCAGTTGGAAGTTAATACTGACTGCTGCTGCTGCACCATTCAGCTGTTGCTCGTAAGAACATATAAACCAAAAACAACAACAAGAAATTAACCTCTCTGTAGTCAGTACGAATATTTACAGTATTCGTGACCATGGAATGTTTTATCAAGGCAAAATAGTGTTACTTTTCCAGATGCTGGAATTCGCAAATTCCAGCATCTGCATGAACTGGTATCCACATGGACAAAATCACCACAATATGAAAAGTGGACAAAATCCCACTATAATTTTTTTTTTTGAAATAGCGTTTTATTAGCTTACCATGATACAGAAAATGGCTTCTTTTTTCTTGGTATGTCAAGCCTCAAAGTTACCATTCTAAGCTAGGAGCACTGCGATCCTAAAGGAAAAACAATTAGGTGCAAAACATTTGTTTAGGCGCGCACACACTTTTAGTAACTAAAATGCAAAATTAATTTTAACAACGAAACCAACCTTTGCTTCAGCAATAGCAACTGTGATGTTACAGGAGTTGCCTTTAAGTTTCTCTTGTATAAGTGTTGGCAGCTCTGCTGAGGAGGCAGTGTGCGGGGGATAGAGGGACATCACCCGGTCCAGCCATGACTGGAAGCAGGACAAACGACATTCAAGGCCTCTCTAACGCACAGACATTATAGCCAGAGATGGGTCAAATTACACAAAATTAAATCAATCAACGATTCATTTTTTATTTCAATTACAGATACACTTCAAAAATGGTCAAATCAATTACATCCCCACCATTTCAATCACAAATGTATTATGCAGAACAAAGTAGATTCACAATTTGTTAATTTTATGCCATGTGTGTTGCTGAACTATGTACATGATCAATACACAAACACAATAGACTTGGCAATGTCTGTACATTTTGTTGAATTATGACTTCGAACTAGACCAAACAAGTTGGTGATATG
This sequence comes from Lamellibrachia satsuma, assembly GCA_033239005.1. Lineage (NCBI taxonomy): Eukaryota > Metazoa > Annelida > Polychaeta > Sabellida > Siboglinidae > Lamellibrachia > Lamellibrachia satsuma. The sequence continues at coordinate 2,110,645 of BSQZ01000024.1, forward strand.
AAATGCAGGCGCTTTACAGGCAACCATAACTTACAATTATATTAAAAACAATACTAACAATTTTCATTCTAAAATACAGTCCAGGAAAAAAAAAAATATATATATATATATAAATATATATAATCCTACCATAAATATTGTACAAAACATTTAAAATGTATATATGTAATAATAAAATAATAAGAAATAATACTAGCACTGACAAATCACTGACCTGCGAGTGATGTTCTTTGCGAATCTGTTCGCATTTCTGACGCATGTTGCGACGGAACTGTTTTATTTCGTTGTACTGGAGAATACCGCTCTCATCATTGAGACCACGGCCGATGATGCAACTAATCTGGGCATTGATGACCTTCTCTGCTGTGTTGCCCTTGCGTTCTATCACCTTCAACATCGGGTAGAATGGACGCACATCGCACAGGCATTTCTCCTCGTCCAGTTGCTCCACCTACAGGCAGATACCGTAACTAACAATGCAGAAGTGACAACAAGCTGTGCACTGTAGCTATTATTAGCAGCACTACTAATAGTAATTGGAAAATTAGAGCAAGTGAACAATTTACACTGGAATATAAATCATGCTAAAATTGTAGTGTAATAAAAAATTTTTTTTTAATATGCAGCAATAGTCTAAGTATAAAAAATAGTGTAAAACTGATAAACTGATATCTAGATAAAATTCACATCAGTTGCTGTGTCATTATCTCACAAACTTCTTTTTCCCCATTCCACGAGTTATATGGCCAACTGAAGAGAGAACACTATTATGCTATTACGCGGCTTCCCCATTCTGCTATGGCATCAAAAGTCAGACACTGTCAAAGATGCTGCTGATGAACTATTTCCCACAATGGCCACCCACAAATCGATTACAATATGCTGCATTCTGCTATGACCAGGGTTGGCAAGTTTCTGACTAGATGGTAAATACCATGGTAAATACCATGGTATTTACTGTCTCGTCAGAAATACCTTTCTGATATCAAAATGTCAGAAACTCTGTTTTTGAGACATTTTCTTTAAAATAATTATCACATATAATTTTGTTTAATGTGTAGATTGTAGTTAGTAACCTGTTACATGTCATATACAATTGCAACTTTTACTCTGTGCATTTTCTACCAATTTGTTAGCAGATAGAAATGATAACAGATCTATGTAATGGTTGTAGCATGGTTTCACTTGGCAGCTAGCTTTTAAAAGAGCAGGACGGGTTTCAATAACAACTGGGAAAGCAGGAAAGAAGTTGGGTGGGTGTAGGTGCATACCAGTAATAACATTGGAGAGGACTTCAAGGGACTGGGTTAGGTCTGTGCACAGACCTGTGTGGCTGTGTCAATAAGCCAATTGGACGCCAACAAAAGAGTTAAACTTAAGCTGTGAGCTGATACTGAGCTATGCACAGCTTCAGTGTGTGAGATTAGACAAATCGATATCAAAGAAAGATTCAAGGCAGGTCCAGGCAATCATTTGAAGTCCCAATTTTCAGAGCTGAACTATCAAGTGAGCCACAAAAAAATTTTGCAAGAGTATTGCTTTTATTATATTGAGTATTGCTTTTATTTATATTGCTTGCTTTTATTATATGTGCACCTGTCCGTGCTTGATGGAGGTATAAGCTGATTGGACCAATGCTTTCTACTTAGCAAGTTGCTTGGCCAGCCACCTGTTGCTACACCTTCACATAGAGATACACTGTTACATGTGAAAGAAGTGCAAATTGATTACCTACTTTTTTTAGACATTGTCATATTGAATAGTGACTTTAATAGTGCTAGTAGCACACCTGCATGCACCATGTTTAAGGGTGGCAGACCAGCTAAGGCTGTGTGGGAATATTTTGTTAAAGTGAAAAGTAATGGAAAAACTGTTGCTAGGTGCAAGTTTTGTGGTCACCAGATGACACCCAAGTGTGATAGAATGCTGGTTCATCACACCAAGTGCAGTAACAGTTACGGTACAGTGTTATAATTATATAACCACGGATATAAGGAACAACACATATAAGGAACAGTTTGACCAAGTCCCAATGTGTTCCTTGAACTTCCTTCTGAATATAGTGAGAGTCCACTGTATATATTTTCTTCAAACAGTCAAATGAAGCCAATAGACATTTAATTATCACTCTTCCATTTCATTTCAGGTTATATTAGCAAAATCATAAATTTATATAACATGTATTAGATTCTGACAGTTTCTGACACCAGAAACCCGCCATAAACTACTTTCTGACATTGTCACGTCAGAAATACCTTTCTGACCGTCAGAAACCTAACCCTGGGTATGACCTTACCTTCTCTCCCATCTGACTGACACACATGAAGACATAGTGACTCATGGGCAGCAGGGCAGTGAACAGGGGGTACTTCTTTGCCTCCTTCCATAGCTCCTACACACAACACACAGACATTAGCGAGGTCAAAAAAGGTCAAACTTAGTTATCCATAAATTTACGACGCTACCTTGAACAGGTAGAGCAGATTACATAAAAATTTGCCAAATATATGTCACTGCACCTGAAGTACAGTATTTATGTAGTACATCACAGGTATATAACATTAATTTAAGAATGCATGATTCAGAACCTGTCTACATGAACAGATGCCACCCGTAATAACTAGTGGTGCCCCTGGTGCATAATATAACAATAACACAATGGTGGAATTAGAGTACAATGTCCAACACATAATTTTGTACTTTAAATTAGAGTCGGAACAATGATGTATGTTATTTCAGCAAATAATACCAATAATAACGTTTACTGATATCGGATATTGATATACCACAAATGTAATCTTAACTGACGACCTTTGTTCTACTCTATGATCTGTATTGTCATAGCTTCTAAGACATCAAAAGAAACATCAACCACATGCATATTCCCCATCTGATGATTAACCATCAGGGTTGAAAAATCATGATTTTTATTAAAAAAATAAAAAAATCAGATTTTTTTTTATTTAAATCGGATTTATTTGATTTTTTTTATTTATTTTATTTTTTTGAAATCTGGTATATAGATATTTATATAGATGTTTAAATTTGTAAACTCTTTCAAACATGTTATATTCAAATCGATTTGGGTTCTTGTCTTAACAGAGGGTACATGATTGTTGCTTATATAAAGACATTAGACAATGTCTACAAGGCCAGGGCTCTGTGTACTCTAAGGGTCTCTAACCAGAATACAAACTGGTACAGTATTAAACAACTGAGTCAACATACTGAATTGGTAACAACTAGCACGAGCTATAAGTGGACTTTAACTCAGGGCTTCTGTGTTGAAAAGATACTTCCTCTGGAAGACAAGTTTGTGTGGCTTCACTGCATTCAGAAAGGGAATAGCTCAAACATACACAACGTCATAAAATATTTGACTATCAGGCTATCTGGTGACAATACAGCTACACAAGTGTGCGCACTTTGTGTTTTGTATTAAAAACATTTGTTGATCTCAATGCTTGTAAACAACTATTTGTGTTAAATTCATATAAATCAGCTATTAAAAAAACCGTAAGTAAAAAAAAAATCATAAATCAATGATTTTTTTGGAGCAATTTAAATCATGATTTAAATCAAACAACCCTGTTAACCATACAGCATTCTGGGTCCCATCTATTTCCCACCTCTTTGATGTCGAGCAGTGGAGTGTCTAACTCGACATGCAGGGGTACAATGACACCCGTTGGTAGCAGACAGTCGACCGTTGCCTCGAGGTCTTCGTCACACCAGACACTCAACACAGTCATTCTGCACCTGCGGCTAAATAACAAGGCAGAAACAAAACGATACATTACAGACATGGGGTCAATTAATTTTTTTCCAATCCAATTCAAATTCACACATGTAACTAGTGATCAATTCAAATTCAATGTCAAGAATGTTCAATTCAATTAAAATTCATTTTACAAATTTGCAACAGGAGAATATATATATACCCAGTAATCAGTTACTATCAAGTCATCATTGGTATACCAAATTACCAACTTTGACAAAAATAGAAGAAATATATATATATATATATATATATATATATATATATAAATATAATCAGTTACAATTAAGTAGTATATCAACTTAAAAAATATAGCACTAGCAACCAAGAGTCCTACTGCAACACAGACAATGTTTTGTGTTCATAGATTCATGTATTTGGATTGCAGTGAACGGTCATTAGCTTTTCAAAAAGTGCATTGCTCATGTTGCACATCTCTGGTCTAAAAAGCTTCCCACATGTAAACAATGGCCATTCATATTATGTGATCAATGAGCTTAGCTTTAGCCAACTGTATGCTTTGATCATTAACTCAGCTTTAATCTGTGTCCTGTAACAGCCAGTGACTAAGTCTTTATTCACGAAACATAGATTCTAGGAAAGACATGTAGGCTGTTCATGGATTAACAGGGCAACTACTCCCTATTGTTTTGGCAGGCTAACATACTCACAAAGGGCATGGTTTCAGATCTACACAGGCAGACCAATTATACTTGTCTGCTTATAGCAAAACTCCTGATAACAACAACTTGCATAACCTTACTTACCCATTAGAAATGGGTGTCCATCACATTAAGTTAATTGCAATTGATCACCCTTAGAACATTAATTTCACTTTGCAGGATTCAATTCAAATTCAATTCAATATGTTTCTGTTTTGTTTCAATTCAAATTCAAGCTAATTTGTTAACACAATTCAATTCAAATCTTAGTTTTCTACAGTGCACTAGTGGTGTAATGATTAATAATAAGGCAATTTTATTCATCCTTATCTTAGATTGGTGGCCTTTATCTATAATACCAAAAATATGATTCATGGAGAAGTGTGGAAGACATGGCTCAGGCTACCTCTCATGAGGATATGATTACTTCCCATGGGGATATGACTATCTCAAATGAGGATGACTACCCTGCATGAGGATACGACCACCTCACGAGGTCAAAGATGACTACCTACCATGAGGATATGAATACCTTGCATGAGGATATGACTACCTTGCATGAGGAATCAATTCAGGTCTGGGGTCTATTGCACTGCAATGTAATATATTACTATTACTTCATTTTCTTTCTATTACTATTATAAATTACATGCTGAAGGCAATGTAATATGTTACTATTACATTTTACGCTAGTACTATTACATTTTTCATCGGAAATATTTTCTTCTGATTAAAAATTTAAGAGTATGTACATGTATGCATGTTGTGTTCATTCAGTAGTAGAGTTTTTCACACCAGTAACTCCTTATCCAAGCAATCATCTATGATTTGTTGATTTCATTCTTACAAAATCCAATCTCGTGCTGAAAAGTCAAAATTAAAGCTGTGTTCACGGGTAATCATGTTTACACAGAGTTGGACCAAAACTTGGTATAAGCTGCTGGATTTGGTTCAAACATTACACAGCTTGACAATGACTTATACAGATGTTAAAGACAATCAACTTATTGTTTGAACCCTTATCCAATGTATCTAGGGCATGTAGGGCCTGTCACCATAGGCTTGTGTGAAAAAAAAAGGATGGCTGGGGAACTGGCTTCAAAGAACCACTGAATGATGTGTAAACTATGCATGGCTTCTCAGCCTTGATTGAGTTATGGACTCCTTTGATGTCTGGTATGTGAAGGTGTCTTGTGTGAAGAATAGCTAAACACAAACATACATGATGATATTTATGCCCAACAACCTAATAAGTAAAAAATGTGATATGTGATTTAAATATTCAATTGTAGTAGAAAAGTAATAACTCAATTACTATTACAATGATTTCAATTACTATTACATCTTGTTCTGTCCCAAAAATTACTATTACTTGAATATTTGTAATTGTTACCATTACCCAAGGCCTGCTGAGGATATGACTACTTTGCATAAGGATATGACAGAATAAATGATGAGCTTAATAAAGGTATTAATAAATATTAATTAAGCATGTATATGGACCACCTTCTGGTATTTAATTAACCTTGTCACCTTATCACAAGTATTGGTAACATATGTATTTGGCACAACAACTGAACAAGCAAGAAATAACATAACTATGTCAATACTGTACAAGATTACAAAAAGACCAGTAGCCGTCATGTCACATATAGTTGGACATGGGTGTAGGCTTATAAACGGGTCCCGGATGGTTCGGCCATGACGGATACGACCCATACCGACGGTGGTTCAGCCTTGTCGTTTCAGCGCACGCAGACGGATGGTTCAGCCCACTTCACCGAAAATTGCTTCACTATTGAATATTGAATTCAAGTACGGTTATTTCAGCCCATGCTATAGAATTGTGTATATGTTGGCTTACTTAATAATAATTTAGCGTATAAAATTTCGCAGTTGCAACAGCCAAGTCGCAAGTCGATCCAATTAGTGAAAACAACAAATGTTATAAAGTCCACGGACCACATTTCAGAGTAAGAATTAGTTAGTCGTTTCAGCCCACTGGTCCAGATGGTTCGCCACATGTGAACGAAAATACTTCACGTTTCACAATGTTGGTTGGTTCTGCCAATGGGCCAAAACATCTGATACCTACATAAACTGTATCAGGCATCAGGAGTACGTCTGACAAGAGTCAAGATCACACCTTAAATCTTTTTTCCATAATGCCTAATGGTGGTGCAACATCCTACACGAAAATTCCCTTCCAACTCTGTATTTATCAACTACATGACCAAACTATCTATTTTACCTGCATTTAATGTTAAACAGCATACACAGTGTAATACTGTTACGTACGAATTTGCGTGCAAGACTCCAGTCTAGGAGATCGAGCATACGCTACTAGTACTGACTGTCTGACTTTACTAGTCTCTACTTACATACTACCAGGTTTCCTATTTATTACTTTAACATCACATACATAGTAAATAATACAAACCGCAGTCACATATAAAAAGTCGAAGTGCCCTGCTGCATATAATTATGCAACTTTCTAAACTTCCTGGAAAGTTGAACGTGACAGGCCAGAGCCACGCCTGAAAAGTACGGGACAGTTATTTCAACTGTGCATGTTTAATACAAACTAAACTAGTGTATTTTACCTTGTATATATTACCTGCACTCATAAGTTGCTTTCGGGACACCGGTTCATTTTAGCAGAATGCTAAACTTCTAAAACAGCACATAAACAAAACAGCAATCAAGGAAGTAGTAATATTCACATCACGAATAAATTTGTGGTATGCGCTTTGTTATATAGTTCTGTGATGTGATGTTGCTAAAAGTTATAAAATAAAGGATCTTTACAATTTTTATTTAGTAATGTATTATAACACGGATTGGACAATGCATCAAACGTCTCATTTCAACAGCAACTATATTTTGTAAATGCTAGACTCGGTGCGGAGTAACACACAGGCAACCACCTGTTGGGAAGTTGGCTTCGGACGCAACGAAGCGGGGAAAGAAAGTTTTCGAGTATAAAACTTCAAAACTTAGTAAATTTTTTGCAGACCACACGTGTATGACATCATTTTAAAAATAAACTATTTAACCAATTCACAAAGTTGTTTTCATGTACGTTACGATTAATGATAAAATAAAACGAAGAAATTTGAACAGCTTTTAGGTAGGAAGGTTTACATTGTTTAGTAGTCCAAAGATGTCGCTACTAAAATGTACGAGAACGTTTTGACTGATTCCCACCACACGGCGCCACTGTTACAGTAGTGCGCTCAGTGCGAGTAAGATTACAGGATCAACGAATGGGCTGAGGCAATTAGTTTTGACAAATTGAAATTGTAGCCCCTTGGAACATTTGTCGTACGACTTCCTTTGTACTTTCATAGAAATTAACTTACGTCCTATGCGAAAATCGTGAAAAAGCATGCTTCGGTTTTCTTCTTTGGCTTAGACCTACTCGTCAATAGATACTAGTGCCCTGCACGGGCCTATAATTTGAGCCCAAGCCCGGCCCGCATTTAGCAGTTAGAATCTAGGCCCGGCCCTGGCCCGCAAAAAATAGTGAAGCCCAGCCCGGCCCATACCCGCGGGCCAAAGACAGGTACGCCCGCGGCCCGCATTAAGTCCGCAGCCCTCTAATTTTTTTTTACTAAACCTATTATCTTACAATAAAAACGAAACACAAATAAACTGTAATACATATGCGTATTGTTTTATTAAATAAATAAAAAATTATTATATGAACATTGTATAATGTCTATACTAGTCTGCTGTTTACTGTCCGTAGTGTTATGGACGAGTTCTAGAAATCCAGCACCACCAACTGACGGACGAATATCCTGAAGAAAAATAATCAACTTTTTATTGTCATTACTATTAAGTATTATAACATATTTTATATATGGCTTCAATTTATTGACTTATGGTTAAGATGCGAGATTTGTTTATCTAACCCTAACTTAACCCTAATGCAAACCATAACACTAATTTAAGTTGTTAATTGAATTAGCTCAACTAAGTTAACTTAATTTAATTAATTAATTTACAAGTAAGGGCAGTTAATTTGGTAATAATTGATATTTCAATTAAATGTCACCCATTGGCACTGGCACCCAGTTGGCAGTTGCAAGTGGGCAGGTCATTCAGGCAGGCAAGATTTGGAGGGAAGACAATAGAATGTCCACTGGTAGGGTCAGAGGGTGATACATTGATGGTTAATCATGGCTTGATTGCCTCTGCAAATATGTCTAAAGTAAACATTTGGGGCTGGCTACTTCCAGCCAAGTGAACTTATGGGGCCATTAGATCTATGCAAAAGGCTACATTCATGCAAAAAATATGCATCTGTAACATCTGTATTCTGTATGTACTATGTAGTAGTAATATGTACTGTGTAATGTGTATGCAATACTATGCATTGTTATTATATGAAATGTCTCTTAAAAGAATGCACATTATTAAAATTAAACCATTGGAAGTCCCATTGTTGAAAAGAGGTTAAACTACATTTCAATATATAAAGCACTGGTATCACTCATAATTAATGCAAGGTCTCAATTTGCAACTATGTAATACTAAACAAATAATTCTAAACATTCATTAACCGGTAAAACAATTTATAATAAGTTTTTATTAATATTAAAATAAAAACATCTGGGTCTTGTATTAAGATTTTTATTAGGTCCAGGCCCGGCCCGGCCCGGCCCGTTCACACTAGGCCCACGCCCGGCCCAAGCCCGATGTGTTTAATATTTTTTCAGCCCGGGCCCGCAATATGTAGGCCCAGGCCCGGCCCGCGAAATCTTGTACAGGCCCGGCCCGGCCCGGCCCACGGGCTGCGGGCCAGGCTTGGACCCAAAGCCCGGCCCACTCATGGCATGATACCTACTCATGACAAGAGTTGGAAAAGTTGGAAACAAAGAAAAGCATACCGCAAACTCTTGATGTTGAAGGGACCGACCTTCCATCCATAGGGAACAACCTGTTTTTTTTATATAAACAGCTCGTCAGTGCGACGGCCAATGATGATGATGATTAAGCTTTTAGTCAGAACTGGCAAATAAAAAATTAGGGTAAGGTGGGGCAAAAAGCCCCTATGCGAAAATTTCGAGATAGCCACATGGAACCGCATATCATCGTGTCCACCTGAATACAACAATATGGTTGCAGCAAAAACAAAACACGCAGTTAGCTATTCACATTAAAATTTGAGCTTCATAATTATAAATAACGTCCTTACCACAGTGAGACAATGAATAATAGCCACGGGAAACTGAGAAAAAAATAAATGCATACAATTTCTAGTATAATTACAGTAGTGGTATAAATGTATCGGTTGTGGGCGAAATATAAAACAATTCGAATAAAAAATTATAATATTGCAAACGCCTTCTTGCTCGGTGGGTGGGCTTCTTGCTCGGTGGGTGGGCTTCTTGTTCGGTGGGTGGGCTTCTTGCTCGGTGGGTGGGCTTCTTGTTCGGCGTGTGGGCTTCTTGCTCGGTGGGAGGGCTTCTTGTTCGGTGGGTGGGCTTCTTGTTCGGTGTGTGGTCTTCTTGCTCGGTGGGTGGGCTTCTTGTTCGGTGTGTTGGTTTCTTGCTCGGTAGGTGGGCTTCTTGTTCGGTGGGTGGGCTCTTATACTAGCATATGAACCTCCGGTAAAATGACTAAAACTTTTTAAGGAACTAGATACGTCAACACTTTCAATACACGGAATGTACCTAAGATAATGAACTAGATGATGTATAGTGCATAAACAACAATTACCAAAATGATTATTTGCCGCAAACGATTTCCCCTTAAGGGGGCTCTGAGTCCTTGCCCCACCCTACCATACCCGTCATCACTTTTTATTTACCAGTTATGCAAAAAAAATACAGTTACACACGTATCGGGGGGTTAATTGGGAGTGGTCACATAAATGTCCGTCAACATCTGCGGGGAAACAATACCATCACATTTATACTGTGCATCTGTGAAGAAGACGAAATTGTCCAAACGTTTCGGCACAATCACACCAATCCCTAAATTTAAACAGTCCAAGGAGTCATGACATTCATAAAGGTGATTTGACCCGATCATAAGGTTCAAAACAATTGGTCTACACCCATCTCCTCTACAAATATAGGCATACTACTGCAAGTCTAATTGCTTCAGTGATCATATAAGTTGGGAATGTGTCATTTACAGTTCTCTCTCCAGTTCTGATGGTTTTCTAAAATATTGAATTACCCTTGTTGTGTGTGTGGGGGAGCTATTATTGTCCTGGGTGGCAAATTTCAGTGGGCAATTACACGGAGTATACCCAGAAGCCAACATGGACATATAATGTCCCATTATATAGACTAGGAAAAATAATGGTTCGTAATAAGAAGGCCCGTTTTATGAAAATAAAAACACCCTTTTACCCCATAATTCTGAAAATGAAAACGAGTTATGGTCCCACACAAATTCCGGGTCCCTGGCGAAGGGCCTGGTGATGACGACGATTTTGTACTGGTGATGCTCCCGGCCTTATATCAGGTCTGTACCGTAGGGGGCCAACCGAACGAGCGAGGCGTGGTGGGGATCTGGGACAGAGCCCCTTTTGTGGGGGTTAGGGGGCAAACTCATGTGAAGTCCCCCGAAAATTGAATTCTCGAATTGAATTATTTTATTTGAACTCCACAAAAAGAGAAAAAGTTTATTCGACAGTTTTACAACAAAAAGCCGAGTCGGCGTTGTGGCAAAATGGTTAATCACATCACCACGGTGGACACTGCAGCATAAGGAGTGCCTCCAACCGTTTTTTCTCTATGATGGAACGTATGGCTTCAGCGCTCTCTCGAGCTTTGGGACCAAACGTTAAGCCTAAACCGTCGTGGTTAGTACTGTGGCAAGCAGTTGAAGCTGTATAGCGTATAGACATGTTCGGGAAAGGCTTCCACGGTGATCCAGAGCATATAGTGCTGAAGTCATCCGTTTGTGAGTCACCTCTTTATATCACTTCTTCTTCCATAACTCTCTCTTGATAACTCAGCTAACAATTTAACCTTCTCTGAACGTTCCCGTTAAGCGAACTTACAAAACCTTTAGAACACTTTCAGAGAACATTTACTGCTTACAAAACACACATCAAATCCTTTTAATTATGTTTTTATTAAAATCCAGCAGTTTATTCCACATAGCTAGGTTCAGTTGTGCAATAACAAATTCATGCATAATTATTTAAAACAAAAAATTATTGTATTCCAAACTACCGTGCTTAAAAATGGGGGATTCGGGGATTTTTCGATTTTTGCATTTTTATAGCTATTCTGTGGGGCAATGCACATAAAAGAGTTAACATAAAAGAGTTAACATAAACTAACCATTTGCAACTACAGTAAAGAAAATAACACTAGTGGTTTTCTCAGAATTTTTTTTTAAGTGGGAGATTTTGGTCAAATCTCTATTTTCCTGGCGGCTGACATGTTGACCCTGGCGACCAATAAGCGCCTGGCATTTCTTGGAAATCGACTTATGGTGAGACGCATTAAATGCTTTTGACCGAAATCGAAGGAGCAACGCAAACTCTCACTTAAGCGAGCTGCTAAGTCAGAAGGCCAACGAATACTGTATAAGGTTAGACGCAACAAACGGCATGACCATATCTTATTGGTTAGTGTAGAACTTGGATGTTTACAAATATATTTTTATTATGTGACCGAATATTGCCAGAATACAAGCATTCGTGATATATGGTTACCTATTAGTATGGCGCAGCCCATGAAATAAAGATGATGTGTGTTCAACAAGGTTTTCCTAGTAAACCACCGGAATTGTTTAATGTAGTTGCAAGTGATTATGTTTTTGTAACTCTTATAGGTGCATAGGCCCAACACCATGACTTGTTTCGCCTTAATAAACACGAAACGCGCACACAGTTGGGGAGTCCCGGGATGATGTAAAACAAACAATGAAAGATTATCGTCCAGACGATCTTTGAAGAGGGATTCACGCACGCCGATAATCCCCGATTGTGGGCCCCAAAATCTGAGTCAAAAGCCAATATTGGGATAAAGCCAGTCTTGTCGGACACACTGAAAAGACTAGGTTGTCACCATTGGATAATGGCGGCAGCAAAGTTTTGCACTGAAATCGATCCCACAATGCTTTGTGCGACATTGCTTCCCCGGAAAATGACGTAATTGCTGTGTGTAATCACGTGGCTTCCGGAGCGCAATACGTCATCCAACATTAACAAAGAGTCTACGCAACCACGTGAACGACGCCCATAACGACGACCTGCTGAATTATTGTGAGCTCATAAAGGCAGTTGATTGTAAGTAAATAGTTAATTATATTATGTTATAATAAATTCAATAAATATAATAATATATCCGCTCCTCGGCAGGCAGGTGTTTTAACACTCGTCTCTACATCAATTGGTGGAATAACTCCGCGTTCCAACCATCGGAGATCTGACCCCGCAGCCCAGCAATCGGAGATCCGACCCGGGAGCCGCTCTCGACGGTCCGGCTACCGGGGGAGCCGCTGTCGACGGTCGAGCCATCGGGGAGCCGCTGTCAACGGTTGGGCCATCGTGGAGCCGCTCTCGACGATAGGGCCATCGCGGAGGGGAACCGCTCGACGGTAGGGCCATCGTGGGCCCGCTCTCGACGGTAAGGCCACTGATGAGCCGCTCTCGATGGGAAGCCGCTTTTGACGATCCAGCCTCCGGAGAGCCGTTCTCGACGATCCAGACACCTGGGAGCCTCCCTTGACTGTCCGGCCACCGGGGAGCCGCTCTCGGCGGTCCAACCACCGGGGAGCCGCTCTCGGCGGTCCGGCCATTGCAGACTTGACGTCCCATTTGTAGACGGGCTTCAAGGTGAATCTGGTTCTGTGAAATCGGAGAAGTCAACTATCGTCGTCAGTTATAAGTTGACGACGAACCACAGACGGAGGGGGTGGGGGGGAGGCAATGTCTGGATGTTTGTAAAATTTAGGGTTTATGCCGAGTAGACTGTCAACTAGTTGTTATAACTTATGATAAATGCGTATTCCCGACATTTGTTTTACCAAGCCGCTATTGCATGTGTAATTTCAACTACAGTGTACCAGTTATAAACACATGCTTAATATGTTCTTCTGTATGTAATAGTACTTTTTTTGTGATTGCTTATGACACTGTAAAGACGACCCCCCACTTCCGAATATATTGTGGAATATTTACAGAAGAGAGTATGTCGGTTCGGGTCCATGTAACATTAGATACATAACCAAGTACTCGCATCGTTAAAAACGCTTAGGTTTTTAAGGTAGTTCAAGGTAGTTCAAGTAAAGGTAGGCAGGTAGTTCAATCGGCTCTGAAATTATGTGTTCTCGGCTTTTCTTGTGTTAACCGCCCGAACCACAGTTTGGCAGTTCATGATAAAAAAATACAGACGGGAATTTGCATTTACCTGGATAATATCAGATTAGTCGCTAAGCAGCAAGAACCGGTTATTATTTAGCACACCAGTACACATTGGTGTTTTCCAGAAGTACAATATGGGTACCCGTACAATATACACATATCGCTATAGAGACAGGACAAAATAGTAGCAGTAGTAGTAGTAGTAGTAGTAGTAGTAGTAGTAGTAGTAGTAGTAGTAGTAGTAGTAGTAGTACAAAGTACATAGTACAAAATGCTCATTCCAGGCGAAGTCACAACACTCATAATAATCTCGGTACACGATATTGCTGGTTGTCATCTTTGTGTAGGGAACCATTATATGTGTGACGCACGATCTAACGAAAACAACATTTGAAATATTGTTTTTAAGCCATGTTATTATTACTACCGTCATTATTGATAGAATGGAATAAATGGACAAGCATAATTTATTATGTATACAGAGGTTGTTAGCAAAATCAGTTACAACATTAAACAACTCGATTTTGCAAAAGATAATTCCCGCACTGTCAATTGGTGTGATTTGTGACAACAAGAGTGGTCTAAACGAGCTAAAGTGTTTATTGCAGCACGACACAGACTATTGTGTTCACGTGAGCAACAATCTGGCGGCTTCAGAGCACTTGTTTATTATCGCAGCAAACATATCTCACTAGCGAAAAAACTATTACAGATGGCGCAGTATATACCACATCCATTGCGAAAAAGCCACATTAGTTCCTTTGTTAACGTGCGTCACTCAAATATATACAACCTACGCGAAAACAAACAGCTGAGGTCAACCCGTTCATTTTGAGCCTGTCTACTCTACGCCTATTCTTTGCCTGTAGAAGCCGGCGCCCAGACTTCGCAGCAGTGACGCGTTGTGAGCAATTAATGCAACAATCGTACTACTATGGAACGGTTTTCGTGACAGCACGTGTTTCGAGAGTAAATCGTAAGTGCCATTAAGCGATAAACTCGCTTCGCTTTTATGGAATAATAATAACGTGAAATGACTCGACCGGTGCCTGTCTCCCATGCGCAGTGCTTGCTCGCATCAGCAGTGTCACATACACGCACCACCACCACCACCACCACCACCACCACCACCACCACCACCACCACCACCACCACCACCACAACCACCACCACCACCACCACCACCACCACCACCACCACCATCATCACCATCATAACATAGACGTCAGCATATGTTCAGCGGGAAACTGTTCACGGGAAAGCGGGAAGCATCTGAGAAAGGCAGGAAACGTCATTCTCCACTCAACTTTCGTCGATTTATAGCGCATTAAAACGTGCAGTTTCTATGGATCGCCATTTTGATTTGCCGTTCTCGTTCGCGGTGAACGCATACGCGAGAAAACATGAAATCACTTGAGGCCACACAAATAACATATAACTCGAACAGCCTCGTGTGCGACAAATATATTGATTTTACTGTAAAAATGGACAGATGTGTAAAAATCGGGAAATGTCGTCAAAAAGCGGGACAGCGGGAACGAGGCGAAACAGCGGTATAAAGAGCTAATGTTGACACCTATATGTCATCATCATCCGTCGTCCTTGGGCGGAATAAAAGCGGCACCATCTTCCATCCCACTATCTTCATGCACTAGTGAGGACCATGGGGGTTCAGTTATGACATTTCTGGCAACGCGTGTGCATTAAAAACGAGGAAAGGGGTGTTTTTCAAAGGAAGAACGAGTCCCAGAAAAGGAGTGGTTTTGGGTGGAAAAGCGGTATGAAAATTTGCTGTGAAGTCTCGTATCGCCGACAAAAGTGGGTGCAATGAAAGTCTTAACTGTAGGGCACAAGATGCAGTAAACGAGTCCGATTTAGTGGGTTCTACTGAATTTTATGTATACTATAAACTATGGGGTATGTTTCAAGTGACTAAATCCACCCACATTTTATCGGAGTGATCTCCAAGGTGTGAGAAGGCCTCAGCTGACTCAATGCTTACATCTCTGGCGGACAGGTCAGTGCCCCGCCCAGTTGAACTTAACACAGTTAACAATGGTGGTAGGTCAATTTATCCCAATAATAATAAATCGTAAATCTTTTGTGGTCCGTGTGTGGGGAGTCAATGTTATTTGTGTGCTTGCATGCGGTTCCAAACGGCGAAACAAATCTGTCTGCACGCGGTGTCGGGGTGCTTGCCATTTGTCCTTATCGCTTTATGATGGCAACCGCCCGGGCAGATCTTTATATCGAACCCACAATAGCGCCATTTCAATTCACCGCGCAACAAGTGACGTCATTGGCGAGAGAGCGCCAATTCTGACGCCGGCGTCGCAGATGCAATAAATGGCGCGGGGTGACTGCTCACCGTTGATTGCTGAATTGAGCATCACGCGACTCGGAAGTGCTGGTTGTTAGTTCCGTCAGTCCGCGTAGAGAAGAGAACCATGGAGACACTGGTCAGAAGCTTCGTCGCAGTTTTGCTGCTGAGTTTGGCCATCGGCTGCAGCGTTGGTAAGAGTCGAGCACTTGTGCAACACGCTTCTTGTACTACACGCTTCTTGCTTTCGTCGCTTACAACGTTAATACTTCCAGTCTTGTTGCTTACTAACCATTACTGTTTTCTCAACACAACGTTGTGCCCGTTCGTTAAAGCGTTAACTATGTTACCGTTCGACACGTGTCGTAAGATTAGCCTTCATTTGAGCATTAAAATATTAACACGAATCATTTGACTAGAGATGCCAAGTTATATTGGTATTAGTTAACAGTAAACGTTTTGCAAAAGAAAATCATTATCCATGATGGAATGCGATCATCGAAATAGTGTTTGTGATCTTGGTCACAACATCGGTACGTTTGTTCAGAACATACCGTTTAGACGTAAATGACGCAATCGCGATTCGGTGACGAACTTAAACGGGAATGTGTCGGAAGACGTTCACAACACTCGGAATGTTTTATAGTCCGGGAGACAAGACCAGCTCAAACTGGGTTCGTTCAACACCCACTACGCAATTGGTTTACCACCACAGGCTACTCGGGGAATGTCTTTAGAATATTTTCATCCCTGATATACAACTGAGTCGTGGTATCACTAAAATGTTATAACCAATTTTCCATTACGAGTGTTTGCGACAAAGACTGAAATGTTAAAAATCAAATAAGTGCTTTTTCCAACTATAAATGTTCCAGAGACATCCTGTAGCATGCGGTGGTAAACCAATTGTGTAAAACGAAATCCATTTTCTAGGCCTCTTTTGTAAATTGGCTCCCGAAGTATTAGACACAACGCTGGGGTGAACCAGCGTAACCACACAAGTACGATTCGCGAACAAATTTTGGTCTTGAAGCTGTGCTACTCGAGTTTGTTTAATAATACGACGATGGCAAACCGACATCAAATAACAGGAGTGTGAGCGAAAAAGGAAATAAAATTTGCGGCACAAAACTGACTATGCAGTTATTTTCTTCAACGCAAGCACATGCTGTGGATTCGCCAGGGAAGCAAGGTCTGTACTTATTTCATTATTGTATAAATAACTATTTCATTTACATAAATATATTTGGATTGACATACTTATTGCACAATATTAAGAACTGTGGCCCTTGTGTGTTGTTTTGAAGTTATCAGTAGGTTGGTGAATATGTAGAAACTCGACACATTACAAATACGAAGTCGAACAGTCACCAGACTTGACCGGATACTGTAATTATAAGAAACATGAAACATTTAGAATATCTTAGCAGTGAGTTTAGATCGAATACAGGCACGCGAAAGAGGCGCAGTAAAAGTGCGCTTGTTCTTGCGATGTCAACAAGTTAACGCCCTAAAGTTTGGTAAACATGTGGCCTACTAAACAAGGACCTTAAATGCCACCCAGACTCACCACAGTGATATGACATCCAGTCCCCTCAAAGGCAGTCAATTTCATTACGAACCCATTCGAGAGTTCTACTGCTCTGCCTTAGCGACACGCCATGATTTATGCTTTGTTGGTCGTTCGGGTTGTCTCGAACAATGGGTGTCCTGCGGTGCTACGGTTTACTGCTTGCGGAATAAAACGTGCGATTTCATCAGTATTGCCCTGGCTGCTTGCTGCTGGTGTTTACTGTATGTCGGTGTTATGGTGGGCATCGTTTTATAGCTCCTCGCTCTTTAGTGCAGAACTAGGCATTATCCGGTCAAACGTCATATCATGACCTTGAATTGTGCATGTATGTGGGTGTGTGGGTGTGTGGGTGTGTGCGTGTGTGCGTGCGAGCGAGCGTGCGTGTACGTAGGTACGCACGCATGAATGTATGTATGTATATGTGTATACGCACGTGCATCAATCCACGCACACGCACGCACGCACGCACCTCCAACACAAAATCATATAACTCAGAACGGACCCTGAACCCCAATCAGGTTCTGCTGCTGAAGCCGTATCTGTGTGGTTCGTTGCAGCCTACGACTGCTCTATCAACAGCCCGTGCACGGACGAGAACGTCGCACGAGGACATTTCTATTTCGCCCACGACGAGCCGGGCAAGTACGTGCAATGCAACGAATGGGGCGGCTGCTACGAGATGCCTTGCAATCGCGGTACGTTATGGAATACGTTACTGAAACTCTGCAGCAAGTAGAGAAATATAGGCAGCAGGTAACTGTTGGCGGCCCTCGATGTCAACCCTCGATGTCGCTCCTCGCTCGACTGGCGCGAGCGTTTCCTCCAGGCACTTACGTGGCGGGAAAACGTCGCGACGCGGCACACGACATACATATAATGAAAGAAAACATGAACTCTAAAGTAGTTTGTTATTATTATTATTACTGTCCTCTTGGTAGTGGTAACTTTCGCTGAAATGTGAATATACATGAGTGGGCTGTTGCAAAGTTCCTGTACCATCGGAATGGCTACATACGTCATATTCTTATTCTTCGGTTTTGTCAACGCGCATGGACTCCGTGCAGAGCATTTCAAACTCTTCCCGTGATTCTACACTGCTGGGTCCCGTTTGTGTTAACATTGTCTACATGGGACATGTGAATTTAAGGAGTGTTCGGTGGTAGCGAATTCGGACCAGTTTAGGGCATTTTTCTGCTTCACGGCAGTGTTGCATGTTGCAGTTGCCCGAAGAAATATTTTTATGTTAAGAAATTATGTAATGTTGTCACACTGGCAAATATTTAGGTATGTAACGATTATATTGCATTGAGTTCTCTTGGATGTTTACATGATTCCATTATATATGTGTTTGTTTGACATCAGTTCATAAAAGGAAGCTGTAGCGCTTGTTCTTCTGGTAACATATGCAACGGAAGTGCATTGAGCAATATTATTGGATTGTTAAAGTCTTTTTGTTAAACGCCTGGTGTATAACATAGCAAGTCATTAATAACAATACAAAACATTAAAAATAGTTTAAGGTATTGAAATAACTACTCTAGTGTGTATTATTATGTAGTTTGTTTTCACGATGAAACACTTCTTTCAACATATTCAAAAAGTCTACGTCATTAATACTGACAAGGTGACGAAAGCTCTTCAGGTAAATAAAAAAACTGTTGGACATGTTGAAAGAAGTGTTTGATAAGGACATTGGAAAACTATGTTGATCCACACCTTCCGTTTAACGGTTGTTGCAGAAGCATAATGCACAGTGTATGTGTCTTCAGTATTGTTACACGGCTTTGCTTACATGCTATTGTACATTACTATTAAATGTATTGGTATTGTAATGTTTTAGCTGCTTTTGTCAGGCACTTGTTTGCATGTTCAGTGCGTCTCCAAACAGACAATCGAGCATTTTCTTTTTGGTTTGTTGGTTTGTAAAATTGTTGTTGGTGCTTATGGATTACACGGTCATTACACAAACCACTAGTGTTTTGATTATTAAATTTGAGCACATATACAAGGCAATTTCAGAAAAATATTAAATATCCATATAGAACGCACGCGCCCACACACGCAAGAACGCACGCACGCACGCACGCACAGGCTACAATGTTTTTGAGAGAGAGAGAGAGAGAGAGAGAGAGAGAGAGAGAGAGAGAGAGAGAGAGAGAGAGAGAGAGAGTGTGTGTGTGTGTGTGTGTGTGTGTGTGTGTGTGTGTGTGTGTGTGTGTGTGTGTGTGTGTGTGTGTGTGTGCGTGTGTGTGTGTGTGTGTGTGTGTGTGTGTGCGTGCGTGCGTGCGTGCGTGCCTGCGTGCGTGCGTGCGTGCGTGCGTGTGTGTGTGTCTGTGTGAGTGTTGTGTAACGTCGACGATCATGCGTACAGTTATCTCAGTTGGTATGTAACAAGTTTAGCCAGATTTAACAAGATTGCCATCCAAAACTACTTGTGGACAAGGAAGCCATTGGCTTATCGATAGTCCAACAATGTTTTCATCTGTGTCATTATTGATTTGTGGTTACAAGTCGGGTCACGATCTGGAAAAAAATTATCACATTTCGACCGATAAATAAAATTTAAAAATCTGATTACCATACAAAGTTTATCTCAACAAATTCTGAAGACCCTCGCCAGATGTGGAAATCCGTAAACACAATTCTACATCGACAGAAATCAAAAGCACTGCTTTCATTGTGTAGTTTTTTTCTTCAAAATACTTCCCATATAAGATCGTATTCGATCGCGTTTTGTCATTAATGACAATGACCCTGATTTCCCCAAACCAACGCCTTCTGAAAAAATATACTACAGTGTTTCACATCAGAAACGACTAGTGGAGTTCTCATTACCATTTAAAACAACCTACCAAATCGTGTGATATGGTCCCATTTCCATCACTTCTACTAAAAAGCTATATAAATAATTTTAAAACTCTATACAAGGCGGATTTGTTCCACGGGATTTCAAACAAACTTTTGTAAATCCTTTTATTAAAAAACAAACTCTGTTCAAAAATTACTTATATCATTATCGTCCAATCTCAGTTTTCGGTCAAAAAGTATTAAAATAGTAGTTGCCAATCGCCTTCAAAACATACTTATAAACAACAGTTATTAAATGATATAGCTCTTCTCAAGATACACAATGATGTAGTTGACAACATGAACAACAACAAAATCACTGCACTCACTTTACTAGATCTCACAGCTGCTTTTGATAGGATTGATCGTTCAATCCTTTTACAACGCATCCATATACATTTTGGTATTTCTGGCACAGCTCTTAGTGGTTCAAATAATATCTTTTACAGACAGACACCAAAACATTAACATATATGGCACACAATCTTGCCCACAACACCTTCAATTCAGAGTCCCGCAGGGACCTATCTTTGGCCCTGTTCGGTTTAGCTTATGCAGTACGTCTCTCAGTCAAGTCATTACTAATCCTGATTTCAGTCATCACCTGTATGCTGATGATCACACTCAAATACACAATAATCTCTTTTAACTTTAAGTGATTGTCTCACTGACATCACTGGAATCAAGTAAGCAGAAGCTTAACCCAGATAAAACAGACCTTGTTGTTATTGGCACTAAGCAACAACGAAATATGGTCATCAACCATTTTCCAGTTAAACTGCTTGGCAGTGATACATCCCCATCAGATAGTGTTCGTAATCTAGTTGTCTTCGATAGTGACTTCAACTTTCGCCACCATATTTTTCAAGTATGCAAGTATCCTGTTTCTATCATATACGTGATCTCCGTCGAATTCGGCGTCAAATATCCTTAGCTACTGCTAAAACAATATCAACAGCACTAATTAGTAGCCGCCTTGACTATTGTAATTAAATATTAAACAACACTACTAAAAGAGACTTAACTAAACTCCAACGAGTAAAACATTGTCTGGCATGTGTGATACTCAGTGCACCTCGTTTTTTTACCACTACTTAAACAGTTACACTGGCTTCATGTTTCTTATCGAATCAATTTTAAATTGTCCACTCTTGCATCTCGTGCTCTATCTACACAACAACCACCCTACTTGGCTAGTCTCCTGCATCTTTCAAATATCTCCGAGCAGCTCAGATCATCCTTTTCACAACAACTTTTTGTTCCTAAAACTAAGCTTAACTTGGGCAAACGTGCTTTCTCTGTCGCTGCGCATTGGGTCTGGAATGAACTCCCCATCACTTTGTAAACATCTGAAACTATAGCTATCTTCCGAAAACGACCCAAGACATATTTATTCCAAATTGCATTTCCACCAATAATCTTCAGTGGTCCCTCGTTCTGATAATGACTTTTACGCGTCCCTGTTCACAGTTGATGATTCTGTTTTCTTGTGCCTCTGAGCTCAGGTTCTGATTACATAAGCGCCATAGAAGTTAATTATTATCATATTTTTGTTTTCTTACATAATACGTTTCGCATTATTGTTAATAAAATATATGTTTTGACCTTCAAGAAACACATAAACGCCCACGATTGTGTTTATTTCAGCTTACAACTGCATCTATGATAGTCCTTGCTCGCAGGAGAATGTAGACAAAGGAAAGTTCTATTTCCCGCACGACGATCCCCACATGTATGTTGCGTGCGGTCCGATTGACGAGTGCTTCGATATGAACTGTCCCAGCAATCTTGTGTGGATGGATGATATACACACCTGCACGTTTAAACATGTCGAGAGAATAAGGGACTAGTACGCGCGCAAGACGAGAGATGTCGCACCGACTAGTACGCGCGCAAAACGAGAGATGTCGCACCGACTAGTACGCGCGCAAGATGAGAGATGTCGCACTGACGACAATTCGAGCAGACGACGCCAACACCGATGTGAAATCGCGCTGCACAGACCAATGACCTATGTCGACTATGATTATGGGTAGCTCCCGATATGATATATGCATATACCTACGGTCCCAATAAATATGTAAACAAATTAAGTGATGTTTGCGCAAGAGTCTTGCGCAATACGATGGCCAGTCAAGTGGAAGGACGCGAATACGAAATACATTTATTCGGAAACATTTGGCAGACTTTTACGAGATATTGACTTTTAGGGCAACACACATTAATTGTGTTACCACAATATTTATGTGAAGGTATCACATATGCCTTAGTTGAATTTACGTATTTATTGTTTATAAGTTCCTATCAGGGTAAGCCTGTAAGCCTGTAAGCCTACATTGTATCATGTCTGTATTTATATTGTTCATTATTTTGTGCTTTGAACATTCGTCGATATAGTAGCGCACGTACATTGTATGTGAATACCCAATTTGAAATAGCAATGAATCACTTAATGGAGAAACGGTTTGTATTTTGCCAAGTATAATGTACGGTAGCTGAACCATGTTACGTCTTTTACTTTAACATTTACCTGTACTGTCATGATCGTATCAAGTTAAGAATGCCACCCCCTGTTACAATGGTTTTATTAAAGGTAGCAACTTTTGAAATGGCAGTGAGATTACACTACTCTATGCCCGTTTGGCGTTACTATTTGTCTTAATTTTAAACGAACGTTTTAATAAACACTTACCTCACCACAATCCTGTGTAAAGCACGTTTTATTCAACAGTGTTTCCATATGTTCAATGGCTTCAAACAGTTTTGATTTGTTACTCAAGTATAACTGCGTTGTTAAGAATATTATGCGGTGTGGTATCGTTTTATTTCATTTTTCTACATTATATTATTCTCAACTGGACTATAGCGACACATTCGGTATTACATTAACCGTGTGAGCACAGCTTAACTTATCTGCAACGCAGACTGTAAACCGAACGGAGCCTAACCATTCACAATTTACTATTCCAGGGCATGGTTTATTACCCGCAAATGAAGACATACCGAGCACGGTAACTGTATTCATGACCACACCCTCTCGTAAAATACCCCCGTAACGCGGCCCATTCAGAAGGTACACCTTTGCGAGAAACTTCTTACAATCTCTCGTAAAGACGCAGGCGGTCTTACGTCGGCAGGCCACACGCTGGACATAAGACAACCATTTCAGTTACTGTGGCAATTGCAGACACGTCCCATGGTATTAATGAAACGTCGATTACGTCAATGAACGCATGGCAGTGAATACGCATGATGTACCTTTAATACCAGTGTTTAGTGTTAATGTGTTCTCGGTAACTCGGGTGAAACTCGTAAAGGTCAACTTTCAATGCGACTTCTCAATCCAACCAGACCACACTAAGTGAAATTTACCGCGACTGGATCACTGTTTCGCAAATTAGGAATCGAGATTTAGAGAATTGATTTAGAGGTTCGAGATGGATCTTCACATCAGAGAAACTCCCTAAAATTTGAGCATCGTATTCTCGCGCCTGAACATTATGAAGGTAAAGAGATGATAGACAGAGAGCTCAGATTTTGAAAATAAGTTTACTTATTTTGACATAACACCAGTGTTTAGTGTTGATGTGTTCTCGGCGACTCGAGTGAAACTCGTAAAGGTCAACTTTCAATGCGACTTCTCAATCCGACCAGACCACACTAAGTGAAATGAATACACTAGTTACACGCGCGATGTCGGTGATATAACAGCACAGGCACTTTAATTGTTTCAACATTCTCCCATGTGTTGCCTTTCGGAGTTTGTTTGCACAATTGAAATAGAACGAATGCTCTTAGGAACACAGCACTTCTTCGTTCAAAGTGTGGGTCTATTTGTCTCAAAACCGTATTTTAATCGAAGGCTACGAGATCTAGAACATTTGCAAATGAAGTACAATTAAACTGAAATACTCCAACGCACGCGCACGCACGCACACACGCCGAACGCTCTTTGACGCACCTACGCACGCATGCATGACCCAAATAACGACCGGTTTCATGAATCCTCTCGTCACGTTTTAGACAGTGATAACTGGAACACGGCTGTTAGATAACACTATTAAACTAGTTTTATCAAGATGTTGTCTTCCATAATATTCCACGACCCACCCCCGATTTTACCATGAACGTCAGATTATGGTATTACGATTAGCATTAAGCTGCTACTTGTTGCTAACATAACAATATACATTATATCTACATGCAATAAATTGTTGAACTGTACACATTGTCTACTTAACCGCTATTGAAATCCAAACCGATAAAAACATATACAGGATATACTCTAGCAGACAGAATATGTCTGATATGGGAATATATAGAATGAAAGGTATTGAAATGTAGACATTACAAATTTTAAATCCATTTTGAACAGTATTAATTAGTGTAGGCTATGTTGAAGACAACCGTCATGTATTGGCCTGAACACTGTCTTGGTAGTTATCACATCAACATTCAAATGTGACAATGGGGGATTTCCAACAGAGATTTATTTATAATAACATTGCGTAAACAAACGAAATATTACGATACTTCAATTATAATTTTGTAGTGTCATGATATTTACCGCGACTGGATCACTGTTTCGCAAATTAGGAATCGGCACGAAATATCAAAGTACACACAAGAATTGATTTAGAGGTTCGAGATCGTTCTACACATCAGAGCAACTCCCTCAAATTTGAGCATCGTATTCTCGCGCCTGAACAGTATATGAAGGTAAAGAGATGATAGACAGAGAGCTCAGATTTTGAAAACAATTAATCAATTATTTAATAAAACGAAATCCAGTTCTGAACTTATCAGTAAAGCTAGTGTCTGCACAAACAATTATTGTCCACAGCACAGATTCTTCATCGTGGGTCACGTCAACGAAATAATTTCCACAGCGATGCTTGGATCGTTTAAATGTAGCACACATCCAAGAACTATAACAACTATGACAAAATGCATAATTATACGGTTGACCTACAGATCCTGCACAGTGGGTGGGTGACGTGTGCGTAGGCCACGCGAGGGTGTACGACTTCAGACACGCTTTTACGGCTCGTCGAACCAGCCTTGCTGCGGGTGGCTGAAATGGCGCAAGTAACGGTTCTTCCATTTCGGGCGCCATCTCGCTGGTTGTTGACGGGCTTCGGGAGTTGAGTGATGCGCTACGATAGCCTGAACGCGCCGTTTGCAAAAATAGAAGTCAAACGACGGGCAAAACAAGTCGGTAAATGACCGGTGAAACCATCCAACAAACAGCACTTCCCTGTAATGGCTAATGTGACTGCGCTGGTCACGGCACCAAATGTGATGTGATATTACGGTAACGATATATATATATATATATATATATATATATATATATATATATATATATATATATATATATATATATATATATATATATATATATATATATATATATATATATATATATATATATATATATATATATATATATATATATATATATATATATATATATATATATATATATATATATATATATATATATATATATATATATATATATATATATATTAAATTTAAAGGTTAAAGGTATTTTCTCAATTCGATTTTTTTGGCTAGTCTCATTTAAAATAAATTTTGCGAAATTAAGTATCTACTGCAACATGCTAGCTCGTTTGTGCAACTTTTGTATATAATTTTTGTGAAATCATCAGGCAAACTATTCAATTACTTAATGCTTGTTCAAGCATTAAGTGAAATGAAAATCGAAATACTGAAAAATTGCAATTTTCACCTTTGGTGAAATTTTATAACTGAACTGAACTGAAGTCATTTTTTGCGATGAATGAACAATAAATAGGCATTTTTTTATTAAACAAACTGCGCACATTACTTGAACTAGTCACACACTACACATATGGATATAAATGAACCGGATTCGCTGTGGGCTGAACAATTTGATGAAGCAGCTTTAATAAACAGGGCAACAGCCAATACCGCATACAAGTTTTACAACACAACGCCCGCCTCCTCCTCCCTCCCACTCACTCTCACTTCACTCTCTCTTGCTTTCACCTCCTCTCTGTCTCCTTGACCCCGTCATCGCTCTCCTGCGTCGAGTTGGGAGGGGTGCCACCATGGGGCGGGGGGGAGGCGGGGAGGGGGGTCAATGCCATAGTGCCACTGTCGGGGAGTTTATTCACCCCTGCCACAACTTACATTTGATGTGCAGTTTGTGCACATCTTTATTTCATTTGTAAACTCCTAATGTTTATCGTGAAATCTCCCAATTTCAATAGCATACATTTGTGGATAGTGTTTGTATTGAAAATGTGTCTAGAAACAAAATAAGGCCCACCGTTCGTTTTTGAAACTATGTTACGCACACTTGCAATGAAAGCTAACAAGTCGCAAACAACAATGACGTTACCCAGTCAACCAGTCGTTGATGCGACTCCGCAAGTGTCCATTTTGAATTTATAATCAAATTGTTGCAGTGATGATAAGACGTGTGGCGCCACTGTCGGGAGTGTGATTACCGACGTGGAGAAGTGAGTGCAGACCATGCATGTAATTCCATCAAATTACCTACTTGCAAAAAATAACTATGGTTTTAAACACAGAATAACTCTAGGACAATATTATTCAAGTATTAATTAGTGACGTCATTGTCGCCTACGTGACCCGTTACCACTCGCTAGTTAGTTCCTGGACATTCCGTCATGGTGGCACCTGAAATAGACGTCTCCGCCTCTCTCCTCGAAAAATAGAATATTAATTTCTTTCGGCGTAGAGATCGGGAAGGACACATAGAATACAGCTGGTGGCATTTATACCCTGATTACGTTCATGTTAGTTAATATAGATATATAACATATATGATTGGACACATACAATTACCGGCCTACCTTTTCTCGTACTGAGAAAAACCGACGATTAAAAGGTTTCTACAACTAGACCCGCTCTCCTTTTAGGCATCGCTATTCCCATAAAACTATACACCGTTTGGAGATGACATAAGTACCGATAGCGCGCTAAAACAACATGTCCGAGAAAAAAGAACAACGCTGTAAAGCAACTTTAATGAACCAACCCGATGTTGACAACATATATGCCTTTTCCAAAGAATGTCAACATAAATACACGACACATCTGTGTACGACACATCTGTGTACGACACATCTGCCAACGACTGAGTCGTGACAGTAAATACTCGGTAACATTAGAATATTGTTTAATTGTTTTACGGCGGAAACATCTGTTGCGGGGAACTACCACTAGAGCGACGCCGTAAGCTCCCAAGTATGATGCAATCTCGCCATCTCGCGGATAACACTGCATAAATTTATAGATACGGTACACGTGCCGTCAACGTCATAATAAACCACGTTTAGGGCATATAGCGGACACGAACGAAGCTGTATGTGAATTAAATACAGATACGTCTTTACAACCGTGTTCAGCATAGAAACCGCGGCATGCACGGTTGCGGCACTTTTTTGGTATGAACAAAGGCTTGAGACTTGACTTGCGTCCTGATGACTTAGGACTTGACTCCCTTGTGTGAAAAAAAATTAACCTAGACTTGCACGCTGATAACTTGAAGTGAGACCATGTCCAACAGCTCTGATAAAAACGACACTTCGTGAGGACCTCTATTATGTATAGTGCACAGTTCTACGCATTTCCTTTACAAAGCCGTGCAAATGTGTCTCACGATTTCGCCGCATGCTGGCGTCTAAGCACATTTGTTGACTTACTCAGTTGGATCATAGGCCATCAACAAAAGTTCTTCAATAGATGTGTCCTGTTTTGTGCAATCGTTCTTGTTTCGCTCCATGTGTAGCACATCTTCTTAATGTCTGCTTCTAGGTGAGAGAGTGAGGAAAGTAGCTCTGGCTTTTTGGATCCTAACTTTTCTGTCTTCCTTCTTTCATGATCTTTGTCTTGCTTCTGTTGATGTTGAATCATTCCTGTGTCGACACTGTGTTTAGCAGTTCTGTTGTCTCATATATCTGGTTAAGACTGTGTAATAGGAGAACCAGGTCGTCTACACGATCCAAATAGTCCAACTGGCTTCAAAGTGTCCACTCAACTTTTCTGGTGTTCCGTAATGTCGTAGAAACTTCCAAAGGGTTTCCCTGTCGATGCTATCAGATGCCTTCTCCTAGAGTAGGGTTTCAGTCTTTTCAAGATTACTATGTTGAGGAACTTTCCAGGCACTGACAATAGTATTATCCATCTATAGTGCTTGCATTCCTGTGGGTATCCTTCATGTTTTTAGAGCTTGACGAAGTATCCTTCTTTCCATTCGGTTGGTATTTCTTCATTCCGTATCTTCTTTCCGAATCAGATTGTGCAGCATTTGTGGAGATCTTCATATATGCATTTATTGCCGAAACAGGAATTTTGTCTGGGCTGAACGTTTGACCTCTTCGTGAGATAGATGGCTTTCCCAATAGTTGTCTTCGTTGGTCATTCCCCGTTGAACTGGAGAACTTCTCCTGCTAGTAGGTTCACTTGTTAGTCGGTTCAGCAGGTCTTCGAACGGTTCCTTACATTCTTCATTTTATATCCTTCACTGGTAAGTATATCACCATTCTTGTATTTAATATGCCTCTCTGTCTGCTTGTATTTTCCTGCTAGCTTTCTTGTTGTGTCGTACATTTGTTCCATGTTTCCTTTGGCTGCGGCATCCTCTGCTTCCTTGGCAAGACTGTCGATGACGTCTGTCTTGACTACTGTGTTTTCCTCTGACTACGGTTCCTTGGTTGCTGTTTTGCTGCTCTACTTCGAATGTAGTTTGGTACAACTTCGTTCTCCTTCCTCACTTGTATTTTGTTGAGAGCTTCATATGAGATCCGCTCTTTTTTCCCAAAACTTGCTCACATGTGCTGATCCACGTCTCCTTTACATGTTGCAACTGCGTGTCGAAGTTTCCTTCCTCAATAAGGTCTTGTAGGGATACTTCATGTTTGTTGTTGAGTGTGAGTTGGAATGTATCTGTTCTATCTCCGTAATTCAGGAAATCCACGTTGTATCTTGTTCTGGTGCTCCCATTTGCCTCTCTCTCTCTCTTCTCTTCAGCTTCAACTTCAGACAGGCCAGCACTAGAGGAGATCAGAGGCTGCATCTGCTCGTCAATGTACTCTTGCGTTATGCATTCATCTCCTGAACTTCTGTCTTATACAGATACGGTTGATCTGGTTCGGGGTTCTGTGGTCTGTTGATATTTATGTTGCTTGTGTATTATTCTGTGTGTGTGTGTGTGTGTGTGTGTGTGTGTGTGTGCGTGCTTGCGTGTGTGTGAGTCCGTGTGTGCATATGACTACGCAATTCATGTTTTACATTTATTTTCGCATTGACATCTCCAACTGTACTATTTTTATATATATATATATATATATATATATATATATATATATATATATATATATATATATATATATATATATATATATATATATATATATATATATATATATATATATATATATATATATATATATATATATATATATATATATATATATATTGGAAGATAGATGACATATTTAGTCAAGTACTTAAATTTGCAGATGACACAAACGTATTCAGAAATTTTACAAATGATACAGATAAACAAAGTTTACAGGATGGACTAGATAAATTGGTTAAATGGTCATACCTTTTTTTCGCAGCAAATGTTATTCAATTTTGGGAAGTATAAATGCAGACCTGAAAATATGGACGGAGAATATAAAATGGGGGATGTACTAGGTAGAACCTCAAAAGAAAAGGACTTAGGAGTAGCATTCAGTGGTGACATTAAAGTTTCAGAGCATTGTGGGATTGCTGCTTCAAAAGGTAATTAAATTCTAGGGCTAATTAGGAATATTGTGTACAAGCATGGAAGCCATATCGTAAGAAGGACAAAATCGACAAGCTAGATAGAATACAATGATAGCAACTAAAATGAGAGACATTAGTTACGAAAGCCGCTTATTAGAATTTGGTTTGACAATACTAGAGACAAGGAGACTAAGAGGAGATCAAATTGAAGTTGTTAAGATATTAAATGGGTATGAAAATATCGAGAGAAATATTTTTTTCTCATTCAAGAAAGATAGCAGAACTAGAGGACATGAGATAACATTAGTAAAAGATCAGTGCAGTACTTGTTCTCACAGAAGACAATAAATGAATGGAACTAATTATCTACAGATCGTGTAACTGCTAGCAGCATGAATATGCTTAAAAACAAAGTTGATGCATATCTCAGGAGGGCGGGTTACACATAAATTAAAAATGTTGGGCCTTTGTCTTGGATAGTAATCTTGTTAAATGCTGCTTTGAAATTGCCACCACCTGGAAAAGGGGATGAGGCAGGCCACTGGGTACCTCAGCTAGCTCGCCCAAGACCATGCTGGCTGGACGAGATTTGTTAGCGCCTTATGCTCCAATGGGAGCGAAGAAGATTGAGCGACCGGGCTGGTTCTTTCAGGTTTTGTGAACTCGTGAAAGCGACATACGGTGGTGCCACACCGCGGAGCTTGGATAATCAAGGCTAGTGAGTAGTGCTCAGGTTTAGTTATCTGCGAGGCAACCAGAGGGCGAGACTAAAAACATGGCCTCGCACTGCGTGAGGAGTGTTGTTGTCGAAACGGCTATTCCCAAAGAATTTTCGCACCCACTGCACGCGAAATGTATGCTAACTCAGTTGAACGAAAGCAGAAAGAACCCTCGTCTATGTGATGGCATCGTTATCATCGAAGGACGTGAAATACCAGTGCAACGAAACATACTTGCTGCCGCAAGCTCCTTTTTCAGGTTACAACTTACATAATTATGATAATATTGAGGGGTGTATGCCAGTCACGTGTGGCAGGAAGTGGGAGGTCGGATATTGGTCCTAAACATTGATGAGAGGCTGGTTTAAAAAATAGGTGAACTCTAAAAAAATAGTGACCCTGACACTTGGGAAATGGAAGTTTGGCCTCCAAAAAGATGGGAGGTCGAGACCACGGCACCACTGGCACTGCCACATAATTACGGTCCATGTGATCGAGTCGGAGATCGTAATAAAACGTTTATCTACTTGATTATTAATGCAGTTTGTAAAATTAGATTGTAACATATATATATATATATATATATATATATATATATATATATATATATATATATATATATATATATATGGGTGATGCAGGTGGCAAAAATCTTGAAATAAATTTTTTTTTTTCCGTTTTCTGAATTCACAGCAATTCTGTGAACTTTCAACTATCTAAAGCCAATATTGGCTGCGTCAACATTTCTTGCTTGACAATTCAGAAGGGGATTGTATACATTAGTGTGATGTATAGGACCATGACATAAAAGACCGCTTTTGTATTCATAAAAACACTGGCATCGCTAGATTCTCTACTACATAAATGAAAGTAAGAAAGGGGTTTAATTTATTCATAAATAATAACACCGTCTGCTGGTAGCATTTTCTGTATCACTGTATCTTGAAAATGTGTAAATTTTAATTAATATTAGAACGGATTTAGTTCTAATATTAATTAAAATTTACATATTTTCAAAAGTGTATTTACAGTGGTAGTGACATGGTACAAAGGTTTTGTGAAGCTCATTATTATATTGTTAAGATGCCTCATCGTAAGTGTCGGTTATCGCATTGGTGGCTAATCCCAAAGTGCTGATTCCAATACTACTCTTGTAAGTGTACACCCACCAACAAAACACCCTTTTGAATGGTCCATTTCTGTCTAATCTATGGCACTCCACATTGGTGATAATGTTGTTTTACAAACTGCGGCTTATGTAGGGCCCTGTACAGCTATGGCAGCGAACCAGGAACAGCTGACTGCGGGAGTACAGTGCACGTTGATCACGTCTCCACAGACACATTCATGCAGATCATCGACTACATTTACACGTCAGTGATTTCACTGACAGAGGACAATATCCAAGATGTTTTACAGGCAGCCGATGTTCTCCTTATCAGCCACCTCAAGGACTTGTGCTGTGACTTTCTTGAGCAGTGTATATCAGCTGCCAACTGCCTCGGAATCTGTGAGTTCACTGAGCGGTTCACCTGTCCGCACGTGCATGCCGTTGTGACACAATTTATGGATGAAAACTTCCGGTGAGTAAGCCTTTTTCAATCTCTTTACACTTGCTTACTCACTGTCACTCATTCCTCTTTGTACCTTAGGAGGCACATAGGACTTCCACAAGAGAGCTTCACTGTTGTTGGTCTGTAGCCGGCTTACTATCAGTGTCCCATGATTGTTAATAAATAGGTGTTGAGAAGACATGCAAAATCTGTCCCAAATGTTAATTAACATGCTAGATAGAATAATTTGATTCAGTTTGCAAGAGGACGAGTTTATATTTAAGTGCTTTTTTTGTATGTAAAAAATGCTACCGAAACATACATTCATGGTTTTATTTACTCGTGTCAGCTTATTTAGTGCTTAATTTTAAATAGTTTGTATAACTCATATAGTATTAAATACATATACAGTTCTGTATCTCTAATTAAGCCAGTAATGTGCACAAATGGCTTGTGTTTAATGGTGTTTGTACATTGTCTGACAGCGAGGTGAGTTTCACGGAGGAATTCCTGCTGTTGCCAAATGACAGATTACAGGCGATATTGCAACGGGACAGCCTAGTTGTGCGAAGTGAGGATGTTATCTTTGACGCTATCCTGCGCTGGGTCGAGTACGATCAGGACGCTCGTCTGGCACATCTAGAGCCACTCCTCAAGAATAGTGTGCGCTTTCGATGTCTTGATTATCGATTCATACAAGAATGTGTGGACCATAAGTTGATACAGTGCTGCCACCTGGAGGATGCTTTGCCGAGCTGGAAGGAAGCAGATACAGTGTCACACAGGCGAGGGTACATGACCATGCTTGTTATATGCGGCGGTGAACGGTTAACGAATACTAGGTGAGTGTGATGTAACTAAGTGAGTTGTTTTAAAACATCATATTTTTACAGTATACTGTTTATAGTAGACATGTCGTTTTTCATTAAACAGAATAAAGCTCGGTTTTCCACATTTTCCCACATTTGGGATGCAGATAAAATAATTGTACAAATCTTGCTTGTTTCACAATTTTTTTAACTTGGGTATATTAATAACACTATGGTCTGAATTGTATCAAATTAAGAATGAGAGCTGGAGAGTTTTTGAGCTTTGAGCGGTTCGTTCTTATAAGGTCTGTTCACTGAGTGTATCGTATTTGTTGAT
This sequence comes from Lamellibrachia satsuma, assembly GCA_033239005.1. Taxonomy (NCBI): domain Eukaryota; kingdom Metazoa; phylum Annelida; class Polychaeta; order Sabellida; family Siboglinidae; genus Lamellibrachia; species Lamellibrachia satsuma. The sequence goes on from BSQZ01000024.1 coordinate 2,144,375, forward strand.
GTAGCAGTGGCCATGGTGATGGACGAGCCTTGGTGATTGAGAACTGCATGCGTGCTGCCATGTTCCAACTGAGTTCCGTGCCAGGAACCTGTCGCTGGCTTGACCTCGCTCCAATGCTGCAATGCCGGGCCAACCATGCAGTCGTTGTAGCGTGTACGTTCAAAATAACTCATCCAGTTGACAATTTTATTTTATTGACAACCAACCATAAAATGTTCAGAGTACATCTAAATTAACAATGTTATTCTTCATGTTTTAATATCTATTGCTGTTGTATATTTACTGTAATAAATTGTGTAAATTTAAAATTTGACTGACCAACAAATCATCCGATGAAACACGTTATTTTTCACCATCAAGTGTGAAGATTTATTGTAGTAAAACTGGCATATTTTATTTCATCACCAAATTGTTTATTTTCGAAAATATTAAGAGATGAAGGCTCGCAATAGTAATATGTTTTGTATGAATGTCCTGTAAACCAGTCGTTCACTAATGAAAATTGCTGGACATTCTCATTAAGTGCATTTCATGAAGTGATTCTAATGGATGTATGCTACCAGTGATTCTAATGGATGTATGCTACCAGTGACTGTAATGGATGCATGCTACCAGTGACTGTAATGGATGCATGCTATGAGTGACTCTAATGGGTGCATGCTGCTAATGACTCTAATGGGCACATGTTATCAATGACTCTAATGGGCACGTTATCAGTTACTCTAATGGGTACATGCTACCATAGACTGGTATACTGTGGCATCATGGGAAAGACATAATGTTTTTTTTTTAACTGAATTACACATCTTCATGTTATGTTTCAGAATTCTACTGATGCATGTATAAATATTCACCTGTTTTTCTTGTTAACCCCAGGTGGCTTCCTGTTTGCGGTTGGAGGGCGCGATGGAACCAACACTGCATTGAAGACGGGCGAAAAATACGATCCCTGCAGCAATAGCTGGAGCGTGATTGCCCCAATGTCACAGTCGAGAATGTCATTTGGACTCGTGGCTGTTGATGACAAGCTATATGCATTGGGAGGCTGTCAACAAACGACAAGTATGGAAGAATACGACATCCACATGAACAAGTGGCGCTCCCTGCCCAGCATGAATCTGCAACGTAGGTGGTGTGCGCATGCCGTATGTCAAAAAAAGATCTATGTCTTGGGCGGTAGCGTCACTGACCAGTCGTACGAAGTGGTGGAGTGTTTCGACCCTCGAACTGAAATGTGGTCATCCGTCGCGCCTATGCGAGAACGGCGAGATAATGCGTGTGCAGTTGGCTTCTCCGAATTCATGTACGTGTTTGGTGGCTACCGTCGTTACATGTGTCCCAGCGCCATGCACCAGGGGGAGCCCCCGAGGAAGTTCTGCGAAACAGAAGTGTACAGTAGTGAGCATGAGTGTTGGCAGACGGTGGGAAATACAGGGATGTGTAGCATGACGCCAGACTGCTTCGTCGCAGCAGCGCTCCGTGCTGATGACGAGGTTGTGATCGTAGGCCAGCTAAAGCTGAATCGTGGGTATCAGTTTGTGCGGGCGTACCGTCCAGCAACCGATTCGTGGCGGGGCGTCCTGATAAACCGGCCTGCCGGAGGACAGCAACGTCACTACCAGTGTGCACTCCTTAAGATGCCAGCCTATCTGACACAGCGACTCCTGTACGAGCAAGACTTGCTCACTGACCTGGAGAAAGACCACTACAGTGGCCTCACAAAGATTCCTGATATCAGTTTCTTTGACCAACAGTGCTAAGCGGGTCATAAAGGAGTTGAGATTTCTTTCCGTAGAGACTGGCTTAGCCACATGCCAGCCTTTAATATATGTTTATTATATACAGCAAGGGCAAGACTATAACCTTTCACTGCCATATGCACATGCATACTGTTTATGCAAGATGAAAATGAATCCATGCCCACTTATGTTCAAAACTTCAGGTAACTAGTTGAGTAGAAATATAGAGTAACATTTTTAATAGTCCACTTGAGGGGTTTGAATTGTATCTCAAATGTAAAACACTAGATGCAAATTTGCAATTTACATATTGCAACATTGGGTTCAATTATGAAATATTGATATGAATTACAGTGAGAACACTTATTATTAAGTTGTGCAAAAATTATGATTACGGAAATGTTGTGATAACATTATCTTCTATATTGGGCATAGTTGCAAGTAATATAACAGTTTAGCTTGAACTTCATTACAGTATCGGTGCTTATTTAGAATAACAGGTAGAATTTGTTATCTGTATTGACATCCTCAGATCACAGCACACCTGCCATATAGGCTGTATTTAGACAAACCACTGGATGATGGCAGGTCGATTTGGAAGAATAGTTGTACCTTGATCCAAACGCATGGTAGACACATACAAATTTCAGATGAATTACATAACGCACATTGCATAGTATATATCCACAAAATAATTCGTTTCGTATAAATTAGCAGATATCTGACTTGTTGAAGTACCTCTTAACTCTGGTTTCAGAATATATAGATACTTTATAAATATTTTCTATTGTATTGTAACACCTCTATTAAATTTATTTAATTTTGTATTAATAAAATATTTACTGGTTTTAATACCCTGTTGTTGTTACCACATTGAACCTTAGAACAGGTATTTGTTGAATATAATCGACTAGCTAATTTGACCATTTACTCTTTGGGTGTGAATTAGTAGAGGCACGGTTTTGGACAGTTATTGGTGGGAACAGACTATTGATCAAGAGGACATGGCAATAGACTGTGATGGTATTCCAGTAATGGAAATACAAGAACGAACAGCTACCGTAGATACTAGACGCTTCAATAGAAATTGAAATGGTGTTTGCGTGAAACAGTTTGCTGAGGACAAAATGTTGCATACCTTGAGCAATACAAATGTTTGAGGGACACATTGTGAATTAAACATTGCTTTTTACAATGTCAGGTAATAATGATATGGCACTGGGTTCTCAGTTGCAATAGGAAAGCAAATACAACTTCTTGATAATGTATTCATTGTTCAACAGTCATCATCATCATTGGAACCGGAGCATTGGAGAGCTATCTATAAAGGCTGATTGTTCCTTAGGGATGGAAGATCAGCCATTTCAACATCACTGTTTTTCTTTCCTGTGGCGACACCAGTGAACAGCTAGTTGGAGGCATCTCATTCCAGTTTTGTTTGAGAGCTTGTCTATAGCATGTCCCCGTTTATATACTATATTGCTATAACAACAAACCTATTCATTTGTTTGTGTATGACAATTTTTTTAGTAATCGCGTAAAGCAAAGTTTCACCCAAAAGAAAATTTCTTGTGATTACAAGGGCCAAAATTATTCCGAGAGATAGGTCATGAGATGGGTTTGTTTGGAAGAAGGCGAGTAACCCACCCCCCAAAAAAGCATTGCATAAACTGTCCGACAGAGGGCGACATTATCTAAGTGCTCTTGGCGCGTAATTATAAACACGTTTGGTGCACTTTATTCTTGTTTCACGAGGCGGCACATACTTGGGATTTACAAGTGCATTATGCACACGTGAAGAAATAAAATAGTTTGTGGGACATACAAATGGTGGTATGTTGTGTACACGACTGCTGACATGTTATACGTTCGTTTGTAAGAAATGAAGATCGCATGCCCAAGCTTGTTCGTCTGCTCGGCATATACTGAGCGATAATACGGGACTACGATTGCCGAACATAACGACTTGTATCGTTATACTATTTTTGTCAGATTATATATTCTACACAATGGCCTGATGTGATTTGTGGCAGCTTATGCCATTATTTATATATCACGCCATGTTTTTATTCGCGTGTAACCAGTGAGTGTCGGTGTTGAATTAATGTTTATTTTGACGTTAATCATACTGTATGACTACAATTAGTCTGAAGTGAAGTTAAAGTCATACTGGATATCTGAAGTTCGCAGATTATAATTGGTAGAGAATATAATTGTTACAATTTCTAAGTACGCTCGGCAGATGTTGAGTGCGGAAATCATATTATTTTAAATCTTGCTCAAATCTTATTAAAATCATGTGGACAAGTGGTGGAGAAAGCTTGGACCTGGACGCTGATGAACTCTCCCTCATAGACTGTGGCATTACGACCTTGAGGAATGTGCCACTCAAGTTTCAGCTACTCTCACTCAATCTTCACTGCAATCAGATTGAGCAGATTGAAGGCATGGACTACTTAACGCATCTTCGACATCTTGACTTGTCATCCAATCATATCCAGCGAATGGATGGTCTTGATAGTTTGGTGTCACTACGCACACTCAACCTGTCATGCAATCTCATCGAACATGTTTCTGGGTTCAACAATCTAAGGTGGGTTTTACTGCAGAACAAAGAGTGTTCAGCAACATATAACAACAACATATATATGCATCACTTACATGACCTTATGACATTTAACCCCAAACACCCATGTGAGCCCTGTGTAGGACTAATGTAGGAGTGGTTTATTTTCTGAGTTTTCCTTCTCTAGAGTCCATGACAAGGTTTTTCCATTTCCCTGCATTGGATCTTTTACTTAATTCCTGAGGCATAGACACCAGGTGGAAGGGACTAATGGTTTCACACTTAGTGAGACCACCATGAACATATTTTGAAACATTATCATAGATGTTTACAGCTGTATATATATATATATATATATGGTAATGGTTTTGTTTAATTGATATATATGATTAGATTGTTATGTCATGCCGATTAACTTGTGGGAAATCTTACACTGTTATATTAAAATATATATACCACTTTTAGAAAGTCATTGAGTTTTTAAGAATCGATCACATACATATTTTATAATGAGCATGTTTCACTTCTGCAGACCACACTGACCATTTGGTTGGTGGTGTGACAAATAAACTAAGAATCTGAATTATTTATGATTAAAATGCCTGGTGTTTATAATACTTACTAATTTAAATTTATTTATTGTAAAAAAGCTTACTGATCCCGTAACCCATCTGAGTCATAGGGGTGCTGCTCCAATGAACGCTGCACAAGTCGGCTCCAGTCTTGGCGGTTGTGTGCTAGTACCTGGGTTTCTGCAAAGGTCTTTCTTGTCCATTCCTCAATGTTGTCTGTCCATCTCTTCCTCTGTCTTTCTTGCCTTCTTTTTCCCAGCACTATTCCCTGAAGGATTGTTTTTGCGAGCCTGCTTGATCTTGTCACATGCCCAAACCATCTCAGCATCCTCTTCTTCACTGTGGTCGAAAGGTCTTCACAATGACCCACTTGTTGAGCGATGGTTTTGCATATTTCTTCATTGGTGAAATGGAAAAAACAGTATGTCCTAAAACATGAAATGTATTGTTCTTTTGTAGATCTCTAGTTAAACTGAATCTGTCTTACAACCAAGTGAAGGATTTATCGGCCTTCAAAGTTATCCACGGCAGAGAGTATCAGCTCTCCGATGTTGCGCTCCATGGCAACAAGATTGCATCAATCCAGCATGTAGTCAACTGTCTGATCGGCTGCAACAATCTACGTCATGTGACATTGGCACAGGGTGGAGCTGACAACCCTATGTGTCAGACGTCAGGTAAATGGTTGCACTTTTGTATAACCAAATTCAATTAACATACAGGCAGGCGTGGTCTCAATCTGGTGCAATCTTTACTGAATTCTAGCTTTTCTCTCAACATGAACAAAAATATGTTGTCTTAGCAATTTTTTTTTACAATTGTGAAATGTGTGCAATGCAAAAGTTATCAACATATGGATGAATCTTCTACTCTTGAGTGCCGAATAAGTGTTCCTATACGCATATTTATTAGATGAAAAATGCCACCCAATACGCACCTTATTTGGCACTATACTATTATTAAATTTAAACATTTGTGCGAGCCTATATTATCCGATAATCGTGGAAAATTATGCAGGATTTATTTTTTAGGAGAGCAATCGCTCTCACTCCCTATTGCTACTGCTAATCAATCATCTACGGAGCTGTTTACCACTCACGATAAAATCTCAACTGGAGCTGCATGTGGCTCCCTCTGACCTCTAAGTTTGCATTCCCTATCACAGAGGGAAATGGATGGTCTGGTGAAAGATATATGTGACATATATTTAACTACTGCAAAGAATACTGGTATTTGCAAAGAACCAACATATGTAATACATCTTAATAAAACAACAAAGACTAACCATGTAAATAACAAACCCTGGTTTAATGAAGAATGCCGAACAAAGAGAACAGAATATTTGAGAGCCAAAGGTAGACTAAAGAAAATTAAAAGTGATGAAGCAAAAGTAGAGCTAAGACAAATGGCCAGTGGCTATAAACGCTTTATCAAAAAAACATCAAAATGTTACTATAAACAATTGCACCAAAACTTGCGAAATCTAAAACGTAGTAAGCCTGCAGAATACTTGGACATACTTAATAAAGCAAGTAACAGCAAAGCAAAATGTGGACATATTTCACTGGATACATTTAGGAGCCACTTTGAAAAACTTGGTGAAAAACCTGAAAGTGAAACAGCCACAGTGGATAGTGAGATACCTTTTGATACAGGAAAGATTATGCAGTCAATCAATGAACACATAAATAGACCATTCACGCAAGATGAAGTAGTAACTTTAATTAAAAAACTTAAAAACAAAAAGGCATGTGGTATTGATAATGTTATAAATGAGTACTTGAAAAACAGCCCCACAGAACTAATTGTACTTATTGTTAAAATGTTTAATCTAGTTCTATTATCTGGCATTGTGCCAACTGACTGGTGCATTGGGATCATTAAGCCCATTTACAAAAAGAAGGGGTCAATAGATGACCCAGACAACTATCGTGGCATTACATTATTAAGCTGCATAGGCAAGTTGTTTACAGCCTCCATTAATACGAGACTGACGACATATCTAGATGAAGCAAGTATCATAGGTGAAGAACAGGCACGGTTCAGAGAGGGGTATTCTACCCTTGATCATATATTTGCTTTACACTCATTGGTTGAATTTTATTTGACTCGCCGCAAAAGGCTTTATTGTGCCTTCATCGATTATAAAAAAGCATGTGATCTAGTAGACAGATCCTCACTGTGGTCCAAGCTAATTGCTTGTGGTATTAATGGCAATGTGTTGAAGGTTATATACAACATGTATGAAAATGCTAAGTCGTGTAAAACAGGGCCAGGCCCTGTCAGATTTCTTTTCATGTGAAGTTGGTGTGCGGCAAGGAGAAAACTTGTCTCCTTTGTTATTTGCTATTTACCTTAATGATTTTGAACATTCAGTTAGCCGTAATTACAAGGGACTTGACATGCTGACTGGTGAAATTCATAACAACCTTTGTGATGATGATGTAGAAGTTTTCTTGAAAATGTATGTTTTACTCTATGCTGATGATACTATTGTTATGGCAGAAACACCTGAAGATTTGCAGTCTGCCTTAAATGCTGCATGTGATTATTGCCAAACATGGCACCTAACTGTTAATACCAGTAAAACAAAGGTAATTATTTTCTCACGTGGAAAGGTCAGATCACACCCAGACTTCTTGTTTGGGCAAAATAAACTAGAGGTAACTGATAGTTACATATATTTGGGAACCAATCTAAACTATAATGGACTGTTTAACAAAGCCATAACGAAACAAGTTAATCAAGCTAGGCGTGCAATGTTCAACCTCACAACTAAAGCGAGGAAGCTAGATTTACCTATAGACATACAGTGTGAGCTGTTTGACCAGCTTATAATGCCAATTTTACTATACGGTTGTGAAATATGGGGTTTTCAAAATCTAGACCAGATTGAGAGATTCCATAGAAAATTCTTGAAAAGTCTATTAAAACTGAATAGGAGCACAGCAAATTGTATGGTATATGGAGAAGTTGGCAGACAAAATGTGACAGCAGTTATAGAAAAGAGAATGATAAACTTTTGGATACATATAATTGACGGCAAACAAAGCAAGCTATCTAATGTTATGTTCAGGCTTATGAAAAGTCTCCATGACACAGGTGATTTTAAATCAAAATGGATTATAAAAATTAAGAGTATCATTGATGGATGTGGACTAACTAACATGTGGCATGATCATAGTATAGTAAATATAAAATGGTTGAAGCATAACTTGGAACTCAAGATGAAAGATATTAACATACAAACATGGCACAGTGAAATTCATGCAAATAGGCTATGTTCAAATTACAGAATATTCAAAAATGAAGTAGGTTTCGAGAAGTATTTAACATATTTGAGCCCAACTGACAGATTTAATTTATGTAAATTTCGCTGTGGAAATCACAAATTACCTATTTCTGTTGGTCGTTATCTCCCTGGAAATGCCCAGAGGCTATGTCACTTATGCAACACTGGGGACCAAGGTGACGAATATCATTATGTACTTGTATGTCCATCTCTAATGGAAGAAAGATCGAAATACATAAAAAAATACTTCAGAATCAGACCTAATACTCTGAAAATGAACCAGCTGTTCAATGTACACAATGTGAAACAGCTGACAGATCTGTCCAGATTTATTAAAATAATCATGACAAAGTTTGTCTAATTAACAAAATGCCTTATTAAAACAGTGAATTGCGTAGAAGTAAAATTGTAGCTCATAGTTAATTTACTGTTCATATTATTACTTACTTTAGTTCAAACTGTGCAATATATACATAGTTTATTTTATTTTACATTACCTAAATTGCATGTACTGATTATGTAGAACATACTTTATCCAATAATGACACTAGATGTATTATGCACTGTAACTAGATGATTTACATACTGTAAATATGTTTTATACACTATATGTCCTATGTATTGTAACCAGATGTTCTACTAAAATGTACTGTAGAGAGAAACTTCTCTCATACTCCGCAAGGGGTCGTAGGGAAATAAAAGTCATTGTCATTGTCATTGTCATCCTTTTGAACAACATTCGTGAATTTAGCGGTATCCTGTGCTTCTGAGGATCCTAGATTTTGAACCCAGAAGCGTTAGACCGTTAGATTTCCATGATTAGATGAATCGGTCAGAATCCTTAGTTCTCGGGAGCTCGACATGGTATATTATTAGTTAAAACGCCATTATCACTGCATAAACCAACCGACCATAAATCGCCGCCGTGCGCAGCGCCTCAAACCGGTCGTAACCAGCTGGCAGCGGTTTCCACTGAAACGGACTTGCGTATTCAATTCAATAAAACTTTAATGTCCATTTAAAAACGGAAAATTCCGCGGTTTTTCGCAGATATAAAATGCAGTTACTATATCTGTGGTGACGCGAATACGCAAAGTTTATGCATATTTGGCAGAAAAAATACACGGCGGTACGCATAGTTTTCCAGGGACGCCTTGGCTTCACATCGAGTAAAAAATTGCTTCGGCGCTAAAAAAGACAAATATACTAGTGACTTTTTCACACTGTACCATTATTTGGTTTGAAAAAATTGCCCCCTGTACTGTTATTCGGCACTATACTATTATTAAATTTGACCGATTTGCCACCCTATACTGTTATTTGGCCTATACATTTATTTGGCACTCGAGAGTAGGGTCTAGGGAGGTAAGGAGGGAAAGCATAATTAAAAATATATCTCTGGATATTGTACTTTTTAAATTCTACCCAAGTTCATAAATTAACTTTTAATGCTTTGGTTTGCTATTGGCATTATATTTTATTAACAATTAATAAATAATATAATACAGTTGTTAAGCTATGCCATGTTGTGTTTTGTCTTGTTTTAGTTTCTTTAAATAATTTGTTCTTGTATAAAACTTATATTTTTTTGTAGGCTACCGAAGAAAGCTGTTGGAAGCTTTGCCCCAAGTGACAGCACTGGACGGGGTAGACAGAGATGGACGCACAGCTGTGGTGGACAACATCTTATCGGACATTCCAGGTATGTTAGAAATTCATTTACCGTATTCCACCTATTAAGCATACATGCTCTAATCAGCATACACCCCCTTTTTTAATCAGGAGCATCCATAATTATTGTAATTTGACTAGTGTGGAACAACTGAAGAGTGTTGCCATCTACTATGATCTAGTGTTAGATAGTTGGTACCACTTTTCAGTTGTTCTGCACTAGTCACCAATTGACTAGCTGGTGTATATGTTTATAAAAACAGATTCTTTGACATTTTTCCATGGACCAATTTTTTTCAAGCATACTGTACGCATATTAGGTCGAATACAGTATTTCCAGAGAACCCCAACCAAAAGAATGTGCTAAAATTTGGGAGCTATTACAAATGTAAATATATTAGTGGCAGGTTTAAATTACACTACACCTACTTGGTAGTGTTCATTTTTCAGTTACATATTGCAGTTGCCTAGATATAATTATAAATAACATTACAAATGATACTTTTACCAGCAGACTTGGGGTCAGTTACATTATATCAATTCCAATAACAAAATTCCAATTATCAATTCTATATTGAAATAAAATATGTGAACAGCAATATATATATATATATATATATATATATATATATATATATATATATATATATATACATATATATACATATATCTATATATACACACATATATATATAAATATATATATATATATATATTTTATATATATATATATATATATATATATATATATATATATATATATATATATATATATATGTATATGTATATATATATATATATATATATATCAGGGCTGGGTCCAATTACGTAATTGTAATTGTAATTGTAATTGATTACAGCAAAATTGTGTAATTGTAATTGATTATGGTTTCAAATTTGTGCTGTAATTGTAATTGTAATTGTTATATTTTGTATAATTGAAAATTTATTTCAATTACAATCAATTACAGTACTTTTCATATCACAAACTACCTGAACAAACTGTCAATAAAATATAATTTAAGTCTCATACAGGTTCAGGGTTGTTTGATTTAAATCATTTTATTTAAATCATTGATTTAAATCACTCCATAAAATCACTGATTTATGATTTTTTTTACTTCTGATTTTTGTAATCGGTAATTTATATGAATTTAGCACAAATAATTGTTTACAAGCACTGAGATCAACAGAGTTTTGTATGTCTTTTAATACAAAAGCCCAAAGTGTGCACACTTGTGTAGCAGTATTGACACCAGATAGCCTGACAGTCAAATATTTTATGACATTGTGTATGTCTGAGCTATTCCCTTTTTGACTGCAGTGAAGCTATACAAAGTTATCTTCCAGAGGAAGTATCTTTTCAAGTCAGAAGCACTGAGTTAAAGTCCACTTAGAGCTTGTGCTAGTTGTTCTCAATTCAGTATGTTGACTCAAGTGAGACAGTCTGGGCTACCATTGTTTAATACTGTACCAGTTTGCAGTCTGGTTAGAGACCCTTAGAGTACACAGGGCCATGGACAGGTGCTAATCCACCCTTTCAGCAAACAATAATTAGCACTGCTACAGCCACAGACACACAGCATGCTTTCCTTTCCAAGACAGATTATGCAACTACAGGAGGTGAAGCCTTGTGGACATTGTCTAATGTCTTTATATAAGCAAAACTCATGTACCCTCTGTTAAGACAAGTACCTACATTGATTTGAAAGAGTTTATGAATATATATATATATATATATATATATATATATATATATATATATATATATATATCATTTATTAATGTCTATATACCAGATTTAAAATATATATTTATATAATAAAAATATGTTTAAACGGCTGTCTTTTTATTTAGTACAATTCAAAATTCAAGCCACAATTCTTCAACAATTTACAATCATTACCGTTATATTTGTTTATCAATTGTGTACAAAATATTGAAATTCAGCAAAAGTGCAAAACTATATAATTAACAAATGCTGAATATATTTGGTTCCGCATAATGTAATTGTAATTGTAATTGAAATTGAAACAGTGTAATTGTAATTGTAATTGAATTGAAAAATTATGAGTGTAATTGTAATTGTAATTGAACTAAAAATTTAAATGTAATTGTAATTGTAATTGATATAATTATGTGTAATTGAACCCACCCCTGATATATATATATATATATATATATATATATATATATATATATATATATATATATATATATATATATATATATATATATATATATATGTTTGCATTATGTACCATAATATGCAGAATATGCAAATAAAGCTATTATAAAACAGATGTTATGTTTTGGTGTAGAGTATGTTTGTGGTTGTTCTGTTCACATATTTTATTTCAATATAGAATTGATAATTGAAATACCAATTCAAATTCTGCAACTGTAATTGGTCTTTTGTTTTGAAGAGTAATGGGAAAAAATGTAATTGGTATCACTTTTTAATTCAAATTATTCGTTACAGATAACCAATAAAATATAATATGCTGTATATGTATATATATATATATATATATATATACAGCATATTATATTTATTTATATATATATATATATATATATATATATATATATATTATATTTTAATATATATATATATATATATATTATATTTTAATATATATATATATATATATATATATATTATATTTTAATATATATATATATATATATATATATATATATATATATATATATAGCATATTATATTTTATTGGTTATCTGTAACAAATAATTTGAATTAAAAAGTGATACCAATTACATTTTTTCCCATTACTCTTCAAAACAAAAGACCAATTACAGTTGCAGAATTTGAATTGGTATTTCAATTCTGAATCCAAGTACATTGTAATTGACCCTAAGTCTGATTACCAGGGAGTAAAACTGTTTCAAAAGGAATTGTATTACTAGACACCAGCACTGATAAAAAATGAAACATTTGTTATAGGGCCTACTTGTTCAGAATATTGTAGAAGAATACAATAATACACCTGATGTGCAAGCCACAATTAATTACTGGTACGCATTGACAGATTTAGCCAGATCACTGTCTTCAGTGATCCATGCACTTGAATCAAAGTACTATGTCGACCTGACTGGATGTTTCACAGGTTCACACATACCCACAGTGCATGGTATTGACTTTTGCAGAATGAACATTTCGAAATGTGTATGCTCTCTCTGTAATAGAGATTAAATTTGAAAATTTGCTACATATCCAGCAATTGAATGCTGCCATTTCAAGTAACTTGGTCATTGTGACAGTCAGTAGTGTCGTTTGCTTGCTTGCTGAGTTGACTTCTGTTGGGTTGAAATAGTTCCATCATACACATGATGGCATCACACATTGTGAACAATTGCCTATTTTAGAGAGATTAATTGGTATTTGGTTTTACAAGTCAATAGCATTCTTTAGACTAGTGGGAAGTTCTACTCCTGATTATAACACTAATGATTATCTTGTCTCTACCCATTTTATGCATATCTGAAATATATATATTTTTTTGCACCACTATTGCTCATACCCATTTCATTACCTTTGATTTCCAATAATCTAACTATGGGTATATTTTGCTTTTTAAGCTTACAGAATCATGGATAATGCTTCTCCCAAGTATTTTAGTTCTGACATGTGTAAATTTTTTTACTGAGGAATGCAAAGTTGAAGTAACCCATATTCTGAAGTGTTTTGTTGATGAAGGTGTTGTTTAAATAGTACACTGACACATGATGTTGACAAAACTGTGACAAATGTTTATATTTCACCACATCTGAATTAGTACACAACCAAAACCTGTTTACAACATTTCGTGTCTGTTATATTTAGATGTGAATATTTGTACGTACAGAATGAATTAATTTTCATCTTCAGGTTTGGACAAATACATGGAGTATCTGCTGTCTAACAGCAGTTCGGTGAGTAAATTTCTTTCAATGGTATATGTATTTAATCACACAAGAAGTATAATTATTTTTTACTTTCTGTTCAAAGATGATTGACTGCTTGGAGTATTTCCCAAGAATTTCTTTCATAGCATAGCATAACATAACATAACATAGCATAGCATAGCATAGCATAGCATAGCATAGCATAGCATAGCATAGCAAAGCATAGCATAGCATAGCATATTCCAACAGTAAGAAGATCTAATCTGAACAAGCTTACTTTTTAGTTTTACTGATATAATTGTTGGTTGCTGCGCTGGTAGTTGAAACATAGTTTTGTAGTTAAACACAGCCATTGAGTACCTTGGTGTGGGTCTTGTGATTGGTGGTCTGATGTTTAAGTACATATGGTGGTATCTTTAAGGAGGTTAGCTACATTGTCTGGTGATCATTGGCGATGCTGTTGTTCAGTATTACGTTATGCTGAAGATGGCGTTAAGCATACACTGGAACAAACACATTAGAATATATAAGATAAGATCAGAGAGTGAAGGATGTGTTTTACAGGTCACTGCTACAGGAGCAGGAATGAGCCAGTGTCTCAGTTGGTACACTGGTTACCATAATATGGAGTGCGAAAACCAGGGAAGCCTGCACTCACGTGCATTGACATTCTAAAAGTTTAATTTAATAATAATAATGCTAAAGTATTTCACGTAAATCATTGCAACAATTTGAATTGAATCCTAGTGTTTATTAACAGTGGATATTGTTTTATGGGGATTTGACAGTTTACCAACCCAATAGGGCACACTAAACATATAGCAATACAGTTTGTTTTGAAACGACACGTTGTCCCAGTGTCATAACATGAGCTTGATGCCATCTGATGTTTGGACAGTTTTTTTTGTTCGTCTCTGCTGCAGTTCACTCAGCTGTTGAAACAAGTGTCTGGCTTTTTGATGTGTTATTTACCAAATCCAAGAGACTGGAACATCCATACATTCAAGAAGTACCTGGCTGTTAATATGATTGAAAGTATTACTAACTTTAGCATGGTAATTGTGTCATAGCTGAGTACTTCCCTGAGCAGTCTACTTCTAGTCTACAGAGCTCAGTTTGGATAAATCTCTCAGCATTTCATAAAAGTGCTGTCGTTATCATTTCCTTCCTTGCTGCAGGATGTTAATAACCCCATTGTGGTGGACACCCCCAAGATTGATGCTGCCCTGCAACTATACAAACAGAGGGGTGTCACTTCCTCTGAAGTGAGCAACACCCCTGGTGGTAGCGATCATGACACAGCTGCCAGTCGGGATATGTCTGCGAAGTTAGCAGATGTTTCTAAGGTATGAAGTATTATTCATAGTTAGTTTAGTTATGTCTTGAACCATCATGGTTTTCTTGCCTAGCAATTACTTTGAGTTGTGTGTATTGTTATTATAATTTTATGTGTATTTTTTGGTAACGTATATTTTGGGCAAATTCTCAGTTTTTAAGCTTCAACAATTTCATTCACTTCCCATTGCCTCATTGCGGTCACCTGTTTAACTGAGATCTACTGGCTGCCGTTTTATTTTTTTATTTATTCACGAAGTAAAAGGTTGTGGCTAAGGTTATTACTAACTAAATTAAATTATGTACTGACTGTAAAATGCTAGCAGCGTGAATACATTTAGAAACAAACTGACAGGTATCTGACATGGATAGGCTACATAGATGAAACATTGTTGGACTCAATATAAACCAGTGACATCTGAAATATTTTGGTTTGGATGGCAATCTCGTTAAAACGACTTCATTCACACTATGGAAATGCTGTACTGTTTATTGAATTCATTCTATGGCCTGTTGTTATTAATTTCTGTTAAGTATAAATGACTGTTTGCGTTCTAGGAAGAGACGCAGTTCTCTCTCAGCCAGGAAGCTCGACTAGCAAAGTTGGAGGAACAGCTGAAACAACTACCACTCCAGGCACAGGCAAGTAGTCGCATTGATGTGTTGATATTGATTTCCTCTTCTTGTGTAACCATTGCCTCAGTTAGGCCGTTAACGTCTCCTTGCAATCTCTCTAGCCACTTCGAGTCCACCATATGTCCAGTGCTAGTTGCTGTCAGTCCATCACATTTTCTTCTGCCTCTTTGGTTTTTTCCTGGTCGTTCTCCTATGTTGGTTTCTTTTTCCCATCACTTGTAATGCTTCTCGCTGTAGCCAGTCTGATTCTAATGTCTTCTCTCTCAGGAAATGTAAAAAGAACTGTAGGGGAGAATGGGGCACTGTGAGCACTTTGTTTTCAGAAGCTGGTAACTGCATGTCTTGTCAGCATGACTGTCTTGATGTCAGTGATGGTTTGGCCAATGGGTTGACCAATCATACATGCACTAATAGAATATTTTATTAAAATCAACGTAGTAGGCTTTTAAAAAAATGCCCGTATTGCCCCGCTGACTATTGTGTACTTTTGTCAATAGCCACATGTGAAATTGTTCAAGTTGTGCTTTTCCCATAACTTTAGAGCTACTGTGACGATGAGTTGTTTTGTTTGTCTTGAACAGGCACCTGGTGACGAAAGAGTGACATTTCAGCCAGAGTGCTCTTCCGACATCCCCCGCTTGACAAAGCATAGGGCAAGGAGGGGTAGGACTGCACCCCAGTCAGACCATTGAAACCAGGCTTTCAGTGGTGTCCCAATCTTATCATATAACGCAACAGAGACCAATACTGTTGTCCATCTTCGATGTTTGTTTCATTTGAATTACCGAATTCGACCTATTAAGCAGACACCCCAATTTTTTAATCACTGATCAACATTCTTCAGGATCCATTTTGTAATTTTGTCTTCACCGATGTCATGGCTTAATGATGACAGAAGGTCCACCTATATCGGCAGACTGCAGTACTCAGATATTCAACCCTTCATTGAATCTTTTTCCAGTTACTTTCGTTGAGATGTGTTCTCCCCGAAGTAGATAAAATGAAAAGATTTAAACAATTTTTGCAGTGCGTTGGGCTGAGAATATGCCCGACTTTTAGAATGGATACTGCATGTCTCCGTCGCACCGATTGTTTGCCTCTCCCACCACCGATAACTTCTCCACTGTTTGACTCATTTAGTTTTAGACATTTTGAAATGTGTGTAGAACAGATTTCTTGACATTTTTATAGGTCTCAACATTCTTCAAGCATGCTGTATGCTTAATAGGCTGAATACAGTATGTTAAATTTCAGTTAGTATTAATTTGTCAGAGTACAGAATGACCTTTCTGAAATGTGTTTATTTTATGGTCTTCTTTTTTAGACATTTGTTGTAACTCTGTTCTCACTTTGAGACAAGTTAACAATCATGATTACATGCAAAAGTAATGATTACACTAATTTTCTAAGTAATCATACTTGCACTTAATCCACTCATAAATTTTAACAGGAATCATAATTGTAATTGATTACACTTGTGGTGTAATCGCTCCATCTCTGCACTAATATTTCACATTGTACAGTAGTATATTTCCTTTTGTACCAGGTGCATTTTCCATGAAGTGATATTCATCCCTTTGAAACATGAACTGGAATTTGATCTATGTTTTAATTTGTAGATATAGACGAGACTGATGAAAGTGAAGGTGAAAGGTCATCATCATGTCCAAGGTCAACTGGAAGCAGAATATCTGAGAGAGGTCAAACGCCGACCCGAAAAAGAAGTAGGTCTCGTCTTCCAGGCAAGCAGACCAAAACACAATCTTCAGTGAGCCAGGTTAAGACCAGACAAGTGAATTCAAGGTATGCTGCGACACACAGATTTCTGTTGTGTGTATTTCTTTCTTGTAGTGTGTGCGTGCTTGTGTGCCCCAGTCCTGGTCACAACATGTCTAAACTGTAATCACAGAAACCTGGATCTCACAGAAGAATCGATAGCATTGAAATGTGTGTTACTGGAGCTTGGACGGACTGCACACCTGTTGTTGAGACGACAGTTTACTAATAACAACATTAATTAATTAATTAATTAATTCTCCTTTTCACTATTTCTGCTTCTTCGAATTGTCCAAATGCCTCGACTCACCAAAGGTGTGTGTGCAGTCTATATTCACAATCCTCTAACATTCAGTGCCAATGTTTTTCCTATTTACAATGTCATTGTTCACTTGGCTCTTATTCACAATGTCGCTATCAATGTGACTTCTATTTACAATGTCCATATTCACTTGGCTCCTATTTACAATGTCGCTGTTCACTCTACGAATGTTCACTAGGCTTCAATTTACATTGTCCATATTAATTTAACATCTTTTTACAATATCACTATTCACCTGGCTCCTATTTACAATGTCACTGTTCACTGAGCTTCTATTTACAATGCATGTATTCTCTTGGCTCCTATTTACAATGCAACTATACACTTGACTTGTATTTACAATGCAACTATTCACTTGGCTCCTATTTACAATACAACTATTCACTTGGCTCCTGTTTATAATGCCACTATTCAATCGGCACCAATTTATTATGTCACTGCTTATAACATTGTCTCACTGTTTGCAATTCCATAGTTGGGAACAGTGCAGTTGACACAATTCTTGTGGTTATTTGCCTTCTTTTTTTCTCGCCATGATGGTTGGTTGTTGGCATTCTGTAGCAGCCTTGAGGCCGACGTCTTTTGGATGCTGCTGTAGTGTTGGGTGGTGGAATGATTGCTGCTGGTACCTTGCTTGCTGCGACTGAATGACTGGTTGTGGAAGTTCTGTGGCGGTCGACGACAGAATATGTGGACGAAAACGCCACGGAACTTCTGCCCGAAGACGCAATACAGGACGAAGTTGACGGCACTGTTTGTGATGACCATCAGGCTACTGATGCAGGTCAGCTTGACGAACGGCGGTGTGTTGAGCACATCCGACGGAAGCGTTGCCATGAAGATGTTGTCGATGATGGACGGCACCTGGCATATGAGGAACACGGCGACCACCGAGATGACCATCATGGTAAGGTTGTTCTCGCGCCGCTGGCTGTTGGTCACTTTACCGGCGATGTTCTGTGACCGCTTGACCGCGCGACACAGTTGCAGGTTGAGAACAGCGAGCAGCAGGAACGGAATGATGAGCATCACGCACATGTGCATGTATATGAAGTAGACGTGGCGGAACATTGGGTTGGCGCCCAGCTGTGTTTGCACGTACATCGCCTCCGTGACATTGGTGAGCACGTTGCGGGTCACAACGACGCGGTACTCGAGCATGCGAGGAATGTTGTAGATGATTGAGCAGAGAAATATCGTAAGGATTGACTTCTTCGCGCGGCTTGTATTGCACATTTCTGTGGCTCGCAGCGGGTGACAAACAGCGATGAATCGCTCGACTGTGAATCCGACCGTGAGGTAGATGGAGCATGTCTGGGCAATGAGTGCTGTGGGATACGCGTACGGATGCAGATACGGATAGATCCTGTAGTATCCCTCCAGTTGTCCGGTCGCAAAGTATATAATTGGCAATGCCATGAAGAGCACGAGCGATATCAACACAATCGAGTCAAAGATACTCAGCATGATGAGGTAGTACGACGTCGACGAGGTCATACGGGGGTTTGCGAGGACGACGATCGAGAGGAGATTGCCGAACACCCCGAGGGCGGCGATGATGTTGCCAGTTATGCCCCAGGCGTAGTACTGAAAGTTGAGGGTTTCATGAAGCTGCTGATCCATGACATAGGGCACGCTGAGGTTGACTAGCAGGTCCGACAGACTCGACAGACTGAGGTTAGACATACTGCCATTGCCGTTCACATCCAGCTGTTGTTGCCATGCATGCCCGTGCACCGGGTTCAGTTTGTTCAATAGATGCAGCAGCTCGTCGGGCAACGATAGGACGTCACCAGGCAGCTCGAAAGCATCATCTCTGAAGAGACAAGAAGTGACAGAATGTTACACAGTCTGCTATTTCAACAATCAACCATTTAGTATTTTTTGTATTATGATGACTACATGGAAGGGTTGCCATGGTATCAATGCCTGAATAAAATGTGAAGTTTTTGAGTCCTATTTTAACTACTCTAAGTGTTGGAACATGCGAGCTTCAGTTTAAGTCAAACCGTCAGTGGCGCAGCCAGTTGAAATGGATTATCGTTCATTTGTAGGCAGTTGTTGTCATTATGCCAACACACCATGCCATCCAGTCACCATAGCAACACACCATAAATTCCATAATCATCCAGTCACTGTAGCAACACACCATGTCATCCAGTCACCATGCCAACATGACATACCATGTCATCCAAGTCACCATGTCATCCAAGTCCACAGTTGGATCAAACTGTTGACACACTGTCAAACTAAAACAATAGGTAGACATTCCCTAGCAGTAACACAGTTTATGATAGCTATCTAGTTATCTGTCACCCAGCCTTTCTTGCTGTTCAATGTTTCAACAGAAATGCTATCCCTGAAAAACGCAAGTCTCAAATTTTTTTAACTATCAGTATCATACCCATCCATTTTATCTTCAATGTTTCAACAGAAATGCTATCCCTGAAAAACGCAAGTCTCAAAATTGTTTAACTATCAGTATCGTACCCATCCATTTTATCTTCAATGTTTCAACAGAAATGCTATCCCTGAAAAACGCAAGTCTCGAAATTGTTTAACTATCAGTATCACACCCATCCATTTTATCTTCAATGTTTCAACAGAAATGATATCCCTGAAAAACGCAAGTCTCAAGTTTTTTTAACTATCAGTATCATACTCATCCATTTTATCTTCAATGTTTCAACAGAAATGCTATCCCTGAAAAACGCAAGTCTCAAATTTTTTTAACTATCAGTATCATACCCATCCATTTTATCTTCAATGTTTCAACAGAAATGCTATCCCTGAAAAACGCAAGTCTCAAAATTGTTTAACTATCAGTATCATACCCATCCATTTTATCTTCAATGTTTCAACAGAAAGGCAATTCCTGAACACTGCTGGTTCCGCCTCCGTGGTGCAGTCTACAGAGGAATTAAAAGATCCACTTGAGGTGAACGTGTAGCTTGCTTCTGTCCCACTGATAATGTCTATCTCCTATCCACGAGACTTAGTCACAACAGAGATGGCGACAGTGTCCCTACTGCAATGCAGCTAACAACAAACTAATACAAAGCTATAATGGAATGATTTATATAACGAACAGTTATTGATGGACGGTTGCAGTAGTTATGTCGCAACGTAATGTCATTGTGACATTGCCCTGTGATGACATCCCTGATTAATGACAGTATTTAACAAGATTTAAGAGTATTGCTGTCCAATGCAAAATGATTCAGATGGCGTATGGATGCCATTGGCTCATTAAGCGTATCGTCCGTGTGTTGCCAATATCTGTCAGTTCTGTTTGCAAACCTATTCGCATTGCTAGCAGTTATTTTTGTCTCATGCAAGAGACAGTGTCTTCTAATCACCCATGTTTGTGGTGCCATTGGCACTGCTGTCTTGTCTTTATTAGGTGGTTGTCAGTTTCACTGTCATAATTGTGATAACTAGTGCTTGTTATATTCAGTTTACACTGCCTATAATTTTTAGAACGTGAAGTTTCTAGCTTATATACCAGCGTTCCGCAAATTTTTTAGCTAGGGGCCATTTTTTCCCCATCTAGGTCTGTGTGAGCCAACGTTGATAAGTAAGGAACAAATACTCATATACAGTGTTTTATGTTTGTCTGAAACCTGGACAATGAACAAATCACACTAGTGTTCATTGACGGCAATCTGTAGGCAGTCCAGGGCACTGACATGAACAAGTTAATAAGAAGGGTGATGTTGCGTATTCTTCGATAACTAAATGAAGCCTGGAGCTAGAGGGGAGATCGCAAGTCGCAGAAGCTCATCCAATTGCTTGTCCGTCAACCGGCACCGAAGTGAGTTCTTGATATGATTCATCATGGAGAATCCAGATTCGTATGACCATGTGCTACCAAAAGGTACCAGGAATTTCTACGCAGCCTCGCGTAATGCTTTCGTCACCCAGAAAAGCACAAGGTCGTCTTTTGCAACGAGAAACTGTTGTTTCAAGCCCTGCACAATTTTGAAATCACATTAATTTAAGTTCGTCTATACTCTTGATTCTACAGTTGACATGAAATCAACAAATAAAAATTTATATTCCCAATTTGTTTTTCAATATTTACAACGTATGTGGTGAGGGTCTCGCGAGCCAACTAAAAACCATCCGTGGGCCAAATTTGGCCGGCAGGCCAGGATTTGCAGAACGCTGTTCTAGACTGCATATTCCCTGTTGAGTCTGCCAATGAGTCTCGGATGTTTTGAGATCATCTTTCAGTGATGTACCAGGTGTCCCATGGTGCACCTGACACTGTTGCCCTCAAAACGTTCTTTCGTCCCTGTATTTTTTTATTTGTAAAACATATCCAATAAATGCCAACTGACACAATTGTGTCAGCTTAATACAGCAAATATTATTTTCGAGTGAATTCGTGCAATTACTAAGAGTCATTGTTGAATTTGTTGCACGACACTGTGGGACAAGTTACCAGAAGCAGATACGAATGACAGTATGGACAGAGAGTTATTACTATTTAATATGACCTATGCAACTGAATCTAATTAATTAATTAACATTTTGTAAAACTTTGGTGATGTTACATAAGTGTTGTTCATGAGATGGTTATGATAAATACTTCTTTACATAGTGCCTTGTTTGCTAAATGAAAGATTCTAAGCAAGAATGTGGCTTCACATATTCAACTATTTGTAAGAAATTTATGTATAAAATATATATATATATATATATATATATATATATATATATATATGTATATATATATTAATTATAATTTTAGTTAAAACATGTTTTTAACTAAATGTTGGTTCTTCACACGTATCAAGACCTGTGCATGCAACTAGCGTAACAAGGAAGCACAGTTCATAGACAGTCGTCAAATGCAGACGTGATTTTACTCGAAAAACAGCTAGACATTCAATCAATCAATAAAAAAAATGTTTAATGTTAATTAATTTGACTGTAACTCCATTAAGTTATTCTCGTCATCGCTGCAGCCGATACTCAACTAGAGAAAGCACTCAGTGCAGATAAAACAACAGGAGATGTGCTTTAATGAGTTGAGTAATCCACACTCCACCAACAAATTACAACGTATCCTGTAAGTAATCTTGTTTGTCTGACTTGCCTCTGCATTACTCTGACAAATAATAGACAGTCATGTTTCTTAATGGTCTCCATCTCTTGTGTCTGTCTTGTTAATCAAAGACCTTCTCAGGAAGCAGTTATGGATGCTGACAAAAATCCCTTGTTGATGACAAGGTTAGTTGCTGAAAAAAATTTTGTAGGTGCAAGGGTGTGAACAACTGGACCTTAACATAAACTGACACGAGATGATTTGACCGTGAACAATTCAACGCATACATATTTGTATAGCAGTAATATTGGCAGTGACAATCACCCGTTAGTTTACCATGCTACCATCATGTAGTGGTGCCACAGGTTACATATACAAAATTAGGCAAAGGAGGCCAAGGCTTTGCTGCTTTTTAGACAAAAGTTGTAACTTTAGAAAACAAAATTCACGATAAATTAGATTTATTTGTGCACATGAGGCCATTCTAGGCACATTTTATTTCTTTATTCTCAAGTGATTTATTCTCGCGCATGCATTCACCACAAACTAGAATTGCGCATCAAAATGGCAACCAATAAAGAAATGACAAAAAAAGAAAAAAGTGAGAGTAGCCATTATCTATAGATGCTGCCAATGAAGACCACTTGGGCAGTGAATGTGCAATATCAGCCGCGTGACAACTGTCGCATGCCATGTAACATTACTCAATGTTAATTCATTACAGCTCCGCTGGTTGATTGATCAGTAATGTAAGGATGGCTCAGGCTTCATCAGCCCTGTATGGCTTTGGTAGCTCCGCATCTGCAAATGCTTAATCTCAGACGAATGAAAAATCGCATCTTTTCAGCACGTCGTGTATTCAAAACTGACTTCTAGTAGTTCAACCGAAATTGCATTGATGATTGCTTCTGCATGTGCATAGATACTTGAAGGATTGGAAGCAATGACCATGTTCACAGCATGGGCTTAAGGCCATGAATCACAGCATACCTGTATAAGGTATTGTGTTTTCTATTTCATATGAACAATAGGTCCCCTTGAAAGCACCAGTGCAAAACAATAGGTCCCCTTGAAAGCACCAGTACAAAACAATAGGTCCCCTTGAAAGCACCAGTGCAAAACAATAGGTCCCCTTGAAAGCCCCAGTGCAAAACAATAGGTCCCCTTGAAAGCACCAGTGCAAAACTATAGCTCCCCTTGAAAGCACCAGTGCAAAACAATAGGTCCCCTTGAAAGCACCAGTGCAAAACAATAGGTCCCCTTGAAAGCACCAGTGCAAAACAATAGGTCCCCTTGAAAGCACCAGTACAAAACAATAGGTCCCCTTGAAAGCACCAGTGCAAAACAATAGGTCCCCTTGAAAGTGAAAGCCCCAGTGCAAAACAATAGGTCCCCTTGAAAGCACCAGTGCAAAACTATAGCTCCCCTTGAAAGCACCAGTGCAAAACAATAGGTCCCCTTGAAAGCACCAGTGCAAAACAATAGGTCCCCTTGAAAGCACCAGTGCAAAACAATAGGTCCCCTTGAAAGCGCCAGTGCAAAACCTAACAACTTAAATTCTTATTTTACTGATTTTTGACAGTCTTCTATTGACAATTTTGATGAGGGATTGGACAATGATGCTGTACACACTTTAACTGGTTTTTTTGTGCTTTAAAAACTAGAACTTAAAGTAGAACCTCACAAATATTACCTATTCGTGAGCCTTGCCACATTTTAAACCAAGGCTATGCTCATGAATAAGTACTTATTCATGAGCCTAGCCATGTGTTTAAGCCACACAACACAGTGCTTATTCATGAGCCTAGCATGTGTTTAAACCTCACAGCACAGTACAGTACTTATTCATGAGCCTAGCCATGTGTTTAACCCTTGCAGCACAGTACTTATTCATGAGCCTAGCCATGTGTTTAAGCCACACAACACGGTGTCTATTCATGAACCTAGCCATGTGTTTAAGCCACACAACACAGTACAGTACTTATTCATGAGCCTAGCGATGTGTTTAACCCTTGCAGCACAGTACTTATTCATGAGCCTAGCCATGTGTTTAAGCCACACAACACAGTGTCTATTCATGAACGTAGCCATGTGTTTAAGCCACACAACACAGTACAGTACTTATTCATGAACCTAGCCATGTGTTTAAGCCTGGCTGAATAACGTCAGTGGTAATAAAATACTCAGCTCATGAAGTGGGCATTTTGAGATACATTGGATAGGTGTGTCAGCCAATATATATTTGTGTCACAAACTCTCTCCGGTATTATATATTTTATGTCAGTAATTTGTTCAAAGGTCTTGATAAATAAATACTTGTGTGATGGACAGTAGAATGCAAGCCAGAAACCTATCAGACAGTAGGCTACTGGACATCAGCGATTCATTGGGCAGTAAGCCACTGGACAGTGGGCCTGTCAGCCTGAGACTATTGCGTGTATTTAATGAGAATATTAGCAGGCGCTACTTAAATTAAGTTATGCAGGATAAGATCTCCAGTCCGTGAACCTTGGGACTAGTGTTCCAACTATGCATTTATGAACAATAGATTGTTTTCCTTCCAAGAGCCCCAGATGGATGACCAAACATTTTGTGACTTTAACAGAGGAATTTTAAATAACCAGTAAATATTTTAAATGTTATTTAAATGAAAATATATGTATATAATGAATATAAAAGCATTTATAGACTGTACTTACCCCAAAACCGTCCATGTTTCTGAAACTCGCACAGCATTTTGGCAGAAACTTTAAACTTGAAAACACTTGGATTATGGATGTTTATGGAGTATGGATTTATGGACTAGAGATGTTACGCGGAATATGTTGATTGTTTGCCGTAATAACCAGGATCAAAGTCCTCATTTATCTTCTACTTGTGGAAGGCTAAAATGTCTCCGAGATTGAAGAAGTAATCCCTCGTTTCGGCCATATTGATTTTGGCATTATGATTATAAAATTGGAATTATAAAGTGCGGAATTTTCACAATGCATGGTCTGTTCTAAGCAGCTGACCAAGGTGTTCACTCGTGCATATTCATGATATTAGTTTATAATAATTCTGACTAATTATGAAAAACATTAGCGTTATGAACCCAATCATCAGATATTGTAAGTTTGCATAATTAACATGGTTGTTTTTGAATTTTTAAAATAATTGTTTATATAATATTTAAATATGGTATTCCTAAAGCTCAGCTGAAATATCTTTCAAGATAGATGGCTGCCAATGAATTAGTGTTCCTAAAGCTCTGTTATCAAACTGACAATGTGTTTGTCAAAAAAACAATGCTTTTCTTTGTTTCCCTAATTTCCTGTTTTTCTTGGATATTTCTTGGATGTGTTGAATACCTGGTATAGTTTTACTATTGTGATAGCTGTGTTACTGTTGCAATAGTTTTATGACTATTCCAATAGTATTGCGATAGTTTCATGGAATAGCGAATAAGCAGGAAAGCAGTCTCAGACTGTAATTGGTAGGTGGCGCTGTCAAGTGACCTTTGGGGTAATTGACTAAGAATGCTGAATCTGTGAACGACGCTGCTCTGATCGACGATTGTTGGTGTTAGGTCAATAAATAAATAAAATTAAGAAATATAGTTGAGAAAACATGTTTATTTCTATAATTACAGTGATACTGCTGATTTGTTTTGTCAACTATCGTTACTGTGCTATCGACGATACTATTAATGTTTAAATTTACTATCGATAATATTCCATTTTCATATCGACTATTGTGATGCATCGATAGTTGGGACGGATTGTTGTACCTGTACACATGGAGTATGCTTTGAAGGCATAGTTACAGCAAGTGGTAGATCTTGAAACACTTAGTAGCATTTCTATCAACGTTGTGCATGAACAGTAGATGGCGACTTTGCAATGTGACTGATAAATGCTGACAGATATGCTTTCTAGATCAAGATGATGTGTTTCTATTCTGACCTGTTGCTGTGGAAGGGGCGAGTAATCTCAATAATCCAGACATCTAGCTTGTTCCCTGGTATATGTGTCTGGACAAATGAATCATACAGTTAATTAGGTGTATTAGCGTTTGAAAATTCTGTTCCCTGAAAAGATGTCCGGATGCCAAGGTTTCCGGATTACGTTGTTTTTTCTAAGCTTTACTGGCTATTCAGTATGATGTCATGTTTACAGATTTTGTAATATCTTAGAGATGTGACTGTATCTTGCTTCATGACTGTCTTATTGACTGTCTCTGCTTAGAGATGTGACTGTATCTTACCTCATGACTGTCTTATTGCCTGTCTCTGCTTAGAGATGTGACTGTATCTTACTTCATGACTCTTATTGACTGTCGGTGCTTAGAGATGTGACTGTATCTTACCTCATGACTGTCTTATTGCCTGTCTCTGCCAGTGCCATGCTTCTTGCCATACTCCCTTGTTCCTTCACTAAACAGTGTCGCTCACACTCCGTGTATCTATCTTTGAATCTACGTCTTCATTGGTGTATTACCGCCCAGAGAATCCACACGATTATGGAGTCAGAGAATGAGCCGGTGCTGATGAGAACCCCACTGATTGACGAGTGGATACCTGCAGATGCAGTGACACAGGATTCATTGCTATATACTTTCAGCCAATGCAATTACTTTGTAGCAATCCGTAGAATTGCCACTAGGTGGTGCCATGGAACTCCGAACAGTGGCCATTACTTGGATGTGATGACCACATCGTTGCTCTGGCTGCCTGTAATGTCCAGTATTACGATCTTCCCATTTCTATGAAATCCACTTTGGTGCAGCTGTCAGCATTACAAACGCAGTTTCAGATTGATTTAGAATTCATGATTGAAACGATGATGATTGAACGTACTGATGATCCATGGTGTGACATGTTATGTCTGTCATGTAGTGGCTGTCATGTTGTGACTTGTAGTGACTGTCATGTTGTGACTTATGTTGTGTCTGTTATGTTGTAGCCATCATGTTGTGACAGTCATGTTGTGACTCATGTTGTCACCATTATGTTGTGTCTGTTATGTTGTAACCATCATGTTGTGACTGTCATGTTGTGATTGTTGTGTTGTGATTTATGTTGTATCTGTTATGTTGTAACTATCATGTTATGACTGTCATGTTGTGACTGTTGTGTTGTGACTGTTGTGTTGTGATTTATGTTGTGTCTGTTATGTTGTAACCATCATGTTATGACTGTCATGTTGTGACTGTCATGTTATGACGGTCATGTTGTGACTGTTGTGTTGTGATTTATGTTGTATCTGTTATGTTGTAACCATCATGTTATGACTGTCATGTTGTGACTATCATGTTGTGACTGTTTTGTTGTGATTTATGTTGTATCTGTTATGTTGTAACCATCATGTTATGACTGTCATGTTGTGACTGTTGTGTTGTGATTTATGTTGTGTCTGTTATGTTGTAGCCGTCATATTATGACTCTCATGTTGTGACTGTCATGTTATGACTGTCATGTTGTGACTGTCGTGTTGTGATTTATGTTGTGTCTGTTATGTTGTAACCATCATGTTATGACTGTCATGTTGTGACTGTCAACTGTTGTATTACATTTGTGAAATGTCTCCTGGGAACTCACTCTACCCAAACACACACACTTTGTTTGCTGAAAGCCACACTATGCTTCACAGTATTGTGGTTGTAATGTCTTCAACTCTGCCTTGTGAACTACTTGAAGCATTTTCTTTTACCATAATATTTTTTGTTAAAACCTAGGAATATCCTTTTCACACATACATATTTCTTATTACTGTTAAATTGAGCAATGAATACTTTTGAGTTTTATTCACATTTGAATTTTTATTAATCACGTATTGAATTCTGGTTTTTTGTGTGCTGATGAAAATCACTGTTTTTCATTAATCGTGAAAAACGACTACTTCCACTTTTTGTAGCTAGGTGTGTTTTTCTATCCCATCAGATATATTCACCCCTGTATCTACCCCCTATAGAAACACAACAAGTGGACCAGAAGACAGTTTACAGATCCGAGGACAGTCGGTCTCCGATTCTTATGTTCCCTCTTCCTTGAGGAAGAGTGTGAGGTCGGGGACGAAATATGGGCCGGGGGTCGTGGCCGCTGACGAAAGGTTACGGGATGATATTCAGACCACCTATGTTGTAAGTATATGTTAATGTAATTGAAGTTTAATGTAATTTAATTTCAATGTTGTGAAATTTTAATGCAATTCATTTTTAATTTAATTTAAATTTACTTGAATTTTTATTTCATTTTAATTTCATTTTAATTTCATTTTTATGATAATGTAATTTCATTTTAATGTAATTTAATTATAAAATTTTGATGTAATTTAACTATTTAATTTTAATGTAAGGCTTTCCTAGTAAACCACTGGTGTGATATGCTTAATTGTAACTCCTGTTTGCTCCAAAACATGACTTGTTTCCCTTTGAATTACCTGTGATTAATGACTTGTAGACTAGGCAAATAAGCTCAGAAATGACATAAGGGATACCTAAATGCTACAGCTGTCCCCCATGCCAGGATTTATCTATGACCTTTACCGGACACAACCAGCCCGGGTGACACTTTCTAATCTGATTTTTTACTATGTAGTGAGCTATTTAGCGAAGATGGTGTTTCAGATTCTGCAATGTATACATAATCGGCTGTAACTCTAATAATTATAGAGCTACATAACTAAATGTGGTATCAAAATATTTGGAATAAGGAGGACTATGTCAGAAATAAATAATTATTAATATTATAGCAATATTTGACAAAAAACAAACGTAACAAAATATATCAATATTTTATTTTGGTTTCTGGACTAAAGTACAATAGTTTCTATGACTTCTTACGTACATGGTACATGCCAATTATTTTTATCACAAAATAATGCCAGTTCATTTCCATACAAAACAACAAAACTAGTTCGGTAAACAATAGAAAATTACTGATTATTATGCATAAATCAATGTTACCTCTGATATTTTCAAGATTATCAGAAAGTGAAACACTACAGTCATTGGGAAGCATAATCTTAATTAAACCCCAATTAACAATACTGATATTAAAACATGATTACATGTTAATAAAAACTTATATTGTTACACATGGTAATCTTATCTACCAGTCAGTTAAATCCCACCCTTTCTCCATACTGGGAAGGGGCTCGGATTGTTCAATGTTCTGCTGCACAAATCCCCGCCCAATCACTGCGTATGATGGCAGATCATTCATTATCTATGAAGATATTCATTAGAAGGACACGTGTAACTGACAATTAGTCTGATTCTTCATTGTCCATCATAGTAAATGTGTTCCGGCAGATAACATCGCTGCATGAACATGCACCTGTGCTCTTTAGCTGCTTGGATCTGCAGGTGCATCTTGCAGTTGCACAGTTTTCGCATTTGCAATACACAATATCTCAGAATTCCTGGGGTAAGGGGTCCTCTACCGTCAGCTGTGGGTGAAGTTGTCTACTGGTGGGATCCTTGTACCAGCCATTATTGATGGGTGAATCATGGTCAGGGGACGTGCTATCTGCCAAATACCAAACACGGCTCTGGTAGTGGGAAAGTTGGATGTGTTTGGACAGACAACTCTGAGTAGGCGGAAGCTTTTCTCGATCTTTGGTATCTTTCTTAAATAGTCTGTAATGCACTTCGTTGATGGCTGCATCGTTAGTGCAGATGAATTCCTCTGCTTGTTTCTCTGTGGCTTCAGAAAGAGCCCTGCATCCAGAACTTCATGCTTTTGAAATGTTTTCCATGTTGACTTTTTGCCGTGTCCACTCAGCTGACTGACAGTGTCACATCCTGTTAATGCATGATATCCTGGGATGTTCCTTTGGAGAGTTGGAGGTAACTGTGTGTCATGAACAGCAATGTGCATCCTTTTCCAAGAGGTAATTGTTCACGTTGACGTGTTGGTTCTCTTTGGAATGCAACCATCTGGGTGGCATGGAGAGTTTTACCGTCGAGAGTTTCTTCTGTTATATCGATGTTGTCTGCTGCAAATTGGAGAAACTTGCCTTCAATAAGATTGGCTGGAACTGGAAAATTACTATTTTCAATGAATTTGCCCAGTGTTCTCTTCGCCAGAGTTGTGTCAACACCCTGTACCTGACTGTAACTGATGGAAGGCCCAGCATTGTGAAAAAGGTTCACAAGAGTCCTTGATCGCATTGCTTGGTGGATACTCATTCTGAGGCCAACATGTTTGGGGGTAAGGGTTTTACCCTTTGAGATAGCAGGCACAATGTCTTGGACATAACTAAGGGATAGCCTTCTGGTGGTGTCATCAGCATCTACATCTGTTTGTCCCGACTCACCTGTAAGCAACACACTTAGAAACAAATAGGGACTTTGTGGCACAAACTTAGCTGCATCGTCTCTGTTCACTGAGGCACAGTTGTCATACTGTGGGGATTTTTTAACATCTGCTCTTATTTTAAGGTCCGTGTGATTGAACATCTTCGCCCATGAACTGGCTAGTGTGCAAACCTTGTTCTGACAACTACGTCTTCCAGTTTGTCTTTTGTCTCCTTCACGGTTTATACTACTCCTTTCGCTGAAACTACCAGGAATAATAGTTGTGGTTCGTGGAGATCTAGATGTGGCACAAGCTTGATTTACCAGCCTTTGTAACTTATCATTAAATCGTGTCCTGTGCTGCTTATAACTGCCAGCATCAACTTTGAACTTCGACAACAGCCCAACATACCTTTCCTCCCAAACATCCAATAAGCTGTATATATTTCACCTTTAGTTACTCCTATGGAAACTTCAGATGCAATTTTATGCATATGCATATCTTTAGGTTCAGAGCCTTTCTCACAATCAGCTTTCCCCATGAACTGGATTTAACACTTGTGGTGGTACCTGGCATAAAAAACTACGAGATCACTCACCCTGGCTAACCTACACCTCATAATACAGTTATATTTCGCTGCATTGATGACTTTCAGAACATTCCCAGTTGCGACAACTCTGGTTTTTCTGAAGAAACCATTTGACAAAAAATGCAGAAGTCAGAATCTGATGTATCCATGTTGCTTCGCAAGGTCTGATTCTTTGAGCTTGTTGAATTTCTCATCAGCACAAGGTGATTTTTTAGCCTCAAGGTTTTTCTTCAGTCTGAGATGCAATGAACTTGTGAATGTAACATAACAGTTTTTATGATACATCATTTCAGTCTCTTGTGTTACATCGCAGAGATTCACAGCTTCCAGTAATGTCCCATCTTTCATAATCTTGATATCATTTGCGTTCGACCATGGCTTGCTGTACTCTGTCCAGGCCATTGGTGCAAAGTTTTCGAGAGTTTTCGGGATCTTTAGAAGATTCCTTATTGCAAAGAAGGCATAGGCTCCAGTCAGTAGTTGTGTCACTGCTCCTCTTCCTCAACTGTATGCGTGATGCTGCATCCATGGCTAGTCAGGTTAGTAGCTTCATTCTAAATTCTATTCTACTCTCAAGTCTACAATGAGTCACTTCAAATGGCCAGTATTAAAAGAGAATGACGTGTGTTACTTTGTTTAATTTTATTCCATTCACCAAACAAAGCATGATCAGGGGTAGCTGTTAATGAAAGAGGGAAATCTCCCTCTTTAGTCCTGACCAGAGCGATAAATTGCTCTGCCAGCACATCCGGTGAAAGGTTTTGGTTTCCATTACCTATGCATCTAATCATGGTAACTTTTGCATTCTGGAGTAGTATTTACATATATAATGGTTTTTGCTTTAAATTGTATAACAATGTTACAGCATTTATCATGTTAACACAGCTTTGGCAATGACAAACCCCGATTTTTTCCAGATGGGTTTTGAAGATGCGATTTGTTTATTCATGGGTTTGGAAACACAGTATAATGTTCACATTTTATAAAAGGTTACATTAACTTGTAACAGAGTTATTGTATACCCTACATTATAGCTAAGTGTGAAAATAATTTCAAAGTACACTAAGAGCACATGTTTATAAACGTACCTTTCATACAGACCGTCAGAGACGCAATTGAAACGCCAGGATATAAGGTGTCTCGAAAAATGTGTGTCCATCTATTAATCTTTAAGGGTCCACAATCCACAACTACAGCTACCACATCCGATTCTGTCTTATTCCATTGGTTTAATTTCGTGGAGTATAAAACTTTTATATTATGTATATGAGAACTTTGGAATTGCATTCGATATCTTGTACATACACTGGTGAAACCCGAAACGTAGGTGCTTACTTCTGAAACAATCCCTGATTACATCTACGTATACACTCACAGCATTGTTTGTGATACTGGGTACACCATACAATTGGCTATATTTCATAGGGTTATGAAACTGACACTGTTGCAGTGGGGTCAGTTACATATAAAACAACAAATCATACTATGACACCAACTTGATATCAATCTGGCGGCAGTGACAAATAAATGGGGTAACATTATATTTTGGGTTGTCACTTAATCTTATTACATTATTTACCAAACCAGTTGGTATTATTTTGTTTGGAAATGAACTGGCATTATTTTTTAATAAAAATAAATGGCATGTACCTTGTACGTAAGAAGTTATAGAAACTATTGTGCACCTTTGGTCCAGAAACCAAAATAATTTTTTTTTATATATTTTGGTACATTTTGTTTTTTTTTGTTGAATATTGGTATAATTATTTACCCCTGACATAGTCCTCCTTATTCCAGATATTTTGATACCACATTTAGTTATGTAGCTTGGTAGAGTTACAGCCGATACAGAATCTTAACACCATCTTCACTAAAATAGCTCACTACACAGTAAAAAATTACAATTGAAAGTGTCACCCGGGCTGGTTGTGACCGGTAAAGATTATAGATAAACCCCGGCATGGATGACAGCTTGTAACATTTAGGTACCCCTAACGTGATTTCTAGAGTCCTTTTGAGATTATTTGCCTAGTCTGTTATTGCAGGTTGCGCTGTCTGATTTAGTTCATTTCCATTCACTTGGTGGCAGCACAAGCTCAGAAAAATCAGTTCAAAGAGTGAATCACATTGACCATGATAGTGATAGCCAATATAGAACTTTTAATTTCCAGTAAACTCAGTTATCAACATTTTCACGTTTATACAGATGTATTTGAGTTCATTATTTATTCACTATAACTATTTATTATAATTATTAATAATTTGATCAAATTTGATTAATCTTAATGGATTACTCATTTTTTATTATATATTTTTAACTATACTGTTATATATTTATTATTTTTATGATTGCGTGTATGTTTTGTACATGCCTGTTAACGAACTTGTCCCAGATATTTGGCACTTTATAAATTTTATTTTAACCTGGAGCATGAGCTGCTTGTTTGAATTCAGAACACGTCGGGCTGTGTGATACATTCCAGTGGTTTACTGCAATTGCTAAAACAATACATACTCTATTGAAGATGCTGCTGCCCCCATTAAAGGTCCTTCATGAATTAAAAATTTTTGCTCGTCTCATTTTGCAAAAAATGAAACCTACCTATTATCCGCTATGAGATGCTCGTTCATTTGTATTAATTTGTTATAGAGTTTTGGTGAAATCATCGGACAAACTATAGTATTCAATTATGTTGGACCAGATCTGATAAAAAATCAGCACAAAAACTGTTATACACATTTTTTTAGATTTTCAAAGCTACAAAAATTATATTTCACACTATTTCTTCTTTAGTTGACACAGTACAGGTGTGTTATTTTATTTCAATATATTATTTTGATTCAGTATATCATAGACAGTATATCATAGACACCCACTTGACCACTTTCTGTTATTTACATGTGGGGTTTATTTTATTCATACAAGTAAACACATAATTCACTACCACGATGCCTGAACTTTCGTTTCAAGATATCAATCATCTAGTAATTGTTATACATGGCTATGACCTGTTTTTGTGGTCATAAAAGCTTGTTTTTGCGAGTAATTTAGATGCACTATTTAACACCACTCCGGGATGATTTGTTGAAAGCATTACGTTCTACTTGTTATTGTCTGCTTTTGTGTCATGCACTCTGTGCAGTATTCAAGCGATAGATGCTATAAAAGTACAGCTGTAATGCTGTTAACTCCGCGGGAATCTGTTGCTTTTACCGCCTGCATTTGATTTGTGCTCAATAATCCCACTGTCATGTTGCATTTCCTCGTCGGTGATCATTTTGTTAATGGCTGTGACATTCTTGTAGATTTGGCCACAGATTTCCATATGAATAAACCACGGGACGAATTGTGCGATAATTGACATTGATGGCATGGTGTGTCCTCCCATGGTGTGGTGAAGCTATTGTTATCAATTGACCAGGAATGTTTGTGGACAGTCCTGCTGGTATTGTTGGGCAAGGTGGCGCAGTGGTTAGAACATCAGACTCTCAATCGAGAGAACCCGGGTTCGAGTCCTCTTGCTGCCGTTTTGAAGCTTGGGCAGTTTTTGTTTACTCCGTGTTGCTCCATTTCACTCAGCTCACCTGACATTGGTGAATATATGAACAGTACAGTAATTGCAGCGTGGCTGAATGCTTCCAAGAGAACTTGAGTTGTAAATAGTGATGATTGTTATTCCGATGTACTAGGCTCCATTCTAGGACTAAAATTATGTTTATATCAATGATAGTTGCAAGATATCTAAAGAACTAAAGTTTGTCATTGTGTTAACCATAGTAGTGTGAATAGCAATATCTTTAAACATAAAATTGACAGATATGTGATAAGGACGGACTACACTGACTCATAGAGATGAAAAATGTTGGACTCAATGGTGTCTTTGTCCACTTCCCATCTGGACTTTGTTGCTTGGATGACAGTCTCGTTAAGTCTTGTTGAATCAAAATATAGATTAATTCACCAACATATTTGATTCATAGATTAATGGGACCTCTCAGTATCTACTTTGTAGTAAAAAAACACGTTTTGTGATGTCAAAATATCTACCCTTAATAACCAAATAAGTGTGAACTGTGATTTGATACCCTAAATGCGTTGATGCATTAACGTGCGTTGGCCACTGAAAACGTACTCATAAAACATTGCATTTGTCTGAAGGTTGGTATACTGGC
The DNA here is from genome assembly GCA_033239005.1 of Lamellibrachia satsuma. Classification (NCBI taxonomy): domain Eukaryota; kingdom Metazoa; phylum Annelida; class Polychaeta; order Sabellida; family Siboglinidae; genus Lamellibrachia; species Lamellibrachia satsuma. The sequence goes on from BSQZ01000024.1 coordinate 2,180,286, forward strand.
AATGTGTTGACTGGCCCCCTTGGGTAAACATGCATTACTGCCTCCACATGTGTTCATTTGTGCGGAATAATCTCGGTGACACGTCCCATTTCCTTGCCAGTCGTGAGCGCTATGATATTCATCTAATGATCACAACCACTTTGCATATCAAGGGAATTGTATTGGTGTTATTGTTTTTCGTCCATTTGCCTCTAGCGCACATCACGATGTTTAGCATGACAAATTGTCACAAATCACAGGGTATCTTGTTTTTATCAGTGAGAAAAACAAGTTATTTTGTTAGTGTTTTTTAACAGATTTATACTTGTTGGTTCATATTACACAAAAATACTCCGGCATGTTGATTATTACTCTGTTTCTCATTTCTGGTTTAGTATATATAATTTTTTATTATACATATATATATATATATATATATATAAATCATTTTTTTATTATGTTGCATGTTATTTATTATCAGATTATTTTTTTTCATGAGGTACATTTTAGAATAATAATTGTTTGGTGTATGATGTTTAATATAATTGTATATCACAATTACCATGTATGTAAAGCACTTGAGAGTAATCTCGATTGATCGCGCGCTATATAAGTACTTCTATTATTATTATCAGTTCACGTGTTTGCAGGCAGATGCTGTGGAATCAACGTCCACTTAAATAAGAATATTGCATAAATATTTACCACACCGGTAGTATGAGTGTCAATTATATCATGCGATGTGGACTGGCAAAATATTCTAATGTCCTATCGCACTGATTAAATTTATTCATTGATCGACAGTGTGTTTCATCAGCAGTGTGCATTTAACTAATGGATTAAGTTGGCTGGGACTGCTTACTTATGATATTACTGCTAAATGGGAATGCCTAGTATTTACTACAACATGCTAACTCGTTTGTACAGATTTGTTATTTAGTTTCGGTGAAATCATTGGACAAACTACAAATTATTTTTTACTGTGTATGGTCAAAATTCTGCGAACAAGAGCAAAAGTTGTCTGGCACTATATACATAAGACTTTGCAAGTTACCCAGTCTAATGATCAAAGTAAATTCTTTCGATGATTTCAGCAAAAATGATTCAACTATTCACATTCCACAGATTTGAACAATAATGAACCTGATGGGAGAATACCAGTGATGAGAGAATACTGGTGATGGGGAATACCGGTGATGGGGAATATCGGTGATGGGGGAATTCCAGTGATGGGGAATACTAGTGATGGGGAATACTGGTGATGGAGAATACTGGTGATGGGGGAATACCAGTGATGGGGAATACTGGTGATGGGGAATACTGGTGATGGGGGAATACCAGTGGTGGGAGAATACCGGTGATGGGGAATACCGGTGATGGGGGAATACCGGTGATGGGAGAATACCAGTGATTGGGAATACTGGTGATGGGGAATACCAGTGATGGGAGAATACCAGTGATGGGGAATACTGGTGATGGGGAATACTGGTGATGGAGAATACTGGTGATGGGGGAATACCAGTGATGGGAGAATACCAGTGATGGGAGAATACCGGTGATGGGGAATACTGGTGATGGGGGAATACCGGTGATGGGAGAATACCGGTGATGGTAGAATACCGGTGATGGGGAATACTGGTGATGGGGGGAATACTGGTGATGGGAGAATATTGGTGATGGGAGAATACTGTTGATGGGGGAGTACTGGTGATTGGAGAATACCGGTGATGGGGGAATACTGGTGATGGGAGTATACCAGTGATGGGGGAATACCAGTGATGAGAGAATACCAGTGATGGGGAGTACTGGTGATCGAAAAATACCCGTGATGGGAGAATACTGGTGATGGGGAATACTGGTGATGGGAGTATACCAGTGATGGGAGAATACTGGTGATGGGGAATACTGGTGATGGGAGTATACCAGTGATGGGAGAATACTGGTGATGGGGAATACTGGTGATGGGGAATACTGGTGATGGGAGTATACCAGTGATGGGAGAATACTGGTGATGGGAGAATACTGGTGATGGGGAATACTGGTGATGGGAGTATACTAATGATGGGGGAATACCAGTGATGAGAGAATAACAGTGATGGATGAATACCAGTGATGGGAGTATACCAATGATGGGGAGTACTGGTGATGGGAGAATACTGGTGATGGGAGTATACCAATGATGGGGGGAAGAATTGAGGTGGGAGTTTTATAAGAGCACTGTGTGGATGTTACAAACCTGTCTCTGTCTCCGCAGCAACTGATGCAGGAGTTGGAGACGGAGAGGGAGAGACGGTGGAAGGCGGAACAGGCGACCCGCAAGCTGGCTGACCACATTAGGGAGCTGCAGGATAGCGGTAGGTCGCAGTCACTGTCATTTTATTTAAGGCATTTCAAAAAATTCCCAGTTTCTCATCAGCCCACGTCACTTTTTGTTCATTTCTGTGGAGTTTCTGTAAGAAATACACCTGGTACAGTTCAGAGGTTGTTGATAGTCACTAACACCTCCGTCAACATACAATGATTTTCATTGGTGAACTGAATGATGTTTTATGGGACACTGCGACACTGAATTCATTAGTATGTATGACATCTCGGTTGGTTAATGATAATAGCCGTACAAACATGTTACTATTGTGACCTTTCATGTCTTAGTGTTTTAGAAAATACATGATTTAGCAAAGAAATAAAACATGCTAGAGACCACTCTACTGCAGTTAAAGACTGACCAATAAATTTTCCCCTTTGAAGGTGAAACATAATGTTTTTCATTGGACGATTGTTTGGTCTGCTAATTTAGATACACTTTAGGATAGAAAAACCCAGATTATTTGGGCATTTTAATTGTACAAAATCTCCAACTGGCTATCAACATGAATATGTTTAAAACAAAATTGACAAATATTTCGGAGGGCATCCTACACATATATGAAACAATTGTTGGACTCTCGATAAGCCGATGGCTTCCTTGTCCACTTGGCATCTGGGGTTTTAGCTTTGGATGGCAGTCTTGTTAAATCTTGTCAAATATATTGGTTGACGCACAGGTGGAGAAAAACTAGTTTTGCTAAGGCCACAGTTTTTTTATTTTTAGGTTTACAGATTTTTACAGTCATGTCTAACATCGGAGGAATGGGAAAAAATTAAAATAAAAAATGTTTTACTGTCATGTCAAACATAGGACAGGTGAAAAAGAGGCAAGAGAGATGAAGGGGAAAAGGGTTAATCAAGGCCAGTTGTTTTCTAAAAGTTTTTGTATGGATTGTTACAATAGTGTTTAAGCTAGCTGGGGCGGATATTATATGCTTGTCTTGAATTGATTAGATTCAGTAGAAGTTTTTAAGATAAATTAACCATTTCTTCACAGATTGTAGATTAAATACTACATAATATTCTAGATTAATAACATTTGCAGTTTTTTTATTTATTTGGTTATGTTACAAGATTTTTTTACATTTTTGTAAATGTAAAATAATAGCCACAAAATGCAAAATTATTTTGTTTTGAGAAAATCCCCAAAGAAATGAATGACACACATATAAGGATGACAGTGTCACTGATAACTTTAAGATATATTTTGCTTAACATAAATGAATTACGTCTGCGTTGAATGACAGCTTAAAGTGGCAGTATATTTTTGATAACTTCACCAATCGTAATTCAATATCGTATTATGTTGCCTACATGTAAGAGGCGTTCATACGCCAAATTGCACTTTTCGCTGGCGTTTTACGTGTTGTTGACAAATATTAATATTGTTAATATTGACATGTCCCCCTAATTTGCCGCCACAATCCGGCGGGGTCACCATGTCACTTATCCGTTGCCATTTCCATTAGCGTCAAAGGCACAATAAACTACGTTAACGCTGATATTTGCTGGTTTAAGGACATGATTTAGTTAGATAGATATAATACTGATGTGTACTGGAATCACAGTAACCAGACGATATGTTCCGCTTTCACGGGGAACAAATATAGCTGGTTTGAATTTTTAATTTTTTTTTTTTTCTCCAAAATGTAATTGGCAGATCCGTAAACCGAAAAAAATTAAAGCCGTCGCCTAATTGCCTCGTATGTTTGCAGCCAGGGAAGACCGTGAACTCCATGGAGCGTCTGAGGAGGTTACAGGGCGTCTCAAACACGCCCTCGGCCAGGAACATGGGGCAAGGCAACGGCTGCAGGAAGAAGTAGACATTCTTCAGGTTGGTGCCGTGAAATTATTAAACTTTGTCACTTTGTGGCTTAGTGGGTGCCCTTACACATACCTTGGGTGTAAGGGCACGCCCCGGTATCCGGGGCTATGCATGCCCCTCTTAGCCTCCCACTTTGTGAGATCGTAGATGCGCCACAAACCCGTGCCCTTTACAGCTCGCTGATGGTGATGATACAAATCTACCTGTGAATCGATGTGTGCACGTTACACCTGCATGCACCTATTGATTGGCGGTGATAACGCATACAATGTAAGATTGCTTGCTGAATGAACATGCACACAAATCTGATGGGATGTCGATTTGATCGTCTGTACAGTTTTAAGATGTTCACAGTCATTTGGATTGCGCTAAACGTGACTGGCTTGTGGCCATGCGTCATTAGTGCCAATACTCTTATTACGGTCGCTCGATATTACTGCTAATGAGTGGTCCATAATTTGCTCGGCTTTAGAAGGATTAAATGTTTGGGCTCTCAACACCGTAATTTCCCCGCCTAACGATCAACATTTATCAGTCACTGGCTGCAGCTCTCATTTTGTTTCATTGTGCTCTGACCTGAAGATGCTGACCTGTTTAAACAAAACAAATACGTATGCTACATCTAAGGTATTCATCTCCAGTTCTATAATCATTCTTGCCAGATGTAGCACTGTTTTGTTTCTTGATCAATTGTCACTCTCATGGGGTTGAATGCCGGGAGGTGTTTAGAATAGAATTAGAATACCAGTGATGGGAAAATACTAGTGATGGTGGAATACTGGTATTGGGAGAATACTGGTGTTGGGAGAATACCAGTGATTGGAAAATACTAATGATGGGGGAATACTGGTGATGGGGGAATATTGGTGGTGGCAGAGTACCAGTGATGGCAGAATACCAGTGATGGCAGAATACCAATACCAATGATGGGAGAATACCAGTGATGGGGGAATACCAGTGATGGCAGAATACCAGTGATGGCAGAATACCAATACCAATGATGGGAGAATACCAGTGATGGGGGAATACCAGTGATGGCAGAATACCAGTGATGGGAGAATACCTGGGCATTGTGAAAGAGAGAAGAACAACCATTAGAATGTGTAGAACTGAATAAATTGAGATCGCAGTTTCGATGCATCACTAACACCATCATCAGCAGCATAAAAAGTATTAGCAACTGCAGTCATATGAGACTTGTAATTATAAAAGCAGTGCATCTTGAAACTATATATGCAGATCCACTTCAAAACCAGATTGTTGTGTCTTTTCTATAATCGCGCCACGGGCTGCACGAGGGATGTATTACGTGTAACATTTCTGTTCTGCAAAACCTGATCAGAGGACATTTATGGAATATACAATGAGCACACTGCAATATGATAATGGAATATCAGGAAATCTTTCTGGTGATGGCTATTGCGTATCCATTAATTAGTGTTGGCTCTCATAGAGGTCTACCAGAGAACTGATTTCTTGAATCCAGGGTTTCCTAACTTCTGTACATTCCATGCCCACATATGTCTTTGCAATTTGCGTCTGATAATCAGCATAATAATTATATCAATCAGTCAATAAAAAATATTCATTTCTGACAACACTTGACGTCACCATACATCATCATGCAGGCAGTATACTGTGTCTGTGGCATTTTGTAATTAACTAAAAAGTCATTAATAAATGTACAATAGTATGCCAAAATATGGTATTCATAACTAATTGTTTTTGTTGGAAATGGGGAGAGTTGATACATAAATCAATATACAATATCCTGATGACCCTGGACAACAAGATGGGTGTCCTGATGATCGTGGACAACAAGAGGGGTGTCCTGATGACCCTGGACAACAAGAGGGGTGTCCTGATGACCCTGGACAACAAGAGGGGTGTCCTGATGACCCTGGACAATAAGAGGGGTGTCCTGATGACCCTGGACAACAAAAGGGGTGTCCTGATGACCCTGGACAACAAAAGGGGTGTCCTGATGACCCTGGACAACAAAAGGGGTGTCTTGCTGTTCCTACTTGATCTGACAGCGGCGTTTGACACTGTAGATCATACACTACTGTTGGCTTGCATGAGAAGCGGGTGTCATCGGCATCACACACACGTGGTTTGAGTCATACCTGACTTCGAGAACTCAGACTGTCTGCCTAGGCTAGACCCAGTCTGACCCATCTGCCACAGGGGTATGTTTTGGCTGAATTGTTTGGAGAACTAAAAGTATCGATGACTCATCATCGTCTTCAGCTGAATGACGATAAGACTGAAGTGCTTGTGATCACTACACCGAGCTCGGCTAGCAAGCACAGTCTGACTGATGTTGTTGTCTGTGACAGCATCCTCCAGCCTACTGCCGTCACTCGCAACATTGGAGTGATGTTTGACAGTGAGCTCAGCATGAATCTCAAGTGTTGAAGCTGTGACAGGTAGCATACTTTCACCTACATCGGATTCGCTCCATCAGAGATTGCTTGACACAACTTGCCACTGATCTATTTATTTATTTTTAATCTTGACTCTCTTTAACTATGTTTGTGTCAGTGCCTTTGAACAGGGTCACCTGGATCCATGGCACTCTAAAAGTGCTCTAATTATTATTATATTATATATTATAAACTTTTTACTCCCCCCACAATTAAATTAGTAATTACAGTAGAGGTACCATGATGCTGTCATTAAAAAGATTATTGCTAGAAATTTGAAATAACAAATATCGAACCTCAGATAAACAATCAAGACAGGCACAACTACGTTACTAATAATATTAACAACTGTAAATACTGTAAGAAGTTCATGCAAAACAATTATATATACGATTTGTACACTTTTTTAAACCAGGAAATACCATGACAATTTATCTGGCTTATGGATAAACTACCGAGCTTTACGCCATTGGTAGATATACTCATAGCCTTCACAACAACACAAATTACATACTTAACACACTTTTCAGTGAGTTATTTAGGCAGTGGATAGTGTCATATAGCACGTGAATCTTGTTTTCCATATTGACATAACTTGACATAGTTTCAAACATACGTTCCAAATACGTGCCACATAACATATCAGCTGGACAGGTGTAAATAACATCAACAATGCTACTTTCATATCTCCCTAATGCCATCCTTTATATAGCTCTCCAGTATTACAGTGTAAATAACATCAACAATGCTACTTTCATATCTCCCTAATGCCATCCTTTATATAGCTCTCCAGTATTACAGTGCCAGCACTGCATCATATCACACCTGCTTCAACTATGATCTTCACAAAACCCTGCCAACGCTATGGTAACATAAACAGTAATTTTAATTAATCTTGACAGCTGAATGAAGCCAACTAAATATTGTTGTCATCCTAGTTATGTTGCAAATTCACCATCATGTTTACTGATCCTAACGGTTTTGTAGAAGTAGAAATATATATTTGACTTTGTAACTGTAAAGAGTAAAGCAATACTATGACACTGCAGCAGAGGAAGCAGCGTATAATGGAAGAATGAAAGAAGTGTATGATATTACAAAAACCCTCAGTAATGACAAACGTAAGACAACAAATGCAGTGAAAGACAAATGTGGAAATTTATTAATGGAAGGATTGGCCTGAAGGGATCGATAGTAAGAACACTGAGGAAACCCTTAATAGACCTATCCCTGATGATCCTGTAAGAGATGTAGAGATAAATCCGATCAAATAATGAAATCAGCACTGACCCAATAACAAAAACACATGAACTATGTTGGAACTGCTGGAATGAGGCCAGATGTGTAGCAGCTGACTGGGCCACTGGGCCCAAAGAGGATATGTGAGGTGAGGTGAGGTGAGGTGAGACTGTAATATTACTATTTACAATTTTAGCAATTATTGTCAGCTAATTACAGACATTTTGTTTTTCATTTTACTCATTTCTCAAGTACAAAATTCTGTGATTTTGCCCAATTTTACCCAATTTTGCCCATATTGAACTGTCTCCCCGTGCACACTTTGTGAATAGCTCTTACTTTTTAATAATGCTTCTCTTCTAAAATAAAGAGATTCATTCATTCAGTCATTTTTCTTTTTGGGCAATATTTGACATTTAAGCTCACATGTTCAGATGATCAATTCTACATTCAACATTATGTACAAACTGTTATCATCACGGGGTTAGTTGTATCAGATTTTATCACAGATGCTCTGTTTTGGTCACGTGAACTGTGAGATTTCTGATCTGTTTTGTTCACACCGACAGGTTTAAGAAATGTTGTCACAATCATAAGGCATGTGAGATAATAATTTTGTCGACAAATATTGGAACCTGATTAAGAAACATTTTGTTTGGAGAGATTGCCAGATTTGTTCATGCGTTCGAATTACTTTTATTCTAAAAACTTACGGTTCATTCAAACAGAACAGGCCAAGCTTGCACCACAATATGTTAAATGTTTAATGGTTAATTTAAAATGAGTCGTATTGTACCTGGACTTGTTATTATAGCTTAATCTTTGTGCACCTATAAGTTATTGAGATTTATTTGTGTATTCATACAGTGTATGTAGGTAGGCCAGCACGCATGCATGCTCACAGGCATGCACGCAGTCCCACAAATCAATGCACGCAAATGCACACATGCAAATAACAACTCGGCATAAGGTAAGATGTATTTGGCAGATTCAGCAGTTGTGCTAGGATTATCTCAGTGACTGCGAGGCTTGATGAGATACTCTCTAAACAGGGACGCAAATAGATTTCCCACACTTGCAGTCGTCTACCTTAAGTGTGGTGCATTCAGCTCATGATGGATCGTCATAAGTCAGCCTTCTGTGTAACAGAATATTTCATTGTAAAACATGATGCAGGGCCAGTATTTTTTGTAGACCCCAGTAAATTATGGAATGCAGTTTGGCATTGATTGGGGAGTGCGGCCAATTCTAACGTGTATTACCGTCCTGTAACAGTGCATCGATACAGTACTAATTGTAGTTCGGTCATCACTATGTTGTAAGCTGCAATGGCTCCACGTAGAGAACATATTACTGACTGTCAGGTATCATTAAATGATGAATGCTAATTGTTGTTCACTCCTCACTCTGTTGTAAGCTACAATGCTTCCACATAGAGAACATATTACTCGCCAGCAGGTATCATTAAATGATGAATGCTAATTGTTGTTCACTCCTCACTCTGTTGTAAGCGACAATGCTTCCACATAGAGAACATATTACTCGCCAGCAGGTATCATTAAATGATGAATGCTAATTGTTGTTCACTCCTCACTCTGTTGTAAGCGACAATGCTTCCACATAGAGAACATATTACTCGCCAGCAGGTATCATTAAATGATGAATGCTAACTGTTGTTCACTCCTCACTCTGTTGTAAGCGACAATGCTTCCACATAGAGAACATATTACTCACCGGCAGTTATCATTAAATGGTGAATCCTTGCTCATTATTGTGTTAATTAAATCCTGCACATCTCTCCTTCCCCGTAATTCAGTTCAGTTTGCAGTGATTTTTGTGAGTGTAGGACAAAACCACGCAGGGACAAAACCCCTCAGGTACATAACCCCTCCGGACAAAACCCCCAGTCTTTTAAGACAGGGTAGGTCAAAACGCCCCAAATTTTGATCAGGCTCATTATGTGTGAATATTACTAATATACCAGTATGGTTTAATTGTGAGTTGATTTTGTAAATAGATTTGTTTGAAACGGCTTAGTATATTTTGGAGCTGATGTTTGAGAATGGTTACAAGTTGGCTGTTTGAACTTCAATGATTGCATTTCATGAATACTCTTAGTGTAGCTGAGTTCATATTTGGGGGGACGTTAGTTTACGAGATTGCAAGTGCACAAAGAAACATTCCTGCTTTGAAATGGCTTCTTCACATAATATCTGAGACTGGTTACAGACTAATTAGGATTTTACTTGGTGGTTTTCTCACATGGCTGTTTGAACTTCACTGATTGCATTTCATGATAACTCTTACCCAAAATTTTAGGGGTTTTGTTCTACCTCTTCTTAAAAATGTGAGGGGTTTGGTCCAGAGGGGTTTGGAGGGGTTATGTTCCCGAGGGGTTATGTCAAAATCCATCCATGTCTACTTCAGCTGTTTAGGTTGATTCTTAACAGTATTCAGTTTTTGTGTGGAACTGTTGACAATCTGTCTTGTTGCAGCAATTCCAAGATATGGAGTGACAATTTTGTATTGTCAATTCTATTTTATTGATTAGTATTTAGTGGGCTGAGTATTAAGATGGCAGAATACATCAGGAGAATCACAAGGCTTTCAAATCAACGATTATGCACACGTAGCCTCAGTCATTGCCAGTGTGAAATACTCCAGCACAAGCAGCTGTTTGCATGAATGCTGCAGGCTAGACAGGGAAATGATCGTATTGCCATCAACACCAGTTCTTATATGAATACCTGAGCACATATTGGACAAGGTTCTATTGCTGGTAATAGTCCTTGATCTGTTTAATTTCTTGTCATATTGACATACCTGCTTATTGGATCGTTTCAATGTCTCTCTCTATCTCTTTGTATCTTCCTCTCCATCTACTTCTCTCCCTCTCCCCCCCTCTCTCTCTCTCTCTTTCCCTCTGACTCTCTCTTTCTCTCTTGCTCTCTCCCTCTCACTCTCTCTTCTCCTCCCTCTCTCCCTGTCATTCCTTCTTTCTTCCTATCTCCCTCTATCTCTCACTATCTCCCTCTCTCTTCCCCTCTCTCTTTCTTCCTCTCTCCCTATCTCCCCCTATCGGTCTACTTTATCTCTAAGTAACTGAATAAGGTCTCGAATTATGCACTAATGCTAGTAACTTACATGTTGATTGATGTACTTGATTTTATATGTAATAAATTGTTATAAGTCGTTGTATAAGTCACAAGGCCTCAGTCATAGCCAGTTCCGATTTGAATACCTGAGCACATATTGGACAAGGTTCTATTGCTGGTAATAGTCCTTGATCTGTTTAATTTCTTGTCATATTGACATACTGGCTTATTGGATTGTTTCTCTGTCTCTATCTCTTTGTATCTGCCTCTTTATCTACCTCTCTCTCACTCTCTCACTCTCCCTCCCTCCCTCCCCCCTCCTTCACTCACTCCCTCTCTCTCTCTCTCTCTCTCCCTCTCTCTCTCACTCCCTCTCTCTCACTCCTTCTCTCTCACTTCCTCTCTCTCCCTCGCTCTTGCTCTCTCTCTGGAGTGTGTGAATGCACCACAGTATCATACCAATTAGTTTACTTCACCAAATATTATGAAGACCAGGTGTTATCTGTTCCTGCAGAGTAGATTCTTTTCTTATTGTCTGCTGTGTCATGTGATGTGGTGTGATGTCAGTCATGTGGTTTTACCAAGTACAGCTGTAGTGTGAAGAAGACCCTGTGCTGGCTTGTGTCCTTTCTTGTTGTCTTCTATGCCTTTGTGCTTCGTTATATATATCATATGTTATGTGTCTTTTGGAAGAGACACTAAAAGCCTTTGGTCCCTTTTTCCTGCCAGGGGAAGTAAAAGATCCCAACCAGGGATAAATATATAACCTGTCATTGACTCATTTTACTTAAGTTATATAACTGGAAATAATAACATGAGTGATTGTGATAAATGTGATTAATGTGTATGTGATTGTTATGGCCCATTAAAAATCATGTGATAAATGTGACACAGTTACCATCATGAAATAAAGCCTGTTCTTATATACTTGGTATGTTGTAGGTGTGAAAAAAAATTTAATAAATCAAACTTATTTAAAAAAAATTTGTTTAATAGAGCATGTTTTTAGAATTATTGTGGCATTATTTTCGATAAACTTGACAAATAGGAGGTACCTGGGTGCTAGTAAACACAACACTTTCTGCACCAGACGACGTGAATGACTTCACGGATTATACAAAATAAAACAGTGGGATGCAGAAAATTATTTTTAATTTGTGTAATAAACTAAAACATGATGTTTGATTGTACAAGATTATAGAACAGTTGTCAACGGACAGAACTTAGAAACCAGTACAGGTTGCAGTTAAAACAATTTATAATTAATGTTGGTTTGCATCAATAAATAACTGATGCTTTTGTGTCCTTCACAATCATTATAATTTTGACTGAGACTGTCTTGGCATTATCTATTTCTATCTATATTTTAAAATCACATCACATAATACTAATTCTTCTTTATTGGTTCAGAATGCTACTGTTTTTTATTGTTTTAATATAAATTCTGCAACAGTTAGGCAAATATCATTAAATGTTGCTTAAACTAGCTACAACTTGATTACATTGAAATATGCCGCTATTTATTATGACATCAATTAACCAGAAACTCACAATGTTTTAACAGTAACTTTTGATGGTAGCTGTGATGTGAGGTGGGTTTTCAGATACATCTGAACTAAAAACAACAACAATAACAACAACACACACTTTGTCTTCGTAAACAACAACAATAACAACAACACACACTTTGTCTTTGTAAACAAGTAGCAATAACTTACCAGGATTTTGTGTGATGACGTCTTGATTCAGGCTCCAACTTTTTCAGTGTGCATCCCTTATAAGTCTACCATTCATGCAAAAATTATTGTTTACATACACGTTACTCAAAAACCACTTCCATCGGTTTTTTCTTCTGCTGCGCAAACTTGTCTGGATCCAGCCAGAGATATTTAGATGAGTGTGCTTAGCCGTTAATGACCCAGGGTCTTCTTCTGGTGATTTATGTCCATAATCCTGCAAGTGGAAGAGCCCATTTTCCACAGGGGTGGTGGGTTGGTTCTGGGAAAACTGCATGTTTAGTTACACTAACAAATCAATGTGTGTTGAATATTTTGAAATATTTCAAAGTGTTTGTAGTGGGGACTCCTCGTAAGCGGGCTCATTTGTTTTAGATGATCATCGATGGTGACTGTTTGCATTCTAGAAACTGTCCCAGGAAATTGTGCTGATCTGTGCATCTGTGATTAGCCAGCTGTTAGCTAGGTGATACCAAGTTATTTGGGAGCTATTCCCCAGTGCAAACAGTCGACGGCGAATAACCAGGGGATTAGCCAAGTGAAAGAGATGGAATCATCTCCCATCGTTAATCTCCTGCATTCGAGATTGGCTTGGTACATCAGTTGTGGTCTTAATCTCCCCACACTCTCATGACATTTGTATGTGTGATTGGGTTTTGTGTGTGTCAGTGGTGTGTTATCAGATAACTGGTGACAAGAGATCGGAGAGTGGGGACCGCTACAGATAATCCCTGACCATGACGATGGCTGTGGCGTAGTGTCATGTTGTGTTTTCTCCAGCCCAACTGCTGCAATGATCAAACTTCACTGAAGATTGCTCACCGCAAGTAGTTTCCCATCAGCATGGAATATGTATTGATCCAACATTTAAAGCCAATGTACGGCGACTCTCATTGGCTGATTTATTAGCATTCCAAAATAGTACAGTGACAGACAATACAGTGACAGGCAGCACAGTGACATACAGCACAGTGACAGACATCACAGTGACAGAGAGTACAGTGACAGACAGCACAGTGACAGACATCACAGTGACAGAAAGCACTGTGACAGGCAGCACAGTGACAGGCAGCACAGTGACAGACATCACAGTGACAGAGAGCACAGTGACAGAGAGCACAGTGACATACAAAACAGTGACAGACATCACAGTGACAGAGAGCACAGTGACAGACAGCACAGTGACAGATATCACAGTGACAGACATCACAGTGACAGAGAGCACAGTGACATACAGCACAGTGACAGACATCACAGTGACAGACAGCACAGTGACAGACATCACAGTGACAGGCAGCACAGTGACAGGCAGCACAGTGACAGGCAGCACAGTGACATACAGCACAGTGACCGACATCACAGTGACAGACATCACAGTGACAGATAGCACAGTGACAGGCAGCACAGTGACATACAGCACAGTGACAGACATCACAGTGACCGAAAGCACAGTGACATACAGCACAGTGACAGACATCACAGTGACAGAGAGCACAGTGACAGACATCACAGTGACAGGCAGCACAGTGACAGGCAGCACAGTGACATGCAGCACAGTGACAGACATCACAGTGACATAGAGCACAGTGACATACAGCACAGTGACAGACATCACAGTAACAGAGAGCACAGTGACAGACAACACAGTGACAGAGAGCACAGTGACAGGCAGCACAGTGACAGGCAGCACAGTGACATACAGCACAGTGACCGACATCACAGTGACAGACATCACAGTGACAGGCAGCACAGTGACAGGCAGCACAGTGACAGGCAGCACAGTGACATACAGCACAGTGACAGACATCACAGTGACAGAGAGCACAGTGACAGACAGCAGAGTAACAGAGAGCACAGTGGCAGACAGCACTGTGGCAGACAGCACAGTGACAGGCAGCACAGTGACAGGCAGCACAGTGACATACAGTACAGTGACAGGCAGCACAGTGACATACAGCACAGTGACATACATCACAGTGACAGACAGCACAGTGACAGAGAGCACAGTGGCAGACAGCACTGTGGCAGACAGCACAGTGACAGACAGAACAGTGACATTTAAAGCCAATGTACGGCGACTCTCATTGGCTGATTTATTAGCAAAATAGTACAGTGACAGACAGCACAGTGGCAGGCAGCACAGTGATAGGCAGCAAAGTGACAGGCAGCACAGTGACAGGCAGCACAATGACAGGCAGCACAGTGACAGGCAGCAAAGTGACAGGCAGCACAGTGACAGGCAGCACAGTGTTAGGCAGCACAGTGGCAGACAGCACAGTGACAGACATCACAGTGACAGAGAGCACAGTGACAGGCAGCACAGTGACATGCAGCACAGTGACAGAGAGTACAGTGACAGACAGCACAGTGACAGACAGCACAGTGACAGACATCACAGTGACAGAGAGTACAGTGACAGACAGCACAGTGGCAGACAGCACAGTGACAGACATCACAGTGACAGAGAGTACAGTGACAGACATCACAGTGACGGATAGCACAGTGACAGGCAGCACAGTGACAGGCAGCACAGTGACAGACATCACAGTGACAGAGAGTACAGTGACAGACAGCACAGTGGCAGACAGCACAGTGACATTTAAAGCCAATGTACGGCGACTCTCATTGGCTGATTTATTAGCATGCCAAAATAGTACAGCAACAGACAGTACAGTGACAGACAGCACAGTGACAGACAGTACAGTGGCAGACAGCACAGTGACAGGCAGCACAGTGACATTTAAAGCCAACGTATGGCGACTCTCATTGGCTGATTTATTAGCATGCCAAAATAGTACAGTGACAGACAGTACAGTGACAGACAGCACAGTGACAGGCAGCACAGTGACAGACAGCACAGTGAGAGAGTGTACAGTGACAGACAGCACAGTGACAGAGAGCACAGTGGCAGACAGCACAGTGACAGACAGCACAGTGACAGGCAGCACAGTGACAGACAGCACAGTGGCATACATCACAGTGACAGAGAGCACAGTGACAGACAGCACAGTGACAGACAATACAGTGACAGACAATACAGTGACATTTAAAGCCAATGTACGGCGACTCTCATTGGCTGATTTATTAGCATGCCAAAATAGTACAGTGACAAACAGCACAGTGACAGACAGCACAGTGGCAGACAGCACAGTGACAGGCAGCAAAGTGACAGGCAGCACAGTGACAGGCAGCACAGTGACAGGCAGCACAGTGACAGACAGCACAGTGACAGACAGCACAGTGACAGGCAGCACAGTGACATGCAGCACAGTGACAGACATCACAGTGACAGAGAGCACAGTGACAGACAGCACAGTGGCAGGCAGCACAGTGACAGGCAGCACAGTGATAGGCAGCACAGTGACATGCAGCACAGTGACATGCAGCACAGTGACAGACATCACAGTGGCAGAGAGCACAGTGACAGACAGCACAGTGGCAGACAGCACAGTGACATGCAGCACAGTGACAGACATCACAGTGACAGAGAGCACAGTGACAGACAGCACAGTGGCAGACAGCACAGTGGCAGGCAGCACAGTGACAGGCAGCACAGTGACAGGCAGCACAGTGACAGGCAGCACAGTGACATGCAGCACAGTGACAGACATCACAGTGACAGAGAGCACAGTGGCAGACAGCACAGTGGCAGACAGCACAGTGACAGGCAGCACAGTGACAGACAGTACAATGACAGGCAACACAGTGACAGGCAGCAAAGTGACAGACAGCACAGTAACAGGCAGCACAGTGGCAGACAGCACAGTGACATACAGATTTAACAAGACAAGATTTAACAAGATTGCCATCTCGAACAACAAGTTCCAGATGGCAAGTGGACAAGGCAGCCATTGGCTTATCGAGAGTCCAACAATTTTCTCATCTATGTGTAGCCCACCCTTATCAGATATCTGTCAATTCTATTTTTAAACATATTCACACTACTAGCATTAACACAATCATTTGGCAGTTTGTTCCATTCATTTATCACCCTCTGTGAGAAAGAGTACTTTCTCATGTCCAACCTACACTGCTCCTTAACTAATGCTGCTTTGTGTCCTCTGGTTCTACTGCCTTCTTTAA
The DNA here is from genome assembly GCA_033239005.1 of Lamellibrachia satsuma. Taxonomy (NCBI): domain Eukaryota; kingdom Metazoa; phylum Annelida; class Polychaeta; order Sabellida; family Siboglinidae; genus Lamellibrachia; species Lamellibrachia satsuma. The sequence goes on from BSQZ01000024.1 coordinate 2,197,036, forward strand.
GTTTGAAGAACATATTCCTATCAACATCCTCATAACCGTTCACAATTTTAAACACTTCTATTTGGTCTCCTCTTAGTCTCCTGGTCTCTAGTGTTGTCAAACCACATTGTAATAAGCGACTTTCGTAACTAAGGTCTCTTAATTCTGGAATCATCTTAGTTGGTCTTCGTTGTATTCTTTCTAGCTTATCTATGTCTTTTTTACGATATGGCCTCCATGCTTGAATACAATATTCCAAATGTGGTCTAACTATTGTTTTGTACAGGGGTACAATTAGATGTTTCTCCTTATACGTGATAGTTCTCCTAATTAGCCCTAGAATTTGATTTTCTTTCGAAGCAGCAATCCCACATTGCTCTGAAACTTTCATGTCAGCATTAAATGTTACTCCTAAGTCCTTTTCTTGTGTGGTTCTACCTAGTACAGCATCCCCCATTTTATATTCGTCGTCCATATTTCCATGTCCTATGTGTATACATTTACACTTCCCAAAATTGAATAACATTTGCCATTTTTCTGACCATTTAACTAATTTTTCCAGATCATCCTGTAAACTTTGGTTATCTGTATCATTAGTAACCTTTCTGAATACTTTTGTGTCATCTGCAAATTTGAGTACTTTGCTAGATATGTCATCCTCCAAATCATTTATATATATTAAAAACAGTATAGGGCCTAATACTGATCCCTGTGGTACCCCACTCAAAACAGATTTCCAGTTTGAAATCTCACCATCTACTATTACTCTCTGTCTTCTGTGTGTAAGCCACTTTTCTATCCAGTTGATTACATCATTGCCTATACCATGGGCTTTTAGTTTAAGTAACAATCTTTGATGTGGCACTTTATCGAAAGCTTTCTGAAAATCTAAGTAGACAACATCCACTGGTGACCCGTCATCTACCCACTTTGTAATTTCTTCTAAAAAACATAAGAGATTGGTTAGACATGACCTTGCTTTTAGGAATCCATGTTGAGATGTATTTATTAATTTATGTTTTACGAGGAATTCCACCATGTGGTCTCTAATTAATGTTTCGAGTAATTTACATACAACTGATGTTAAACTCACTGGTCTGTAATTTTCTGGCTTCTTCCTCGATCCCTTCTTAAATAGCGGCGTAATGTTTGCTTCTTTCCATTCTGAAGGAACTATTCCTTCTTCTAGTGACAAGTTAAATAAGTTTGCAAGTGGTGTACTAATTTGATCAACAATTTCCTTTAGCAGTTTTGGTGGTATCCCATCAACTCCAGGTGATTTATTATCTTTCATCTTCTTAATTTTCTTTGCTATAATTTCAGGAGTTACAAATAACTGCCCTAAATGTTCTGATTTATTGCCCTAAAATTTAGTCAATGGAACTGGAAGTGAGCTGATATCTTCTGTGGTAAAAACTGAGCTGAAATACTCATTCAGGACCTCTGCCATTTGGAACCCATCTGAAATTATGTTTTCACTGTTGCTTTCCAGTTGTCCGACCTTATCTCGAACTTTCTGTTTACTCCTTACATAAGCATTGAAACTCTTGCTGTCATTTTTTATATTACCTGCCAATTTTTTTTCAAAGGTACTTTTAGATTTTCTAATTTCAGTTGTAGCTAGGTTAAGTGCCTCTTTGTAGTTTTTGTAGTCTTCTACATTTCCAGTGTGTTTATAGACCCTCCACAGCATCTGTTTGTGAGCAATTTTTTTAATAGCTTCTTTTGACAGGTGTTTTTCCTGGATCTTTTCCCTTGTTTTCTTAATGGAATAAATTTCTCAATAATGCCCTCAATCTCATATTTTAAACAAGTCCAGCATTCTGTTGCTGTCTTGTTCTTCAGCAAGTTATTCCAATCTATATTTGCTAGATATGTTCTCATCACTTTATATTTGCCTTTGTTGAAGTTCCTCCTCCATTGTTTTTTATATGTATTCCCTGTCTTTACTTTTATATTAAAATGGATTTGGTTGTGGTCACTTGAACCCAAAGGTTCGTGTACTTTAACATTGTCAACTAATTCATTTTGAGAAGACAAAATTAAATCTAACACATTCCCACCTCTGGTTGGTTCCAAGACATGTTGAGTAAGGAAACAATCCTGTGTTAGAAGTAGAAACTGATGGTTGTCCCCTCCAGCACTATCTAATGATTCCCATTGTATATGGCCATAGTTAAAATCACCCATTATAACACATTCTCCCTTGCTCACCTCCCTTATCGCCTTTTGTAATTTTACATTTTCCTCTTGTCCTATGTTAGGACTACGATAAACTACTCATAATGTTAATGTTGAGTTCCTGGTAACTATGTCACACCAAATTGCTTCCACACTATCTGCTTCACTTTTCAGTGTAATTTCATATGCTTGGATAGATTCTTTAATATACAAAATTACTCCACCTCCCCTTCTTTCTCGTCTATCCTTCCTAAACATTACATAGCCTGTCAGTGCTAACTCAGCATCTACTATATCTTCATTTGCCCATGATTCTGTGATGCCTATTACATGAGGATCAATATCTGCTACCATAATGTCTAACTCACTTTTTTTATTTACTATGCTCCTGGCATTTAAGCATACACATTTAAATTCATTGTCTGAAATTATTGGTGAACATTTCTTTGGATGTGTATTTGTAGTAGTACTCCTTTGAGTTTTCTCTGTCAGTTCCCCCTGCGCATCTAGTTTAAATAATTTATGGTACCTGTGCCCTCGTCGACAACTCTGACAAACTCACACGCAAGAACTGCAGCGTCCTTCCCTGTCAGATGAAGTCCATCTCTCATGAAAAAGTAACCTCTTTCCACAAAGTTTAACCACATGTCTACGAAGCCTACTCCCTCCTCCATACATACCTTCTGTACCTGTGTGTTGATTGCCATCCTTCTACAGTTCCTATATTCCTCCCCCCTGCCTCCCATTATTGGTAATATCCTCGACAATATGATCTGCCCAACTCGTGCCTCTTTAAGTGTCTTGATCAACCTCCTGTACTTACCAACGATGGATGACGTTCCCTCCTTCTCTGCATTGTTCGTTCCCACATGCACGAAAACAGCACCTCCCGTGCCACCACCCATGACCTGTCCTGCCTTCTCTGCTATATCCTCTACTTTTGCCCCTGGTAGGCATACTGTTATGTCATCTCCTCTATTTACAATTTTATCCACTTTCCTAATGATGAAATCCCCCATAAATACCCGGGCTTTCCTCGCTTTCCCCTGTGATACTACATCGGCAAAGCTCCTTTCCTGTTGCACACTACTAGTATGCCCCCTTTCTCTCATATCATCAACCTTTACTGTCTTACCACCTGGCAATCCCTCTCCACTCACCCGCTTACCTCTCTTTTGTTGCATTCTCTGCCTTCTGTCATCTTTCTTCTTCTTACCAGCTTTCTCCCTCACATTGCCACTGCTCTCCTTGTTCTCCTCGGTCTCACCACCTCTGCTCTCACCTCAGCACAGTGACAGGCAGCACAGTGATATACAGCACAGTGACCGACATCACAGTGACAGAGAACACAGTGACAGACAGCACAGTGACATAGAGCACAGTGACAGAGAGCACAGTGGCAGACAGCACAGTGACAGGCAGCACAGTGACAGGCAGCAAAGTGACAGGCAGCACAGTGACAGGCAGCACAGTGACAGGTAGCACAGTGACAGGCAGCACAGTGGCAGACAGCACAGTGACAGGCAGCACAGTGACATACAGCACAGTGACCGACATCACAGTGACAGGCAGCAAAGTGACAGAGAACACAGTGACAGGCATCACAGTGACAGGCAGCACAGTGACAGGCAGCACAGTGACATACAGCACAGTGACCGACATCACAGTGACAGGCAGCAAAGTGACAGAGAACACAGTGGCAGACAGCACAGTGACAGGCATCACAGTGACAGGCAGCACAGTGACATACAGCACAGTGACCGACATCACAGTGACAGGCAGCAAAGTGACAGACTGCACAGTAACAGACAGCACAGTGACAGACAGTACAGTAGTCTTCATATGTTGTAGAACTTGGTTATTTTATTTCATTGCCAGTTTGTGTGTTTTCTCGAGTGTATGAAGAGATAAAAGATTTACATGGATATTATTGAAATGTTATAAAATACTAACACATATCAGTGTCGCAATGGCCAGCCATAATAATAAAACAATTGTCACTCGAACTGAAAAAGATGACATCATTCGGCAAGCATGAAAGATTGGTTCTTTTTTGTTCCTGCATTTTTTTAATTCCCATTTATACGCTTTCTAATGGTAAATATACTACAGCAATAAAGAATGAAACATTAAGTATAACATTGTAAATTTAGGTGTAATTTGAGATCGATGAGTTTAAAGTTAGCCAATGAAAGTTGATGTTCATTGCCTTTAAAATGTGTTTTGGCTAAAATTGACTGTGCTAAATAAAGAACGAGTTATATTCCTGTATGTTTCGTGTAACAGTGAATGGGCTGTATGCGTAACAATTAAGTTTGTCACTACTGTGTTGGTTCTTACAAAAAATAGCACACATGAAGTATCAACAAACTATGTTGTCTTCTATTTGTGTAAATTCTGCATTTTATTATTAGAAATAAAATGATCAATTGTAGCTTTTTCAATAATGATAATTCTCACAGATGTGGCGTGGTAAAAGATACACTTGCTGTTATACAAGGTTGACACAGAAGCTTTGTTAGTTACTTTACAGAGACGGGAGACGGCTTTTAGTGTCTCAGTGAAGATGTTCATCAGCCTGGGTAATATTTTTTCTTATTTCACAGTCAGTTTACCTGATGTATCACTCTGGTGTGTGGGCCGATACCGACTCTCACACATCTACAATGATCTCCTGAAGGGCCACCCAGGTCACAGCCACGGGAGGGCACACACCAGAGTGATATGTCTGCATAGAATGACTGTCATGTCGCCATCTAGTGGTAGTCATCTGAAGAAGATTGCTGATAGCAGTCGAAATGTCACGAGAAGAGAAAGGTAAACTGGTAAATAGGTAAATAAAAAGGTAAACAAGTAAAAATATTACTCATTCAGCTTTTAGTGTCTATTCCGAAACACACAGACGTAGTGGGGTGAACGAAATTGCCAAAGTTTTGAAACGGCAGCAGGTAGACTGGAACCCCGGTCCTCTTGGGTGACAGTCTGGGGCTCTAACTGTTGAGCTATTGCCCCCCCCATTGTATGAGATGTTTGGTACTAATATGTGATGTTTGAATCAATTTTATTGGAATAAATACAGATAGGTAGCCAGCTACTGATTTTGTGATCTTTCATACAGGAGCAGAATGCCACGTTGGCAGAAAACCTGGAGAAGTCGAAGCAGAAAGAGGAAGACACCAGGGCGGCGCTGCAAGCATCGCAGGAAGCGATCGCGAAGACAGAACATAACCACATGAAGCAAATCGCTGCTGAGGTGATGTAGAGTTATTGTTTCTTGGTTGGATTTGCTTAATATTAGACCCTACCTGGAATAACACATACTTGGTGAATACGTCGAAGGTTGAGAATAGCTCATGAAATGCGTGGTTTAAATTAATTTGATGTTTTAGAAGCTATGACTATACAAGTACCTGAATCAGTTCCCCATCCATAGGCGATCGTCAACACGCAGATTCCTACCCAGAAATTATTTTATAGTAATGAATCTCAAGAAAGCTCCAAATCGTCACAATTATTAGGAAAATATAGGATTTTTTATATGGTTATTGCAATTAAAATACAGGATTATATATACACGTATAGGAAAATATAGGAATGCTGGGCCCCCGGCATGAACTAACAGATGACATGAATATATTCCTTGTATCAGTGACTGAAGTGTTAATTATTCTAACAACTGATGTTGTGTCATCCATCCTGCATGGAGTTGACATTATGTAACTATTTGGTACTGTGAAGTCAGCATCATCACAAGACATCATCAGTTGTTGAACTTGTCAGTCACAGAAGCACCGAATATATTCATGTCATTTGTTAGCACTTGCTTAACCCTGTCACAATGTTTGTTGATTATGTTACTATCGGGTATGGCAATCGCAGTCATGGATATAGTGAAACAGCTAGTATCAGATGTCAGGAAAGACAAACCCACTATCCAGTTGGATATTGAAAGAATATGTTACCATCTACCATGTAGATTTTGTTTTAGTTAGATATGATTTTGATATGATAGATATAGATATGATAGATATGATTTTCAGTGTATGTCTGTATTGATAAGGTGAGTTGGTTTCATGTTTTTCCTGTATTCACCAATACTTCAAAGGCAGTCAAGTGACTGGGTTGCATTATGTGGTGTTAGATTTGGGGAGTGGTTTGTTTTAAAAGAAAAAAATGGGTGTTGTCATTTTAATGAATTTCCGACGAAATATAAATAATTTTATGCGTAATGTGCTGTGAAAGTTTAAAGAAAATATAAGGCAAGTTGCCGAAAAAGCCAGTGGTTATAACGGGGAAATAATTGTGGTGTCAAAATCAGATATGGGGTCAGTTACATTGTAATTGGAATCAAAACGCCAATTCTGATTGTGGAATTGGAATTAGTATTTTGTTTATAAAAATAATTGCAATTGGAATAGGTGAAAATGTAATTGATATTTTCAGTTATCTTTCAGTCACTTTTTCAGTTTCATCAAGTAAAATTTAAATAAGATTATTCATTACAAATAATCAATAAAATTTAGTATGTTGTGTATATCATATATGTGTTTGACATTATGTATATTATGTATATATCTGCGATATGCAGATATTAAATAAAGCTGCTATAAGATATATATATATGTCATTTGTTGTGTTGAGTACGTCTAGGATTGCTCTGTTATTTCGATATGGAATTGATAATTGGAATTGGTATTTTGAAATTGGTATTTTTGGGGTAGAATTGGAATTAGTATTTGGAATTGGAATAATGTAATTGACCCTGGTCTAAGTGAAGACATCTTGTACATCAGTTGAGATTAGACAATGACTGTAGGTGAAGAAACAACAGGAGCTTCAGATGAGAGCGTCTGCGTCCAGCCGCGAGGTGGACCTGCTCAAGAATGCGGTGCGGTCACTCAAGGGTCAGCTACAACAGTTACAGGAGCTGCTTGTGTCCAAGGAACAAGACCACAGGTCAGTCATTCCATTCCCCAAGACTTAAAGCTACGTCCACAATTCTTTTAGTCTGTCACGAATCAGATTCGTTAGTGTTTAGATGTGTAGTGTGTGAAGAGTTTAAGTAAAGACTGGCATGTTTTTTGGTGCTCTATTGTTCATTACCTTGTCCGTGACCTTGACATGTTGACCTTGACCTTGCAGGAAGGCCTTGGAAGGTCGGTTTGCACGAGGCAGCCCTGAGATGGAGACTGCGGTGAGACAGGAGGTGGAGAGATTGGACCAGGCCCACCAGCGGGAGTTGGAGGAACAGAAACACAAGTAGGGACTGTGTGTCACAAGTAGGGACTGTGTGTCACAAGTAGGGACTGTGTGTCACAAGTAGGGACTGTGTGTCACTAGTAGGGACTGTGTGTCACAATTAGGGACTGTGTGTCACACTCAGATAATAGTCAGGATGATGACGATAAACATTTATTCACAATAAATTTAACTGTTTGGTCTATGCATAATATATTGTGTTTAACTGAATTTTACAGTTAACTGTTTTAATAAAAAAAACATTCAGATTATATATTTTTATATCACCAATTATGTATAATATATACATATATATATATATACACACACACATATATATATATACACACACACACAAATATATATTGGATATATATATATATCAGACCTGGGTTCGATTCCACTTCAACGACTCCGAATCCAGCAGACCTTTTTGATTCCGATTCCTATTCCAACTCCGGTTGTCTCTGTTCGATTCCGGCTTTATTTTATATATATATATATATATATATATATATATATATCCAATATATATTTGTGTGTATATACATATATATATATATATATATATATATCAATGGGTCATGAAGTTAATGATGATGATATATATATATATATATATGTATATATATATATGTATATATATATATATATATATATATATATATACCATCATCATTATCATCATTAACTTCATGACCCATTGATACATAAAAATGTATAATCTGATTATTATGTTTGTTAAGCAAGATACCTGTGAATTATTAATTATACATAGAACAAAGAATTAAATCAATTAAGTAAATGATGACGTAAACATTATCACAGTGACGTCACAATGGCCCACAACCATAGTTTTATTCTTAGCCGATAGGTGTCGTACGTGTTTGAATATTGTCTATTGAGAATACTGCATTGACGGGCAGTCCACAGTAATTGATCATACATCAGTTAAACAATTGACACGTTTGGCATGTGTGACAGATTTGCTACTCTGCTGAGACAGTTAGCAGTAGTTTATATGAATTATTAATATTAGGTGTGTGCAATGATCAGGGAACTAATTGGTTCACTGAGGACACAGTAGTTTCTTAGTAATTCGTTCAAAGCTGTCTGACTAACATTGGGCCCTAATGCCTCTGTTTACTTAGCCATGTCAACGTATGACTTACTTGACTTGCCTTGCATAGGCCATACTAACTCCTCGCTGTCCTCACGGTCCCCCAGGAGGTTGCACCCCTCGTTGTCGTCTGGGAGGTTGCACCCCTCGTTGTTGTCTGGGAGGTTGCACCCCTCGTTGTCCTCCAGGAGGTTGCACCCGTCAGTCCTCCTTGAGGTTGCTCCCCTTGTTGTCGTCCGGGAGGTTGCACCCCTCATTGTCCTCCGGGAGGTTGCACCCCTCGCTGTCCCCCGGGAGGTTGCACCCCTCGCTGTACCCCGGGAGGTTGCACCCCTCCATCCTGCACTATTCACTGCATACCGCTTCTACAGCAGAAGCCCAGTATTATTCCTGATGTGGTCACTCCACCTGTTCAGTGCCAATCCTCTCTTCTGCTGTCCGTTGAAGTCTTGTTTGTATGCTTGCCTAACGATGTTATCTCTTGGCATACAACAGATGTATCCAAGCCACCAGAGTCTTCTGTGTCTGTAACTGCTGATAGCCCACAAGCAACACATCTCTAAAACCTCAAGAGATTGTAGTGTCTCTTGTGATCGTAGCATCCAAGCCTTCGCAGACCATAGATTGCTGTTGGCAGTATAAGGGCTCCATATAGTCGGGCTTTCAGTCTTCCTGAGATGCCTCTGTCAGGGAATATGCCGTGTCAATGTACTCCTGGTTCTTGTTATTTTGGGGTTAACCTGCGATATGTTAACTTTGTATCCAGGGCAATATAAATGTCAAATTTTTTTTACTCTGCATTTCAGTTGAACTCAGACATAATAGACTGAACAAAAGTTAGATTTTTAAATGTCCTTGTCACATTTAGAAATGTATGTGTCGATTTTCGGATTTGCTTCACATTACTGTGAATCAAGTATGATAATTAAACATTACAAATAGCATGCATTAATATTACAGTGGAATCATTAACACTTACTTAGATAGCATCAGTATGTAAGCCCTTTTGTTGACTGAATCAATTACAACGATATAATTTCTTGGGAAAATTTTTTACTTGTGTCTCTACAAAGACTTTGACAAGATTTAACAAGATTGCCATCCCAAACAACAAGTTTCAGATTGCAAGTGGACAAGGAAGCCATTGTCTTATCGAGAGTCCAACAATTTTCTCATCTGTGTGTAACCCGCCCTTATCAAATATCTGTAAATTCTATTTTTAAACATATTCACCCTACTAGCATTAGCACAATCATTTGGCAGTTTGTTCCATTCATTTATCACCCTCTGTGAGAAAGAGTACTTTCTCATGTCCAACCTGCACTGTTTCTTAACTAATGCTGCTTTGTGTCCTCTGGTTCTACTGCCTTCTTTATGTTTGAAGAACATATTCCTATCAACATCCTCATAACCGTTCACTATTTTAAACACTTCTATTTGGTCTCCCCTTAGTCTTAGCCTCTAGACTTATAATATAAAAGTTGATAATACATGCAGGTTTCACATTTCGTCAACAAAGTGATAATAAAAACTAACCACATGCAACTAAAGTCAAGAATATCACACAAGTGGTTTACTCAGAATGTGTCCTAAAGTTGGAGATTCTGGTCATTTCTCCAGTTGATCGAGGGCTGACATGTTAACCAGCGCGACCAATAAGTGCATGCATAGTTCCGAGACTATTGTGACAGTTCTATGAAATCGGGGTAACCTAGACTAAAGTGACATATTAAGGGAGGTCAACATACATAGAACCAATGCAAAGTCTCAAACAAACGTGTTATTTTGCCAGAAAGAAGACTAGTTTAATAAACAAAGGCCAAAATGTGTTACATAAGTTGAGTTTGGACGCAAATAATATGTCCATATCCTATTGGCAAGAATAGGAATAGGTGTATACAAATATATTTTCAATTGGCGAGTGAATATTGCCAGAATACCACATTCGTGACGTAGTGTTATCTAACAGTATGGCGTGGCCCGTGAAATTAAGGTGTGTGTGCGACAAAGTTTTCCTAGTAAACCACTTGCGTGATATTCTTAATTGTAGTTACAAATGGTTATGTTTTAGTAACTCTCGTAGGTGCATAGGCTGAAAACAATGACTTTTGTTTTGCCTTGAGCCACCTTTAGGAACAAATGGAATTTCTGTAGGTTGTGTTCTGATTGTTCACAGAGTTGACACGCTGTCAAAGCAATACGATGAGTTGGAAGACGAGTTTAGGCTGGCCCTTCGCATCGAGGCTTCGAGATTCAACGAGGTAAGTGAGCTGGAAACATTGAATCCATATTCTGCTTTAGACCCCCGTACGTTGTTAGCTATGGCTTTACTACCATACACACTACCTGCTCAGTGCCTCTCACACGCCCGACTGGGAGGCAGCTCCGGCCGCGGAGATAGAATCAGTGGGTTAGAGACAGAGACCACCACTCTTTGAGTCCACGACAGTTTACACATTTACCCCCTGTGTGGGATCTTTTACTTCCCCTGGCACCAGGTATGCGGGACCAAAGGCTTTTATTGTCTCTTCCGAAAGTCACAAGCAATGTGGGACGAACGAAATGCCCAAGCTTCGACACAGCAGTAGGTTGAATCGAACCACCGTCCTCTCGATCGACAGTCGGGTGCTCTAACCACTAGACCACTGCTCCCCATGAAGCATGAATGAATAGCTTAATTAATGTGCAGCATAGTGATTTTAGCATCATTAACGCAGCTTTTGTAGGAAGCACATCTAGTAATTAGACACACATGTAGTTACAGGGTGGTGTATGTGGGCAGTTGTGTGGACATTGAGTGGTGAAACTCAACAAGGCTTAATTGCAGGAATCAATCTATAGATTACTACAGCTTTCTGAATATGACTCACCTGCGGGTTGTGTTTTAAATGACCCTACAAATGTTGTCGTGTTGCAAGAGAATTTCTCCCACCTACTGAGCAAAAGTGACTATTTAGGGGCTTTGTAAATATGAAAAACATCCAATAAAAAAATTCAGTGGGTCAAGCGTCCACATGGATTATCACACAAACATTAGAAAGGTTTTTCCATGGTTGAAATTTTGCAATAATAATTATGATTTCCATTCACTGCATTGACAATACGTATACAATGCCTCCAATTTCCAATGGTTTTTGTTTTTAGATAGGATTGTGGGATTGATCGGGTGAGATCGATCCTATCCTTTTTTGGATTAATGAAATGTTTTTACATTTACAGAGCCCTTAGCAAAAAATCATAGATCCGCAGGCGTTCATTTTAAGGACGTTACGTCAGCAAATATTGCTTAAAAGGAAATATTTTAGTTTAACCCGCCCTTCTGAGATATTTGTCAATTATGTTTTAACCCTATTCATGCTTCTAGCATTTACCCAATCAATAGACAAGTTGTTCTGCTCGTTTATTGTCATCTGTAAGAATGAGTACTTTCTGATGGCCCAATTTGCTTTTTGCAAAATAAATAATAAATTTATCTGGGGTTCTGTTCAGTCTGTTGTGTGCTTCTTGTGTCATAAGAATACTATGGAAGAGAAAGCATCGGTACTAGTTAGTTTTGTATCTGTGAATGTTCCACATTGATCACCCTTATTGTGTGGGGAACATTATTGAGGTGCAATTGAGAGGGGCACGGTTCAAGTCCAACTGCTGCCATTTCAAAACTTGGGCAATTTCGTTCACCCCACCTCAGTTCACTCAGCTGTATGATTGAGTGTCAATAGACGGTGGTGGTATTCCGGTGATGCAATTATAGGAACGAGCGGCTTTCGTGCAGCAACTGCAGCACGCATGGCTGGAGGCTTCAAGTTGAAGTGATGTTTGTGTGAAGACAAGCCTGCTGGAGATAAAATGTAACGTGTCCTGAGCAATGAATATTGGCAGGGTGTTGTATAAATTTAACGCATTGCTTTGCTGCAATAAACAATGTCACTTGTGGTCATCGCTGTCATGCAGTTGCAGGACGCCTACCAGAAGATGTCGCAGGATAGCGCAGACAACAACAAGTTGCTGACTGCTGCCCAGGGTCGCGACGAGAAGATGTCCGGTCTAGTGGCTGAACTCACAGCGGTCAGTCTGACTGTGTGTGTGTGCAGTGTGCACGGATGTGTGTGGGTGTGTCTGTGCATGCATGCATGTGTTGTCACTTGGAGATAATGTGAACGAGAGTTTTGCACCACCCTTCATATTGGAACTTTGTGACATATGGTACATTCATCCTCTATCTGTCAAACACATACATGTTGAGTTTCAGAAATGCCAATCCAGGAGATTTAGATGTAAATCGGAGGGTCTCAGAAAAACAGGGATTTATACGTAAATCGGAGGGTCTCAGAAATCGGGTAGTCTCGGAAAATCAGTCCAATCAGAACTGGTATTGACCATTTTCTGTTGACTGAGAAAAGCATACTCTAGTCAGCCGGAAATAAAACCCAATTAGTTCTAGTTCGGAAAATAACATAGAAAAACATTTGTTTTGGTTTCACTGAAAATCCAGGAGATTGGTTCTCCTTTCCAGGAGATTTGGTGGATTTGGCGAATGCAGGAGACTTAACACGTATGCAAACAATGTTACCTTACTACATCTTTCAAGTTAGCTCTGAAGATCCACGTCTTTGCATTGGCATATATTGATAGATTGTGAAGCGCTTTGAACAAACCAAACGATTGAAACAGTACTACATTAGTCTACATAGGACATAATTATTATCTATGCATTACTATTGAGTTGCCACCAGAGCATATGACAATGTGTATGTATTGTGCAGATGGTGAAGGAACAGAAGGGACGCATCACAGAACTGTCCAAGTCAAAGCAGGAGATGTCACATCACTACAAGGTTAATCAGCAACCCTTTTATAGCAGACACCTCTCTCTCACTCTAGTGAACACATGTAGTTAGCACCGACACATACCGTATTCGACCTATTAAGCGTACATGCATAATTAGCGTACATCCCCTTTTTTAATCAGCAGAATCCATGATTTTTGTAATTTGAGTACTGTGGAACAACTGAAAAGTTTCGCCATCTGGTGTTAAGCTGTTTCCATCACTTTTCAGTTGTTCTACACAAGTAACCAAATGACACCACTAGTGTTAAATAGTTACCTTTTTGCCTAGAGAAAAAAAATGTTGTGTACGCTTATAAGAAAACATTTTCAGGGCCCAATTTTTTTTCAGGCATAATTTACACCAATTAGGTTGAATACGGTAGGTGAAGGTTGGGTATATTGGACCATGGCCATATATCCCTCACTATGGTACCGAAGGTAATGTGGCTCCATCTCCCGACTGACTTTGAGCTAAAATGTGCATCGAGGGTGAAAAATGGTGGACTCCGCAAAAGCTCCGCGAAAAGGTGAGCATATAGTAGTTTTTCAAGTGATGTGGGACAGTAGTTTGTAATGCTCCAGCTAACCGACGCACATGGGCGGTGAAATAAGTATTTAAACAATAAATGAAGAATGTTTGAAGAGCAAAGTTTCACTAGCTTTGTAGATATCTACGTATGGTTTCATCACTGTGTGATCTTCTATATTGGACCACGTTCTGGTACTGGACCACTGGTATTGCGAGCTGTGACATTCTGTCTGTGGGCAAACGATACTTGACGGCTAATACTGATACCTTCATTGAATAAAGTTCTTTACACTTTTTGTAGCCAAAACTTGTTTTTTTTATTAGCAGTTTTATTAACGAATCCGCTGATTACGCATTGTGGGAATTTCAGATCATCATACAATGTATAAATGCTTGCAGGCACAGAGACTCGTGACATTTTCATCATTATTCTCTACGTCCCTACTTCCTAAACCAACCACAAAGAAAACATTATACAGTACCCAATGAAGAGATCCATTGAATTGACCACCTGGTCCAATATAAAGTAAAAGGTGTTCCAATATAGACGAATGGTCGTCTATATTGGACCGGTATGCCATAATCCTAATTTATAATTTTCTCCCAAATGCCTGGTTGAATAGTTACCATATTGTACCTATTGGTGCCTATCACTGATGAGTTTCAAATTAAATAGTGGAAAGTGCAACATTGATAGTTCCCTTTGATATATTGGGCCATGTTCATAAGTGATCCAATATACCCGGCCTACCCCTACATAAGTCATACAGCTGTCATACTAGGCAGCTGACATCATCATAGGGTGCATGTTGTGTCTGTTACAGGCTTGGATCAACATCACATGTCTTCCAACAGTTCCATCTGCTAGGCCATTGAGAATTTTAATTCTCTGCTGATCTCTACTTCTTTTCCCCTCAATCTTTACCATTGTCACGAGATGTGCTAATTTTCCCATTCTCATCATGTCACCTATGCACTCTGCTTCTCTTTTCTTTGTTGCTTTTCTTTTCTGTCTGTGATACTAAAGAGATGTCATATTGTCCCCATAACATTTTTTTACTGTTGTCACGTTGTGCCCTAGGAACGGGTGACAACGCTAGAGGCCCACCTGACCGAAGCACGTAGACGCATGGTCAGTCTCGAGCTGCTCAAAAAGGTTGGTGCTGCTACCTAGAGACATTCTCACGTTGCATGCTAATTTCTTTATAATTTGTAGTGTTTTAAAGGTTTACCAATTGCAAGGTAAACCATATTAAACCTTTGAGATATTTAATGAATTTTTAACAATATTGTTGACTTACAAATTGAACTGTAGGGGATCTATTAGACAAATTTATGTAAGTGCTTTAATTGAAAGTCAACATTTTTATGTCTGGGATTTATTCTAGATATATTAATTATATTTAACAAGATTTAACAAGATTGCAATCCAATGTAAAGGCCCAGATGGCAAGTGGAAAAGGAAGCCTTTGGCTTATCAAGAGTCTTTTTTTGTGTAACCCGCCCTCCTGAGATATGTGTTTTTAAACATATTAACACTGCTAGCAGTTACACAATCTGTAGATAAATTGTTCCATTAATATATTGCCCTCTGTGAAAAAGAGTACTTCCTGATATCCAATCTACACTGATCCTTCACTAATGTTAGTTCATGTCCTCTAGTTTTGCTATCATTCTTGAGTGAGAAAAAATGTATATATATTTCTATCAATATTTTCATACCCATTTAGTTTGATCTCCTCTTAACCTCCTTGTCTCTGGGGTTGTTAAACCACATTCTTTCAGTTGTTCTTCATTACAAAGGTCTCTCAGTTCTGGAATTATTTTAGATGCTCTTCTCTATATTCGTTGAAGCGTATCTATATCCTTCTTATGATGTAGTCTCCACGCTTTTGTACAGTATTCTAAACGAGGCCTAACTATTACAGGTATAATTAGCTTGTTCTCCTTGTATGTTAAATTTCTCCTAATCAACCCAAGAATTTGATTACCCTTTGAAGCTGCAATACCACACTGCTCTGAAACTTTCATATCAGCACTTATTGTTATTCCTAAGTCCTTTTCTTTTACAGTAGTGCCTAGAACAGTATCTCCCATTTAATTATTTATAACCAAGTTCCTGTGTCCTGTATTTTCCAAAATTGAATAAAATTTAGTTTGCATTTCCCAAAATTTAATAACATCTGTCATTTTTCAGACTATTTAACTAATTTGTCTAGATATTTTTTATTTTATTTATTACCATCATTGTTAACCTTTCTAAACACTTTTGTGTCATCGGCAAATTTCAGTATGTTGCTTGTTATATTATCGTCCAAGTCATTGATACATATTAAGAATAAAAAAGGTCCTAACACTGATCCTTGAGGTATCCCACTCAAAACTGATTTCCAGTTTGAAATCTCCCCATCTACTACAACACGCTATCTTCTGTCAGTCAGCCATTGTTCTATCCAGTTGATTATGCCTTCCCTGATACCATGGGCTTTTAATTTAAATAGTAATCTTTGATGTCAAAAACTTTCTTCCAAAAAACAACATATTTGCTAAGCATGGCCTCACTTTTAGGAATCCGTGTTGAGATGGATTTCATAATTTATGCCTAACAAGAAAGTCCACCATATGGTCGGTCTTTAATTAACCTATCTAATAATTTACAAAGCATTGATATTAAGCTCACTGGTCTGTAATTCTCTAACTTATTTCTCAAACCCTTTTTAGATAATGGTATAATGTTTGCTTCTTTCCGTTCAAAAGGAAACTTTTGGGTCGATTGACAGGTGGCTATGTCCTGGGATTATTGTCATGTGGCTGTGTTACATTTGACTGACAGGTGACTGTTACGGTTGATTGACAGATGGATGCATTATGGTCGATTGACAGATGGCTGTGTTACAGTCGATTGACAGGTGGCTGTGTTACAGTTGATTGAGAGTTTTCTGGTGTTGTTGCAGGACAAGGCTAAACTGGAGGCGGAGGTGCAGGCCCTGGGCTCTGTGGTTGAAGGCCTGAAGGCTGAGAGGAAACTGTGGGGGCAGGAACTGGCCCAGCAGGGTGAGTTTGGGAAAAACACATGAGTGCTACAGTGAAGTCCACTTCAGAATCGTAGATACCGGTGATACATGTAATAGAAAAGTCTATTGTATGATTTATTATTAATTTTGAAAAAGTCTTAGCTATTACTGTTACTAAAAGGTGGATACTGGTATGAACTATTACTGTTGCCCGTGTCTGGTTGTGGATACCTCACAACCTGAGGGGATGATAACAAACTGGGGGGATGATAACAAACTGAGGGGATGATAACAAACTGGGGGGATGATAACAACCCGAGGGGATGATAACAACCCGAGGGGATGATAACAACCTGAGGGGATGATAACAACCTGAAGGAAATACTCATAATAATCAGCTAAGGCTGTAATCTTTCAGGCAGATTATGTGACATTGTAACAATATCAGTAACAGGGAGAAGGGGCTGGCTACAGGGAGAATGGGCTAGTTACATGGATAAGGGGCTAGTTACAGGAAGAAGGGGCTGGTTACAATGAGAAGGGGCTGTTGAAAGTAGTATGTAATAGGTATGTGGTATGTATATTGTTAAAGTGCTGCAATGCTGGTAAGAACAGCACAAGAGAGGATTCATGTGGGTGTGCATGACAGTAGGTTGCCCTTTATCGAGATGACTTTGTCAAAGTCTTGCCTGATCTGTAGGTGCTTCGCTCTCTCAAGACCGGGGCCGCCTGGAATCAAGAATTGAGATCCTGACCGGGGAAGTGGCGTCCCTGAAGAAACAGCTGCAGGTATCGCGACGTTTACTCTAGAAAACATTCGTCTTTCTGTTTAAAGACATTGTACAATGATTTTCACTGGGTAACTGATGCACAGCTAGTTGGGTGTTTTGTATAATTAAAATGCCCAAATTCTCTGGATTTTTCTCAAAGTACATCTAAATTTATAATGTTATACTTCCTGTGTAGATGTAGTAAAACTAGCATATTTTAACCGACCATGTCTTTGTCAACCTAACCTTGTTGTATGGAATGCTTTTCCGGAAAATAAAGGACAAGCATTCACTGTCTAAATTTAAGATTTTGTTGAAAGACAATTTATTTAGGTGTGCAAATTTCCACTGAGGAATAACTGAATGAATTTATTTATTTAGTATAATTATGTATTACATTTTTATATCTATTAATTTATCTTAATCGAATGCTCCATTCATATTACATATTTTTAACTATAATGTTATATATTTATTATTTTTATGATTGCGTGTATGTTTTGTACGCACCTATGTATGGGCTTCTGAATTGTAAATAAGCTTTGGAAAATTAATAATAAAAGTTTTGCCAGTCTGACCGTGTCTGTGCCGCCCTGCTCTTCACCAGGTCACTCTCACCCAGTGTGTCACTGTGACATTTTCAGAGTGAGACAGATGCTGTAAGAATCAAAGCAAAGATGATAGAAGACCAGACAGAAACCATTAGGAAACTGAAGGGTGTAAGTGGAACTATGCCATTAAGACATCTCATCTCTCAACATTTACATTTGATACTAAACAGAATTGGTTTTTTTGGGGACAGCAGCTAGTTCACTTAGTGGTGTGCATCGATCGAGGGTGAGCGCTTGCACTGTAGTGCCAGCCACAGGTTGAATTAATAAAAATTTTCATGTAGACAAGGAGCAGGGTCTGACGTTAAATTATATTCGTTTTGTTTAGTATCATAAATTTATCTTTTGTGGTGGCACCTAATATTAGAGCAATAAAAAGCTGTCAGTGAAGACCACGTATTAAACTCCAGCATGTAAGAATCTATTCATTTATTTTTTATATTTTTGTATATACAGTGTGTGTGTGTGTGTGTGTGTGTGTGTGTGTGTGTGTGTGTGTGTGTGTGTGTGTGTGTGTGTGTGTGTGTGTGTGTGTGTGTGTGTGTGTGTGTGTGTGTGTGTGTGTGTGTGTGTGTGTGTGTGTGTGTGTGTGTGTGTGTGTGTGTGTGTGTGTGTGTGTGTGTGTGTGTGTGTGTGTGTGTGTGTGTGTGTGTGTGTGTGTGTGTGTGTGTGTGTGTGTGTGTGTGTGTGTGTGTGTGTGTGTGTGTGTGTGTGTGTGTGTGTGTGTGTGTGTGTGTGTGTGTGTGTGTGTGTGTGTGTGTGTGTGTGTGTGTGTGTGTGTGTGTGTGTGTGTGTGTGTGTGTGTGTGTGTGTGTGTGTGTGTGTGTGTGTGTGTGTGTGTGTGTGTGTGTGTGTGTGTGTGTGTGTGTGTGTGTGTGTGTGTGTGTGTGTGTGTGTGTGTGTGTGTGTGTGTGTGTGTGTGTGTGTGTGTGTGTGTGTGTGTGTGTGTGTGTGTGTGTGTGTGTGTGTGTGTGTGTGTGTGTGTGTGTGTGTGTGTGTGTGTGTGTGTGTGTGTGTGTGTGTGTGTGTGTGTGTGTGTGTGTGTGTGTGTGTGTGTGTGTGTGTGTGTGTGTGTGTGTGTGTGTGTGTGTGTGTGTGTGTGTGTGTGTGTGTGTGTGTGTGTGTGTGTGTGTGTGTGTGTGTGTGTGTGTGTGTGTGTGTGTGTGTGTGTGTGTGTGTGTGTGTGTGTGTGTGTGTGTGTGTGTGTGTGTGTGTGTGTGTGTGTGTGTGTGTGTGTGTGTGTGTGTGTGTGTGTGTGTGTGTGTGTGTGTGTGTGTGTGTGTGTGTGTGTGTGTGTGTGTGTGTGTGTGTGTGTGTGTGTGTGTGTGTGTGTGTGTGTGTGTGTGTGTGTGTGTGTGTGTGTGTGTGTGTGTGTGTGTGTGTGTGTGTGTGTGTGTGTGTGTGTGTGTGTGTGTGTGTGTGTGTGTGTGTGTGTGTGTGTGTGTGTGTGTGTGTGTGTGTGTGTGTGTGTGTGTGTGTGTGTGTGTGTGTGTGTGTGTGTGTGTGTGTGTGTGTGTGTGTGTGTGTGTGTGTGTGTGTGTGTGTGTGTGTGTGTGTGTGTGTGTGTGTGTGTGTGTCTAATGCACAGTGTATTACACGTTTTGACTACAGGTGATTAGTTTATTTGCGTCCACACCCACGTCGTTAACTACGTCCACAGGTGGGTGTATGTTACGACTTCCGATATTTTTGACATTTAATTGTTGTCATCAACCACCTGTCATAATTTCCTTGACATGTATTGGTGGTGACATCACGGCAACATCACTTATAACAAGAACTATCCCTTGTATAGTGGGATGGTCCTTTCGCCATTATATTGCGCACATTCCTGATGTGTTCTACTCGGTGCTATTACCACGCATCCATTTGGCCGTTTGCAATGAGAACGTCATTCCAAGATACCAATAAGCAGTTAAAGTATTTTCATTCTGAACATGCATCGTGTAGTGTTCTACGTGTGGATGCAGTGCAATGGTGCTTTGTTGATATCTAGGCAGACTGGATTTCATTAATGTTGCTTCACAGAATGTTTTCTACAAAGTTAATTTCTATATTACATAACGTCCTCATTAAAGTTGCCATTGACCTCTGGTATCACAGCGTATTCTTTGTGAGTTCTTTGTGTCAAATACTTTTCCAAGGAATATATTCCTTGTAAAACTTGTCATTCCATCATTCAGTGGGTACCTAAAATAATCTATTTGTAGCCATTATTCAACTCATTTCACTTCCACCTGACATCTTGATAGATCTATGGTCAGAATTTATCTTTAGCTGTGCAACATTAAAGCTTGGAACAATTGGTGTAACAACAACCACCACACCTTGGTACATGGTGTAACAACAACCACCACACCTTGGTACATGGTGTAACAACTACCACACCTTGGTACATGATGTAACAACAACCACCACACCTTGGTACATGGTGTAACAACAACCACGACACCTTGGTACATGATGTAACAACAACCACCACACCTTGGTACATGGTGTAACAACAACCACCACACCTTGGTACGTGGTGTAACAACACCCACGACACCATGGTACATGGTGTAACAACAACCACCACACCTTGGTACATGGTGTAACAACAACCGCCACACCTTGGTACATGGTGTTACAACAACCACCACACCTTGGTACATGGTGTGTGTGTGTGTCTGTGTGTGTGTGTGTCTGTGTGTGTGTGTCTGTGTGTGTGTGTGTGTGTGTAGCCTTTAAACAGTAAAATTTATAATTCATCCAAACATAATATCAACTATAACATAATAATATTTTAAAATCAAATCAAAAGGGCAGGTTACACGTATGTGTAGATGAACTCTCGTTGGATTCTTGATAAGCCAGTAGCTTCATTGTCCATTTGCCATCTGAGAGTTTTGCTTTGGATCTTGTTAAATCTTGGCATCTCACTTGTTGATAAATATCCGTGTCAAATTCAGCATAACCAACACAATGGTCACTCTGTCAGCAATGATAGGAATGTATAAAATTTTCCTCCAAAGACTGTTTTCCTCAGTGTAGTTAGGGGGTCATTCACAGTTGTTTACATTTGTCTGTTCATATAGAGCATACTAAGGGGGAGGGGGTCAATTTAAATGAATTTTAATTTCATATGTGGAATATGACCACTGTTTCGTCATGTAGCGACACACGGCGAACTGTTATGGAACTACTATTGCATAGTCGTTCACCGAGTGGTGCTGTAAAGCAACGATATGTTTTTAAATCTGGAAAGTTATCGATATTTTAAAGTACTAATACGGAGCAAGGGGGTCGGAGAATTAGAATGCTTTGTATGAATATGTAAATGTTGTGTAAATTTTTACAATTTTTTACGGCCCCTTGGAGCAGCCGCTGCAGCACTCTGCTGGTAAAGAAGTCTTTTGTGTTCAGGCGGTGCGACAGAAAGACGAGGAGTCGCAACAGGCAACAGGCGAGCGACTCGCAGCACAGCGTGACCTTGAAGAACAACTTGCCACGGAACGGTCCATCAACCTTGACCTACAGGTGATGCCCGCATTGACAGATTTTAATTTAGCGGACTTTTCTGAAGCTGTCGTCGGCTGCATTTGTCCTGAGTGTCGGTCATGCGTGACGTGTCGGTTTTCAGGAGAAACAGGATCGACTGAGGGACAGAAAGGACGAGTTGAAGCAGCAGGTGTCTGAGCTGGAGGAGCAGTTGGAACAGTCAAGGAAGGCACACAGGTGAGGCAGCTAGGATGAGCAAGACAGCTAGCACATACTTGACAGCTAGGACAAACAGGACAGCTAAGACAGACAACAAATTAGGACAGCTGAACAAATAGGACAGCTATGTCAAATTATGATGTAGGATAACTAATTCATATAAGACAAACAGGACAGCCAGGACAGGCAGGACAAACAACAAAGTTGGACAAACAGGACATAAATTACAACTAGGACAAACAGGGACAGACAGGACAAAGTAGGACATATAAGACAAACAGGACAGCTGGGACAAACCAGACATCTAGGACACACCAGGCCAGACAGGACAAAATAGGACAGTTAGAGCGTACAGGACAGCTAACACAAACAGGACAGATAGAACAGACAGGACAAATAAGACTAGGATAAACAGGATAATGTTGTTACATAGACAGGTGGGACAGCTAGGACAAGCACGATAGCTAGGACAAATTATACAGTAGGACAAATAAGACAGCTAGGATAAACAGGACAGCTTGGTAAAATATGGTCAGCTTGGACAAAAGACAGTGAAAGCCAGTGCAACTTTATAAGAAGAGATCTGTAGGTAACTGGACTGTGCAGGACTGCAAAACAAGAAGTGACTACTAGCCAAGGATTGAGGACGTGTAGGGGTGACTTTGGGATACGTGTCAATGACAGTATTTCATGATAGACAGGGACACGTAGTGACATGTCGTGCTACACCAAGCTAGATGGGGCCAAGAACCCTCGCAGTAACCCTGTGTTTTGGTTCTTGCAGCATTCTCAACCAGAAATGGAAGGAAAAGTCGTCTGTGATTGGTCAGTTGGAGAAGCAGGTGACCCAGATGAAGGACTTCTGGTCGTCGAAGGAAGTGAAGTTGAGCGAGGAGAGAGACAAGGCTGTTGGGGAGGCGAGGTGAGTCCGAGCGACGTCACGTGAATAATGACAACCCATTTACCCGGTTATCTTTACTCTGAAATATTGTTGTCATGACCAGTTGCTATCTATGCACACAGTATTTCCATAAAGTAATATTTTTTTCATTAAAAATATTTTTTTATTTAATTAGTTTTCATTGTCCAACAGTTTAGTGGTGCCACTTGCAGTTGGGTAAAAGAAATAGCTTGGTATATAGTGGTGCCACCTGGTGAATAGTGGTAAAACAACTGGTGTAGCCCAATATTGTGTCCTCCAGTGAACATACAAATAATACACTTTTATAAAAAACATCTATAGTGATAGAATGTTCTTTTAAAACATAACACGAATTGTATAATAATGGTTTCTTTCATGCAATCTTGCTATGTTAAATGAACGTATAAAAAAGACACTGTGACATGCATTACCCCAGTGATTGGGACATCAAATATCTACCTATGCTGTTGTCATTTGTTGAGTCATCGTTTCTAACAATTTAAGCAGCTTTCTGTGTTTCAAACTTTAAGAAGATCAATATAGAAAATAACAAAGTACATGTAATGAATTAAAACACAAATTAACAAAAATTACAATTAAATTAAACGTTACATCAAAAGTAATAACAGCGACTGGTTCTCCCAGCCGCCAGTGAAGCGAAGGTTGGGACGTGTTCCCGTTTCTCTAATGCAGCGTTTCTTAACCTTTTTTGACTGCGACCCAAATTCCCCTCTCTGGGCTAGCTCGGTGACTCATGCCTTCAAACAGTTCACTAAGATAAACTCTAATAAACATCTGATACAATAAATAAAGGATCAATGATAATATTTACGAAACTTGTTTCCTGAACAATGACCAAAATAGCTAAACATGGAAGCTTACCAATGAGAACTTCAGCTAGGGCTGCATCGCAAGTCATGTTCCCGTTGCGGTTTCAGATCTTTATCAATGCGAACCCTGGCTTTGAATTGACCTAGCAAGTTGTGGTTTTGTTGAAGTCAAGCTACATCGTAAGTCAGGTTCTGGCTACAATTGGTTTCGGAACTTTGTCTTCATGACAGTAAGCGGTGAAAATCCTGTTTCACATAAGTAGGTTGTAACAAAGGACAGCAGCACTCAAACTTTCTTCCAGCAGATCTTTGACATTGAACGGATTCCGCACCCAGCTGTATTTGGACATTGTCGGGGATATACTGATCAAATTCTACGATTAGTTTCGCCGAATGCTCCACGATGATATTTTGTATGTCGACAAATGAAGCTGCTTAATTCTCTAGAGGCAAACTAAGGACTGAGAAAGTAGCAGGCTTTCATTCTGCCGTGTTCTTCTCCCATATCTTCAGTTTACTCTTGAATGCTGCCAGCTTCTCTGATAGCCTAACCAGTGTCTGATCATAACCTTGCAATGAAGTGTTCAAGTTGAACAAAGATATCCGCAAAGTAAACTACTTGCAGCATCCACTTCGAATCTGAGAATTGTGTGGCCAGGGGATGATTCTTCTCCAACAAGAAGCACCTTTCCTCACAATAGCCACCTCGCCTCGAAGTGGTACAGTAAACGCACATGTTCCAAGCCAAAATAGGCACACATCTTTTTGAAGATTCTCGAATTCAGAGACCTTGATTTGATGAAATTCACCGCTTGAATGACTTCTTGCAACACACGCTGAAACACTGATCGCCTGAGTTTGTTCTCGCTGAATGATTCATTGCTCAACACTTCTCCACAGATTATACCAGTGCAGTGATATGCGTGAATCCAAGATCCCAAAACCTTGTCTTTGTACTGTCGTTTCGCCATTTAAAAAACAAATCCGTAGGATGATGCCATATATCAAATCACAAGGCATTTCAAATTCATGTGACATTTGACATAAATTATTAATCTCACATGCATCTGATACGTGCATGAGGAAAAATAAAGGAATGCTTAGCAGCCCGTGCTGATCCACTGATAATGGCTTGGTGACCCAATTTTGGGTCGCGACCCAGGGGATAAGAAGCGCTGCTCTAATGCATGATGTGCAGAAGCTGCTTGCAAAAAGAGATTTAAAACCCAGGTTCTCTCTATATTGAGAGCCAGATGCTCTAATTAATACACCAGTGCGCCCCACACCGTATGTGTTTGTAAAAAACTAATCAATATGGAACGGTTGTAAGATAATGTATCAATTAGGGCTACGTGATAAAAATGTATCAATTAGGGCTACGTGATAAAAATGTATCAATTAGGGCTACGTGATAAAAATGTATCAATTAGGGCTACATGATAAAAATGTATCAATTAGGGCTACGTGATAAAAATGTATCAATTAGGGCTACGTGATAAAAATGTATCAATTAGGGCTACGTGATAAAAATGTATCAATTAGGGCTACATGATAAAAATAGAACGTGAATCAAGTGTTGGTCCAATTTGCTTTCATGGAGTTGTAAGTAAGAAAGTTGATCGTACGAAAGAAACGACAAGAAGGCAACATCGATACGTTCGTCACGAGGACGCAAAACGAATTCACCACAACTGATGGGACGTATGATGAAAATACCCCAAAATGGCATAAATCATCCATGAAACTGACATATGTCATAATGTTGGCATAAAAGAGCATGTTGCTAGACATAGAATGGCATGCAACAGTCGTTACGACAGGCAAGGGGTGGACATCATACTTCATTGCACTCGACAAGTGTATGCAGAAGAATTTGCGTTGCCATTGGAATGATTGCATAGATTTAAAAAAAAATTTATGGAATTCCCATACATTTACCTCAACATTTGCAGAGAAAATGTTAATTAATATAAAAGAAACGGTCGTGATGTTCAGGACACCATGCAAAAAATATTAAATTAAATTTAATTGTATCCCATTATACTAGTCTGAATTACAATGCTATCAAAAGAATGATCAGACACTGGACTTCAAGAGAAAAATAAACATGAACAGTCGGGACTTCACATTCACTGATAGCCAATCCTGATAACGATCATTACACTCAAGCATACTATCCATAACGACAGTTACCATATTTTTGATAGTCTTGTTTCATTTCAGTCCTTTGTGAAATATCAATATCTTGTTTCAGAGTTATTGATGATAGAATGATCACATTGCTTCACTGTTAGACTGCTTGTTTCATCCATATTTTGATGCTTTATTCTAACCGGAACGTAGTGCACTGTCCCACTATGGTGTCCACCTTTTTTGTCAATTACAGCTTAATTGAATCGTCACAAAGAGAATGTTGCTTTGATGTGCACAGTTTTATCTCAAATATATCTGACATATAATTATATTAAATGATGACACAATTATAATATCCTTTACTCCGACATTCATATCAGGTAATTATAAACCGAACCGCCAAAATCTCTCCAGTATCGAAAACACACACACATATATTAGATTAAACCTATAATCTTGCACAAGAAGGAATGCACTGAAATTGCATATGTATTTACAGTATTATAACTTGTTATTTTAGCATTTATTTATGTGGCATTATTATGATAAAAACATTGTCAATCTTCTCCATAATTTCCCATAGTGCTTCTCCTGCATCAGGTGTGGCTGGACACGGCCATATTAAATATCACATTGTTATATACAGCGGTTGTAGGTCAGCATCAGATTACAGCAGAATAAATAACACAAGTTCTGATTGATGTTTGTTTATTTCCCTCGATGTGTGAGACCGAAAACAAATGTGGACAGTTACTAATTTGATTGATGTTTTCGCGTTTACTTAGTTTCGTGCGTACATCAATATAAATGAATTCATTTTGTGTATGGCGTACTGTGTGGTAGGCAACAGGCAGCCTGGTGTCTGTCGAACGCCCAGCCTTCTTATACAGCTACCTGTTCTTTGTAGAAAGGGTGGTCGCTTTATCTATCATTTCACAGCTGGTCATCGAAGTGAAAAAGTGAGAGAGTCTTTTTATTAATATGTCGTACATGTTAGTTACATGGAAAAAGATGGTCAACTTACATAAAATATCAAATATGCATTTAAAATCTTGAATATGATAGCTTGATTTTGAAGGAGAAAGTATGAATATCTTGCCAGATATGATGAAGCCTGTGGATAAGGACATGAGCTGCAGTTTGAAACAGACTCTTTATCATGATAAAATCACAATCGTTGTTGGGTCCAGCTTTCAAATGCATGTTGTACTTTTTAGCATTTAACACCCACCCCATCCTGGCCGCCAGGGGTCTGACTACATCAGTACCCCTGGCAGATAACCCTACTGAAACTAGGAACTTTCTGTTGCTAGGTTAACCAACAGCAGTCGTCCCTTTTTTTGGAATTTAACTTTAATTGGTAGTGGCCCGATTGTCGCTAGTACGACAGGTAACGATGAGTATTTCATGGGAATGCTCTTTGAACTTTGGGCTTGTGTGCGGCTAGTTCCCATAAACATGTCGATGTGTTTTAGTGCTTCATGACAGTTGGATATATCGGCTTGCCTGTGCAACAGTATGTCATTTTAATGGCCCCATAATCTGTTATGCTGTCAAAGTTAACAGTTTGTAGGTGTAAGGTTGCACTCATAGCCTTACAGTGGATAGCAGGTTACATGTTTTGCTATCAAATTGTGAGGTCCACGAACGACTCCCCATAGACTGTCACTAGTAGCTGGTGATTACATATACGCGTCATTTTACCATCTTTTTTTAGAATCATTCCAGATAGACGAATGTATATATTTTCCTATTAATCATGTGTTATTGTAGGACTTAGCAGCGCAGTACTTCTTGGACATGACAGTGATTTATGAAGCATAAAATTATTCATAAGCTCATGTTAAAAAGCCTGCATTTTCATGCCACACCTTGGAGGTTCACAAACGTAAAGTGTAGCATGTAACAATTGATTTGCATATGGATCAATATGGTGTATCTGTGCATGTGCGTGCGTGCGTGCATGCGTGCATGCATGTGTGTGCATGCCAATCATTCAAAAGTCAGCTGATTTAAAAAAATAGCCCTTTGGTAGTGTACATGTTTTCAGTGTCTACTATTGCATTTCTAATGTGTCTTAACTGAATGGATCCACCCCTATTGTACTGTGTTGCTAGTCTAGTGCCGCATTATGATCAAATTTAACTTGTTAACAAGAATAAGTGTTGCCATTTGAATGGTTGCAGAGAAGCCTTGGAGAAACTGAGGTCTGTTGATGATGCATTTCGGCACCAGTTGGACCTGAAAGAAGAGAATCACCGGCGACAGATTGAAGAAATAAATGGCCATAAACAGGAAGAAGTCGACACAGCCAATAAACATGTGAGTCACTTTGTCATACTGTACTGAATTATGTACTTGGTCCTTTTTAACAAAATTTAACAAGATTGCCATCCAAGGCAAAGGCCCAGATGGCAAGTGGACAAGGAAGCCATTGGCAGTAAGTGTGACATCACAACATTACATTGTGACATCACAACATTAAATTGTGACATCATTGCATTAAATTGATATAACAGCATTAAATTGTGACATGGCAGCATTAAATTGTGACATAGCCACATTAAATTATGACATCAAAGCATTAAATTGTGACATCACAACATTACATTATGATTTAACAAGATATAACAAGATTGCCATCCAAGGCAAAGGCCCAAATGGCAAGTGAACAAGGAAGCCATTGGCTTATCGAGAGTCCAACATTTTTCCATCTATGTGTAACCCGCCTTCCTGAGATATGTGTCAACCTTGTTTTTAAACATATTTACGCTACTAGCAGTTACACAGTCTGTAGATAATTTGTTCCATTCATGTATTACGCTCTGTGAGAAGTACTGATATCCAGTCTATACTGATCCTTTTCTAATGTTACCTAATCGCATTAAATTGTTATATCACAATATTACATTGTAACATCACAACAATAGACGTTGACATCACAGCATTAAATTGTGACATTGCAACATTACATTGTGACATCAGTGCATTAAATTGTGACATCAGAGCATTAAATTATGACATCACATTGTGACATCACAAATTAAATTATGACATCACAACAATACATTGTGACATCAGTGCATTGAATGATGACATCCCAGCATTACATTGTCACACCATAACATTGAAGTGTGACATCACAACACAACAAACAACAACAACTGAGCATTAAATTGTGTCATCACAGAATTATATTGTGACATCACAGCATTAAATTGTGACATCAATACATTAAATTGTGACATTTCAGGAGCACTCTGATATTTTATATGGACCATAGAGATATATATGTAAATATCATCACACTTATTAACTTGATCTGGGATGGTGGTCAGTGACCGTTTGACTCCATAGGAGTGTTGGCCAGTATTACTACAAGACAAGACAAGACAGTGATGGATGTGGTCACTGATCAGTGACACTCTGACAAGTGTGATGTCACACTTAAGTGTGGTGTCATTGTGATGTGACACTTGCCCAGTGGACAGGTGTGGTTGGAGTGACAGGTGTAGTTTGTTGACACCTTTTGATGTTGTCAGGTGCTGGAGGTAGAGGAAGAGATGAGGATGTTGCTGAGAGAGACCGACAGCAGCAGACGACTGATGGAGGAAAAAGTCAAGAAACTCAGCAAGGCCTTCACTGAACTCCAGAGTGATGTTTGCTAGATCATTAGTGAACACCAGAGTTATTTGTGCTAGATCATCATTGAACTCCACAGTGGTGTTGCAAGATCATCATTGAACTCCAGAGTGATGTGTGTTAGATCATCATACAACTCCAGAGTGATGTGTGCTAGATCATTATTGAATATTGAATTCCAGTCACGTGTGTTAGATTATCATTGAACTCCAGAGTGATGTGTGCTAGATCATCAGTTAACACCAGAGTGATGTGTGCTAGATCATCATTGAACTCCACAGTGGTGTTGCTAGATCATCTTTGAACTCCAGAGTGATGTGTGTTAGATCATCATACAACTCCAGAGTGATGTGTGCTAGATCATTATTGAATTCCAGTCATGTGTGTTAGATTATCATTGAACTCCAGAGTGATGTGTACTAGATCATCACTGAACTCCAGAGTGATGTGTGTTAGATCTTCATTGAACTCCAGTGCAAGATCATCATTCAACAATAGTGTGATATATGCTAGATCGTCATTGAACTCTAATGTGATGTATGTTAGATCTTAATTGAACTACACTTTGATGTTATAACTTCACTGAATTACAACATGATATATGCTAGAATAAACACAGCTGGATCTTCATTCAGTGTACTATATTATGATGTATGCTAGATCTTCATCGAACAACAGGGTGATGTATGATAGATCATCATTGAACAACAGGGTGATGTATGCTAGATCTTCGTTGAACAATAGTGTGATGTATGCTAGATTTTCGTTGAACTATATTGTGATGTATGCTGAATCTTCATTGAACTGCATTGTAATGTATGCTGGATCTTCATTGAACTAAAGTGTGATGTATGCTAGTTCTTTATTGAACTATTGTGATGTATGCTGAATCTTCATTGAACTACTGTGTGATGTATGCTGGATCTTCATTGAACTAAAGTGTGATGTATGCTATATCTTCATTGAACTAAAGTGTGATGTATGCTAGTTCTTCATTGAACTATATTGTGTTGTATGCTGAATCGTCATTGAACTACATTGTGATGTATGCTGGATCTTCATTGAACTAAAGTGTGATGTATGCTATATCTTCATTGAAGTAAAGTGTGATGTATGCTAGTTCTTCATTGAACTATATTGTGTTGTATGCTGAATCGTCATTGAACTACATTGTGATGTATGCTGGATCTTCATTGAACTAAAGTGTGATGTATGCTATATCTTCATTGAACTAAAGTGTGATGTATGCTAGTTCTTCATTGAACTATATTGTGTTGTATGCTGAATCTTCATTGAACTACATTGTGATGTATGCTGGATCTTCATTGAACTAAAGTGTGATGTATGCTATATCTTCATTGAACTACTTTGTGATGTATACTATATCTTCATTGAACAAAAGTGTGATGTATGCTGGATCTTCATTGAACTAAAGTGTGATGTATGCTGGATCTTCATTGAACTACATTGTGATGTATGCTGGATCTTTATTAAACTAAAATGTCATGTATGCTAGATCTTCATTGATCTTCATGATGTGACTTTATTTATATTAATTATATTTAGTTCTGACATTGCTACTAGAATGTACAATGATATCATATTCCATTTTTTACTATTATTCCTTTATTAACGATGTTAATATATTCATCATAAAACTGATTATTTTATGTTTCAGACTAAATCCAATTAAGTAATATATTTAGTTATGGTGATGTGTAGTTGGTACAGGCCAAATCGTGCTAGTGGGTTATTGTATTATTATTGTTGTTGTTTTTGTTTATAAAAAAAATTGTCTATATAAAAACTGAGCCTATGGACACATATCATTTAATGGGCACTTGCGATTGTTAATAATGCGATTGTTAATGATTGGCGGTCCTATCTCACCATTATATTGTGACTTGTTTTGTCACCATTAATCTCAGTACCTCAATGACCTGTAGTACGCATTTTTCTTTTTATTATATTAGTCATGTTCTTGTTAATCACAAATAATAGTGTTCGTATCAGTATTTATATGTACTATTCTAATATTCCTACACAGGCAATTGTGGTGATTCACAGCACAACATACATGCTGACTCTATATTGTATCTCAAATGTTATATGTATAATATATAGCAGACAATTGGTTTTAATTGCATAATTCTTAACCAGAATTACGCATCCAAATAATGGATGATGATGAATCATTTATTCAATTTCAAGGATGTACTAACCGCAATTCTTTATTTAATATATTAAATGAAACACTTGATGAGGATATTCAATATAAACTTTTTGAAAATAAACGAAAAAGAAGTATTTGGGGAATTAATTCTTTGATACTTTAATATCATATAGCTTTTAACCCCACACCACACTCCCTACTAGGCTCTCCACAAATAATGGAACCCTAATTGATAACTTCTTTTGAAAACTAACTAAATCTACAATGAAGCCTGAATCAGGCATTTTAACTAAACCATTATCAGACCACCAACCATACTTAACTTTTTTAAATGCAGTTTCCCACACAGAACCTATACCAAGATATATAAAGCAATTAGCAATATAATATACATATGATCAGGGTACACCACGAGTTTGCTAAACAAAGGCTCGCACCTGATTTATTAAAAGATCACCACTCACAATTTACATGGTTTTGCAAATTATATCAAACTTTATTATCTGAATACATATATTGAATAATGTGCAATCCAAAATTGTTATATATGCCAACATGACTGACTGTGTCTCCGTTCCTCCTTGGTTAAAAATTACTATGTAGAAAGTTGTATGTATATTTGGCATTTGTAATATACAGACACATCTACATTTCTTTTATTCACTCAGTAATTATGCACTAATATGACAAGGGATTTTTTTTATAACTGAAATAATCAGTGAAATTAATTGACAGGGTGGCTCCTACGACAGCGATTAATTTTTAGTCTTAGTAGGAGTCTGCCGTCCCTTATATGACATTATCTTTTATTATTAGACCGTACTCTATATTCTTACCACTTCGTTTTCTCTTGTCCTCTTAAATGTAATATATTGTATGGTTTTTGCGTTGAATACTCTGTTTTGTTATGTTTGGGACGAATAAATATTTATGTTCCTGTCACCTGTGATCCATATATTGGATTTCTGTAAGTTTATGACAATCTTTTGTTGCATAGATCAATGTGGCATCGTGACATTAATGGTTATTGTTCCAGTGATCAAGATAATGCCATGTGTAAGTCAGCTGTTCTTAATGTCATCTTTCTATATAAATGTGCCACATTCCTAAATTATCATCACAGATCACAATGTTTTATTATTGTTTTTCATTTTGTGACAACAAATAACAACAATGCATTCAAATTAGAAGGACCAACAATTTGTGAACAATGTCAGTGCACTGCTGTGTTTTGTATTTCGTAAATAACACTTGCTTCATTGAAGTAAAATAGTTAGTCTATAGTTAGTTTGATTTCCCTTTTATATATTATCATAGCGACGGCTCTTCTCGTCCTTACTGAAACACCATTAACAGGAAAGGAATGTAATTACTATGGGCCACCTCCGGCCACAGAAGTGAATTTTACACCGACCCTGGAGCAAAATTAAATCGCCCACTAAAATCAGGAACCGAACGGTTCGGCCAGTTAAATATTTTTTCCCGTAAACGCGTTCCATCGAACTGATCCCTAAACAGTCTCAGCTATGACAAGTCCTTAGCTGTAACTGATCCCTAATCAGTCACAAGTCTTCATATAGAAAAGTGTGTAGCATTCAGTTCTGCGCCTCACCCCCTCCCCCACCACTTTATGAATGAATTTTGACCACCAAGCTCCAAGCGAAGCAGCTATTATAAAACAAATAGTTATAGTGCCGATCATGATTTTTATTTTGTATTTTTACATTAATAGTATGGCTACCGTGATAGTAAATTGGTAGGTCGTATGACGTAATGGGATCCCTGATTTTGAATTGTATCTTAAATTGAAAGGTAAAATAAATTAAAAGGTAAAATAAATCCTGCAGAGTCTGAGTCTGCAATTGTCCGAAAGTTATATTGCTGAAACTTTGCATTTTGACAAAGTCAGCATTTTAGTCTGATGTTCTGTGCATAATTGTCTTATCGCTGATTCAAATGTGTGCCTGTCAACGCATATTAGTTTCACATTATTTACACGGGAAAACTTGTATAATTCATGCATCTATCGAAACCACAGTCAATTGCACGCACGCACGCATGCACGCACACACGCACGCACCCATCACACACATGCCCACGCACACACACCCCCACGCACACACACCCCCGCGCACACGCACACCCCACCCCCCACACACAAAGGGTCTAGCCAAAAGCCATTGAGCTTCTTTCCACCATTATTATGAGGCAGTATCAACTGTCGTCGCCTCCGGCCTATGACTTCGAACGGAAGTAGGCACCTATAAATTGATTACTCTGGAAACCGTATATATGTGCGCGCAACTAGGAAATACTAGATGAATGTATAGAGCTTAACTTATAGTGTCGATGTGGAATAGACGCAGATAGAATCTTGCAATCTTTTTAAAGAATGGTCGCTGGTTTGGTCACAGTTGTAAACGGACGTACTAACCCGGGACGGAACAACTATCGTACAGCCCGTGTTAGGTGTGTACGTGGCTTCGTACGTATACTTGTGCTGCATGTCAAAACCCGTTCGCTAGGTACTTTGTGAGGTATTGGCATTAGTCAACGCGTGGCATACGGATGTAAACATTATTTATCAGACCAGTACGAAAGCGGTTGTGGCATGTGCGTGCATGCGTGCGTGCGTGCGTGCTTGCGTGCGTGCGTGTGTGCATGGTGTGGATGTTTGTGTATGTGTGTTTGTGTATGTGTGTTTGTGTATGTGTATGTGTGTTTGTATATGTGTGTTTGTGTATGCGTGTTTGTGTATGGGTGTGTGGGTATATATACACAATGTAAATATAATTTATGTTATACACTGTATGTATACTATAATACATGATAATCATTTTCGCCAATCCCCATCGAAGGTCACTAGAACACGTGCCGTGTTTACGGTCGGATAATATTACACACGTCGCCGTCCGGGCCGTTGACTGAAGCAGTACTACACGTGAAACGCCGATTTTCCCTGTGGCGACAACCGTCCTTTCAAAGCAAGTAAGTAAATGTTTTGTAGACGAGACATCTTATTAATTGCTGTTGTCTTGCGGCGTGTTGGCGACATTCCTGATAATGCCATCAACTTTTCTCTGTGGAACCTGCGACGTGTGAATCACTGTACAGAAATCAGTAACATGGTGATCACTGAATAGGTAATGATAACCGGTGAATGACATTACGACTACGTCATGGGAAGACACCGCCATGGCGCCTCCCGTCCGGACACTGGTGAGAGTCACGATATCAAACAAAGGACAGTTCAGCTTTGCCCTGGAAGATCATAGAAACACAGACGATCCGTGAGGATGTTTTAAAGTGTTTAATGTGTTGCTCCGAATCGCCGAAGAGGTCGAGCGACTTAGCTTGTACTTCTAAAGCATGGTCACTGAGTTGGTGTCCGAGGCCAATCGGGCGACGTTCATGGTCTATTTCAGGACGCAACAAGTTAATCTTTGCGATGGGTGACATGTGTTGGCACAACTCTACCCTGGTGGCGACGATCGACGTGTTCGAAATTGATTGAAATTCCAAGACAATGGTTTTTTTGTGCAAAAACGTGAAGTTGTGACATATAAGTGTTCATGGTATTTGGTATATATTTGCTATGCACAATCTACTGTCGCGTACAATTATATTATAGTGACCCTCTTATAAGGCCCCAATAAAAAGCCACCTCTCACCAGAGGTCACCTTGTCATGCAGCAAATAAGGTTTCCCCATGATAATTTCCCTTCACGAGAGGCCACCCCCCTCATTAGGTTATTGCAGGTTTGCAGAAGAGTGGCCTAATAAGAAGGGACTACTGTGTGCGCTGCGTGCGTGCGTGCGTGCGTGCGTGCGTGCGTGCGTGCTGTAGACATTTTGAGAATTATAAGTCCTGTCACCTGTTGTCTTTTGGGGGAAATTGGGTACCCCCTTTTTCAGGGTCTGGATGCGCTCATGCAGGGTGTGAAATGTAAAGCTTTGAACAGTCCCAAGGACTGGATGCTGTGCTATATACAAAAGTACCTTAATAACGTATCACGCGACTTTCCTGTATACACAATTACAATCAATCTCTCCGTTACTTGATTTACAATCCCAGTGTCGCTAGGCACATGTGCCGTAGCAGCTCCGTCCGATCCAATACGTAATTGAGAGTATCATTGACCAATTTGTTCCCTTGAAAAACAAGGAAAACGGTCTAGAAGGAAACACTTGTCAAAAGAAGCTATTACAAAAATAGCGTAGAAAAAATATGTGGAGGATATATGTTCATTACTAAATTTCAGGACATTAAAGTTAATTGTAGGACCTTTATTATTCTTAATATGGACGATAATATAACAAGCAATGTACTGAAATTTGCGGATGATACAAATGTGCTTAGAAAGGTTAACAATGATGGTGATAAACAACATTTACAAAACGACCTTTACCCTCTGATAAGAATACTTTTGAAGTATGTCTTAAGTATGTCTTAAGAGTATTAGTCGTCGGGTTATTTAATGCCTGTTAAACTGAAGGTGGTTTTCAATGGAACCATTTAAACTTTGTCCAACTGAAAGATGATACCAATAACATGCACTGTGCCACGCCAGCGTCCGTCAAACACAATGCTTTGTGGACCAAAGCACAGTGTCATATTATACTGGGCGTTTCGACGGGACAGATAACAATCATTCATTCAGGAATACTGGTGGAAAGTGGACGAATTCCTTATCTGGAGCGAATGACATTTGCTTGGTTTCTTCAATTTCAACAAGTAGGGGTCTACATAGAACGAGTTTAGATGTTTCGACGGAGTAGTCTCAATTTCGTTTGCACTTGGTTCCTTCGATGTGATTTAGTTATCGAACTAATACGTAATTACCTGCATCATGAATGCGTTTAGATTAGGGACTGACTCATCGGATTAGACTCGTCCATGTTCACGACTTAGAATTCAGAGAGAAGGCTCGAGACATGACTTGCAAAACAAGACCACGGTGTTGCGACAAGCCGTACCGAACACGATAATTAGTAAGTACTTATTATGATTGGTTAATATTGTGGCGGGAAACCACATACATTCCCGCCAAAAATTACCGCAGAAACCATAAAAAATCATGATGCTTGCTGAACACTGGTGACTTCGGACTTCACTTGGAATTGGAAGGGATGGTTCAAGTCCGTCATACATCGACAGCATCCTTAACCAAACATGGCTACGTAAGATTCGTGATCTTGGTGGCTACGTTGAAAACGGTTTTATAAATTTATCCGACTTTAATGTCATACAGCACACGGTGTGTGGGAAGAAGTGGAAGGTGGAAAGTTGGTTCTAAAACTTGGTGGCAGCGGGACTCTCAAATATGGTGGGAGGTTGGCCCTAAAACAGGTGGGAGAAGGAAGGTTGGCCCCAAAACATGTGGACGAAGGGAGATTGATACCCCTGCCACGCTCTCTATTGCATGCGATGTTATGAATGAAAGCAGTTGCCATCTGCGTCATTGAATGGAGATGCGTTATGTCTTTGACAGTGGCGGCGGCTTGCCTGACCGTCTGTCTCAACGTCCGGCGGCCCACTCAGTCAGCGTTCGGCGTAATCTGCGCTCTAGGCAAGTATACCGGTCATTCATGTACACTGTAGATACATAATATATACATGCGTGCGTGCGTGCGTGCGTGCGTGCGTGCGTGCGTGCGTGCAAGCGAGAGTGCGTGCGGCAAGTGTTTAATACATTCCGTTGTGTTATGCAGTTAGGGACATGTGCGGACTGTTTTCTTTTTGCTAGTCTTTGTATTCTTTTCACTACTTCCAGTTACCATTCCTCGACTCTTCTTATTATCTTCCAGTGGTCCGTTATCATCTCTGTAACATTTGTGGTCTTGTCACTACTTCCTGTTACCATTCCTCGACTCTTCTTATTATCTTCCAGTGGTCCGTTATCATCTCTGTAACATTTGTGGTCTTGTCACTACTTCCTGTTACCATTCCTCGACTCTTCTTATTATCTTCCAGTGGTCCGTTATCATCTCTGTAACATTTGTGGTCTTGTCACTACTTCCTGTTACCATTCCTCGACTCTTCTTATTATCTTCCAGTGGTCCGTTATCATCTCTGTAACATTTGTGGTCTTTTCACTACTTCCAGTTACCATTCCTCGACTCTTCTTATTATCTTCCAGTGGTCCGTTATCATCTCTGTAACATTTGTGGTCTTGTCACTACTTCCTGTTACCATTCCTCGACTCTTCTTATTATCTTCCAGTGGTCCGTTATCATCTCTGTAACATTTGTGGTCTTGTCACTACTTCCTGTTACCATTCCTCGACTCTTCTTATTATCTTCCAGTGGTCCGTTATCATCTCTGTAACATTTGTGGTCTTGTCACTACTTCCTGTTACCATTCCTCGACTCTTCTTATTATCTTCCAGTGGTCCGTTATCATCTCTGTAACATTTGTGGTCTTGTCACTACTTCCTGTTACCATTCCTCGACTCTTCTTATTATCCTCCAATGGTCCGTTCTTACCTCGGTAACATTCGTGGTCTTGTCACTACTTCCAGTTACCATTCCTCGACTCTTCTTATTATCTTCCAGTGGTCCGTTATCATCTCTGTAACATTTGTGGTCTTGTCACTACTTCCTGTTACCATTCCTCGACTCTTCTTATTATCCTCCAATGGTCCGTTCTTACCTCGGTAACATTCGTGGTCTTGTCACTACTTCCAGTTACCATTCCTCGACTCTTCTTATTATCTTCCAGTGGTCCGTTATCATCTCTGTAACATTTGTGGTCTTGTCACTACTTCCTGTTACCATTCCTCGACTCTTCTTATTATCCTCCAATGGTCCGTTCTTACCTCGGTAACATTCGTGGTCTTGTCACTACTTCCAGTTACCATTCCTCGACTCTTCTTATTATCTTCCAGTGGTCCGTTATCATCTCTGTAACATTTGTGGTCTTGTCACTACTTCCTGTTACCATTCCTCGACTCTTCTTATTATCCTCCAATGGTCCGTTCTTACCTCGGTAACATTCGTGGTCTTGTCACTACTTCCAGTTACCATTCCTCGACTCTTCTTATTATCTTCCAGTGGTCCGTTATCATCTCTGTAACATTTGTGGTCTTGTCACTACTTCCTGTTACCATTCCTCGACTCTTCTTATTATCCTCCAATGGTCCGTTCTTACCTCGGTAACATTCGTGGTCTTGTCACTACTTCCAGTTACCATTCCTCGACTCTTCTTATTATCTTCCAGTGGTCCGTTATCATCTCTGTAACATTTGTGGTCTTGTCACTACTTCCTGTTACCATTCCTCGACTCTTCTTATTATCCTCAATGGTCCGTTCTTACCTCGGTAACATTCGTGGTCTTGTCACTACTTCCAGTTACCATTCCTCGACTCTTCTTATTATCTTCCAGTGGTCCGTTATCATCTCTGTAACATTTGTGGTCTTGTCACTACTTCCTGTTACCATTCCTCGACTCTTCTTATTATCCTCCAATGGTCCGTTCTTACCTCGGTAACATTCGTGGTCTTGTCACTACTTCCAGTTACCATTCCTCGACTCTTCTTATTATCTTCCAGTGGTCCGTTATCATCTCTGTAACA
The DNA here is from genome assembly GCA_033239005.1 of Lamellibrachia satsuma. Taxonomy (NCBI): domain Eukaryota; kingdom Metazoa; phylum Annelida; class Polychaeta; order Sabellida; family Siboglinidae; genus Lamellibrachia; species Lamellibrachia satsuma. Next base: position 2,236,279 of record BSQZ01000024.1, read on the forward strand.
TTTGTGGTCTTGTCACTACTTCCTGTTACCATTCCTCGACTCTTCTTATTATCCTCCAATGGTCCGTTCTTACCTCGGTAACATTCGTGGTCTTGTCACTACTTCCAGTTACCATTCCTCGACTCTTCTTATTATTCTCCAATGGTCCGTTCTTATCTCGGTAACATTCGTGGTCTTGTCACTACTTCCGGTTACCATTCCTCGACTCTTCTTATTATTCTCCAATGGTCCGTTCTTATCTCGGTAACATTCGTGGTCTTGTCACTACTTCCGATTACCATTCCTCGACTTTTCTTATTATCCTCCAATGGTCCGTTCTAATCTCGGTAACATTCGTGGTCTTGTCACTACTTCCTGTTACCATTCCTCGACTTTTCTTATTATCCTCCAATGGTCCGTTCTTATATCGGTAACATTCGTGGTCTTGTCACTACTTCCTGTTACCATTCCTCGACTCTTCTTATTATCCTCCAGTGGTCCGTTCTTACCTCGGTAACATTCGTGGTCTTGTCACTACTTCCTGTTACCATTCCTCGACTCTTCTTATTATCTTCCAGTGGTCCGTTATCATCTCTGTAACATTTGTGGTCTTGTCACTACTTCCTGTTACCATTCCTCGACTCTTCTTATTATTCTCCAATGGTCCGTTCTTATCTCGGTAACATTCGTGGTCTTGTCACTACTTCCGATTACCATTCCTCGACTTTTCTTATTATCCTCCAATGGTCCGTTCTAATCTCGGTAACATTCGTGGTCTTGTCACTACTTCCTGTTACCATTCCTCGACTTTTCTTATTATCCTCCAATGGTCCGTTCTTACCTCGGTAACATTCGTGGTCTTGTCACTACTTCCAGTTACCATTCCTCGACTCTTCTTATTATCTTCCAGTGGTCCGTTATCATCTCTGTAACATTTGTGGTCTTGTCACTACTTCCTGTTACCATTCCTCGACTCTTCTTATTATCCTCCAATGGTCCGTTCTTACCTCGGTAACATTCGTGGTCTTGTCACTACTTCCAGTTACCATTCCTCGACTCTTCTTATTATCTTCCAGTGGTCCGTTTTCATCTCTGTAACATTTGTGGTCTTGTCACTACTTCCTGTTACCATTCCTCGACTCTTCTTATTATCCTCCAATGGTCCGTTCTTACCTCGGTAACATTCGTGGTCTTGTCACTACTTCCAGTTACCATTCCTCGACTCTTCTTATTATCTTCCAGTGGTCCGTTATCATCTCTGTAACATTTGTGGTCTTGTCACTACTTCCTGTTACCATTCCTCGACTCTTCTTATTATCCTCCAATGGTCCGTTCTTACCTCGGTAACATTCGTGGTCTTGTCACTACTTCCAGTTACCATTCCTCGACTCTTCTTATTATTCTCCAATGGTCCGTTCTTATCTCGGTAACATTCGTGGTCTTGTCACTACTTCCGGTTACCATTCCTCGACTCTTCTTATTATTCTCCAATGGTCCGTTCTTATCTCGGTAACATTCGTGGTCTTGTCACTACTTCCGATTACCATTCCTCGACTTTTCTTATTATCCTCCAATGGTCCGTTCTAATCTCGGTAACATTCGTGGTCTTGTCACTACTTCCTGTTACCATTCCTCGACTTTTCTTATTATCCTCCAATGGTCCGTTCTTATATCGGTAACATTCGTGGTCTTGTCACTACTTCCTGTTACCATTCCTCGACTCTTCTTATTATCCTCCAGTGGTCCGTTCTTACCTCGGTAACATTCGTGGTCTTGTCACTACTTCCTGTTACCATTCCTCGACTCTTCTTATTATCCTCCAATGGTCCGTTATCATCTCTGTAACATTTGTGGTCTTGTCACTACTTCCTGTTACCATTCCTCGACTCTTCTTATTATTCTCCAATGGTCCGTTCTTATCTCGGTAACATTCGTGGTCTTGTCACTACTTCCGATTACCATTCCTCGACTTTTCTTATTATCCTCCAATGGTCCGTTCTAATCTCGGTAACATTCGTGGTCTTGTCACTACTTCCTGTTACCATTCCTCGACTTTTCTTATTATCCTCCAATGGTCCGTTCTTATATCGGTAACATTCGTGGTCTTGTCACTACTTCCTGTTACCATTCCTCGACTCTTCTTATTATCTTCCAGTGGTCCGTTATCATCTCTGTAACATTCGTGGTCTTGTCACTACTTCCTGTTACCATTCCTCGACTCTTCTTATTATCTTCCAATGGTTCGTTCTTACCTCGGTAACGTTCGTGGTCTTGTCACTACTTCCAGTTACCATTCCTCGACTTTTCTTATTATCTTCCAATGGTTCGTTCTTACCTCGGTAACGTTCGTGGTCTTGTCACTACTTCCAGTTACCATTCCTCGACTTTTCTTATTATCCTCCAATGGTTCGTTCTTACCTCGGTAACGTTCGTGGTCTTGTCACTACTTCCAGTTACCATTCCTCGAGTATATTTATTTTCGTTCGAAGATCCATTCTTATTTCGGCAATTTAGTTGGTCTTCTATATTCTTCCGGTTTCCGGTTACCAAGTTTATTTTTGAAACAAGGAAGTTGAACTTTTATGACATTTTATAAAACAAACGAAGTTTGTTATAGGAATGATAGTTAACTAGATGTGATGTGATGGATAAAGTGTCTCATTAAAATCCTGTAAACAAAATAGTTTTGTAAATATGGCCACATTCGACTGTTGTATATGATGTTTCACGTTATGTGATGTGTTCACGTTATGTGATGTGTTCACGTTATGTGATGTGTTAATGTTACTGTTACATAAACCAAATAATCATTGACATTTTGTAGCACTTTTCGGAATTTTGTTCAACATCTCGCTGCTCAGTCGCCAGAAGGAAAGGGCAAGATCCAACACCGAACCAGAGACGCTGGTGGTATTTAGGGACTTGAAAAGAATCGAGGTGTGTAATCTCTTAGTTTCCAATATGGAAGCCTACAAATCGAAACGGAGAGAGAGAGAGAGAGAGAGAGAGAGAGAGAGAGAGAGAGAGAGAGAGAGAGAGAGAGAGAGAGAGAGAGAGAGAGAGAGAGAGAGCGAGAGAGAGAGAGAGAGAGAGAGAGAGAGAGAGAGAGAGAGAGAGAGAGAGAGAGAGAGAGAGAGAGAGAGAGAGAGAGAGAGAGAGAGAGAGAGAGAGAGAGAGAGAGAGAGAGAGAGAGAGGGAGAGGGAGAGGGAGAGGGAGAGAGAGAGAGAGAGCGGGAGAGGGAGAGGGAGAGGGCGAGGGCGAGGGCGAGGGCGAGGGCGAGGGCGAGGGCGAGGGCGAGGGAGAGGGAGAGAGAGAGAGAGAGAGAGAGAGAGGGAGAGAGAGAGGATATTAGTTCATTATAAGTATCAGATGCAACATTTCAGGAAATTGAAACTGAGACAACTTGTCACAGATATGTGTAAGACCTCGAGAATACAGTGCTGGAAATAGAATGTCACATATATATAGAGAGAAGACATTAGTTCATTACCAATATCAGATGCAACATTTCAGGAGGCTATACAAGACCATGTGGCGGACTTCCTTGTTAAATCGACAAATATCTCAGAAGGGGCGGGTTACACATATATGAACCATCGTTTTACTCTCGACGCACAATTTCCACTTGTCCTCCAGTGTTTTGCTTGATAATTGTGAATTTTTTTATAAAGAGTTTTCGCCGTTCACGCTTGAACGCTTGCACGCAGGCAGTGAGTCCAGATGTAATGACGCAGCCAGCGGAAACCCCTTCTGTGGCGAAGGCGCCGTTCGTGGCGGGCGAGCCGAAGCAGCTGATAATCCTCGCCTATCAGCGGACGGGATCGACCTTCTTCGGCAAGATCTTCGACCACGACCAAGACGCGCTGTACGTGTACGAGCCGCTGGATGGTCTGTACGGGTCTATGTACGGCACGCGGCATGGCTGGGTTGTACCCACCGACATCTACCACCGTCCCGACGGATCCAGGAGGTATGTCGCTCGCACGACGGAGCAACGCATGACCTGTAATCCCTTAGCAAAACATCTATTGAAATATATTGCGATTTTATAGAATTCTGTGGAATTCTACAGAGTTCAGTAGAATATTTTATGAAAAACAACAGAATGCTACAAATTATGTAGCTATGTCCGCAAGAATCATATAATTAATATTCTATAAAACATGCTATTGAATTCTAGATAATATTCGATTACAATTATATAGAATATGTTCTTAACTGTACAGGTGTGATGATTGTTGTTACACCATGTACCAAGGTGTGATGATTGTTGTTACACCATGTACCAAGGTGTGATGATTGTTGTTACACCATGTACCAAGGTGTGATGATTGTTGTTACACCATGTACCAAGGTGTGGTGGTTGTTGTTACACCATGTACCAAGGTGTGATGATTGTTGTTACACCATGTACCAAGGTGTGATGATTGTTGTTACACCATGTACCAAGGTGTGATGATTGTTGTTACACCATGTACCAAGGTGTGGTGGTTGTTGTTACACCATGTACCAAGGTGTGGTGGTTGTTGTTACACCACGTACCAAGGTGTGGTGGTTGTTGTTACATCATGTACCAAGGTGTGGTGGTTGTTGTTACACCATGTACCAAGGTGTGGTGGTTGTTGTTACACCATGTACCAAGGTGTGGTGGTTGTTGTTACACCAATTGTACCAAGCTTTAATGTTGCACAGCTAAAGATAAATTCTGACCACAGATCTATCAAGATGTCAGGGTGGAAGCGAAATGAGTTGAATAATGGCTACAAATAGATTATTTTATTGACACAGGAGGTACCCGCTGAATGATGGAATGACAAGTTTTACAAGGAATATATTCCTTGGAAAAGTATTTGACACAAATAACTTGCAAAGAATCAGTACACCGCGATACAAGAGGTCAATGGCAACCTTAATGAGGACATTATGTAATATGCAAATTAACTTTGTAAAAAACATTCTGTGAAGCAACATTAAAGAAATCCAGTCTGCCTAGATATGATCAAAGCACCGTTACACTGCATCCACACGTAGAACACTACACGATGCATGTTCAGAATGAAAATACTTTAACTGCTTATTGGTATATTGGAATGACGTGGGTCAAATGGATACGTGGTAATAGCACCGAGTAGAAACATCAGGAATGTGCACAATATAATGGCAAAAGGACCCTTCCACTATACAAGGAATAGTTCCTGTCATAAGTGATGTTGCCGTGATGTCAACACCAATACATGTCAAGGAAATTATGATACATGGGTGAAGACAGTAATGGAATGTCAAAAATATCGGAAGTCGTAACATACACCCACCTGTGGACGTAGTTAACGACGTGGGTGTGGACGCAAATAAACTAATCGCCTGTAGTCAAAACGTGTAATACAGCGTGCATTACACACACACGCACGCACGGACGCGCGCTCGCTCGCGCACACGCACGCACACACACACACACACACACTTTGCTTTAAAGATAGTTGTCCAGTACCAAGCTACGATGTTTATTGAAACCAGCCCGATACCAAACTTTAATGTTGCATAGCTAAAAGCGATGCGTCCAAATCATTATCTCTGGACTATATTATCTACAAAACATCCATCAGAAGTGCTCTATGGGAATGGGTTATTTTAAAATTGTGTTGTAATGCAATTACCGAACTCGGTACCTTGGTACCGGGCGCAACATTCCTGACATGCGCCGCCTGCCACTTAGTGAGTTTTCGGATTTAAACAAAGAAACTTCAGAATTTAAATGTTTACGCTATGCATTTTATCGGATTACAGTTTAACAGAGATTGGAGAGCATAAAAAGTGGCCTCTCCCAATCTTCCTGTCGGACAGTTTTAGAGAATGGCCCTTATACAGCCGAATGTACTGAGGCAACGTGGCACGAACGATATTGCCCAAGTTTCGAAATGTCAGGGGTGGACTTGAACCGGGTTCTTTCGATTGAGGGTCCGACGTTGTAACCGCTTCGCCACGTCGCCCTACATGCCTTGTTGCTGGTGTTGAAAATGCGGGTGATCATATAACAATGGTAGTAATAATTACTATTACAATTATTAGTATTATTAATTTGCAATCAGTCGATCGCATAAATGGACGTGGAGGTAACTTGACAACGAACGTTCATCCGCGGGTGCGCGTTCGATCCCGGCAAAGGACTCGCACCGGTGTTCGCGGTCCAAACGACTGCTCCAGTGCAATATGTATGTAAGTCCCCGTCACCGGCGACGTACGCACGCACGCACGCACGCACGCACGCACGCACGCACGCACGCACGCACGCACGCACGCACGCACGCACGCACGCACGCACGCACGCACGCACGCACGCACGCACGCACGCACGCATTTACGCACTCACGTACGCACGCGCGCACGCAAGAACATACCTACGAAGAACGTTCAGGATAATCACGAGATGGTAACCGGAAGTAGCAAGAAGACCAGGATAAAGATGGCGAACATGTGTTTACGAATAAGCTAGTTAATCTGAGATAGCTCGGGACCGGAGCAAATAAAAGAAACAAAGCAAAGGGATTAGTGTCAAGCCGGCTGTTGCAGCAGCTGTACCGGTGTTGTGTTCAACACTGACGCCAGTGGTAATAAAAGGATAACGTTATTATTAGAACGACCGACAGTGGCGGCTCGATTTTATTTCTTCATAACAATAACAATATCCTTTATTTATAGAGCGCCATGTGTCTGGATATAATATATGTCCAGAGGCGCCCGAATGGTTAAAACACAGCATTGATAAAATTATCAATGTATATAATAAAATTCATAAATAAAAATAATAGTTATGCTTTCGCATAGATAAGTGTTATATGTGTAAATTACATTTGTAAATTATGTTTACATGTGTAAATTAGGTTTATATTTCATGAGGAGGGAAAGTAGTTTTACATGTGGTAATGACATGCCAATTACGTGACGAAGTGAATGCTTGTCCTCGATTGTCGACAAGTATCCGCAATTATTAACATCTGTTCGCGAATGTACAAAACAGAAAGGCTAATAGTCTATACATAAAAAGATAATGGCCAATTTATCGTACCTTGGCCATCGCACGCGCGCACATTTCGTATTTTTGGAACCAGTCAGCGAAAGCACAGAGAAAAGCTTGAATAGGTTATTTTAATGCCACCATCTTTCGATTAACTGTATTTGATTATCGTGCAGAAAATCCAATTACAACCTGGATTATAATATAGTTTGTTTGACTAACCAATCAGTACGAGCTCAGCGAGTTGTTTTTCTTCTCAGGCTGCGACGAAATAAATAAATAAATAAAATAAAATAAAATACCAAACCGTGACATTGTATATTGATTCAGCCTACTGTTACGTTTCCCAGGAAGTGTAACTGTTACGTTTCCCAGGAAGTGTAACCGTGGCGTGATCCCATATCCATTTGTAGAACTCCGCCCGACTACGAAGTTGACGCCGTTGTCTCAGCTCTGCGCGGTCTCTTCACTTGCGACCCGACCGGGCTTCCCGTGGAGCTCCTCACCCACCCGTTCTTCGGCCAGTTCCCTTTAAAAAGCTCCCAGAAATACAGGTAACCAGAACTGTTTGCGTTAGCCTGGTAAGGCGCAACACATTTAATGTATCACCGTTTCCGTTTATGTGCCTCGTTTAAGTGTACACCCTTGTATGTAATAACCTACTCATCTGAATTTCGTACGCTGATAGGAACGTTTTATTAATAACTAGCCGAGATACCCGGCGTTGCACGGGAGTACAGGCAGCCATTGCAAGAGCTGATGACTCTTTGGACTACCTAGGCCAGTTTTGTTAGGACAATGACAATGGAAATGACGTTATTTTTAACTACAGTTGTATCTGGAACAGTCCATGGCTGTCGCCATACATTAGTTCAATTTGAATGTTCCGGGGCATATATCATGTTTGCATTGCATGCGGGGGAAAACGTAATTTTACGGGTGTAAATGATGCTCATCACGATAAACGTTGTCCACGTGTATTGGCAGTTGTCGACAGGTGTTCTCGAATGTTCTGGAGGCAAGGTTGACATTCATAAACAAATAACGGTCAAATTATATTTATACAACTGTGGCTCACTAACGATCAGACTTTGTCCCTGTAATGTACATAACCAACAGTTAATCGGCCTGCGTTCTACAGCCGCTGTCTGGGCAAGGGCCGTCTGTTCGACCAGTGCAGCGAGAAACTCCATCAAAGATGTGGCAACAGATTCGGTTGCGACAGTAAAGCCTTGGCCATGTGTCGCTCTCAGATCAGCCGCCTCAATGCGACAGCTGCCGGCATCCTGGCCTACGAGGTAAGACACCTCGCCCACAAGAGCGACCCGACGACGACGCCCGGGGGAAGCGTTGAATTCTCCGGAAAGGTCCGGGGGGCAGCTCCGGACGCAGACGAGAACGACAAATCACGCAAGGAAGAACGGCCAATGCGTAAAAGGGATAGGATAACAAAAGAGCCCATCGATGAGGCGGAGTTCAACTTCGACGGTTACGTGAGATGTTTAGCGGTAAAGGCGAAGAAAATTCTAAAATGTTTCTCGGAATTCAGGTCAAGTTGCTCGTCGGCGAACCTTCGCGTCGTGAAAATCGTGCGCGGGGAAATGCGCGACGTGGACGCTTTGATGCGTATGTCGCGCAACTTCCGACTCGTGCACCTCATCCGGGACCCGCGAGGCGTCATCAATTCGCGCCGCCGCATAGACTTCTTTCGTGGCGTTAACGTCACGAGGAACAATCTGGCGCCGGAAGCGACCTACTATTGCGATGACGTAATTCGGGATGTACGGTTGCGTCGACGGCTGGAGACGAGGTATCCCGGTCGCGTACTGCAGGTTATATACGACGAGTTCGTGACGAACGCGCACGAGGGCGTGCGTCAAATTTACGATTTTCTTGAGCGTCCACTTCCGGCGGAAGTCGTCGCGTACGCGAACACGACGAGAGCGAGCACGGCGTCGTCTTGGAAGGCGAAGCTCGACGACGCTTTGGTGCGAAAAATCGACAGTGCTTGCAAAGAATTGTACACAATACTGGGTGAGAACGAAAAAGCATTCAGTTTCGACGACTGGTTTGTGCAGTAGGTGAGCTGATGTAAGACCATAGATGTGTGACACTTCGCGACATTGGTCACGTGGGGAGGGTGTTAGCAGCTCTTTTGTTTTGGAGTTGTACATCGATGAATGTTTTCCAAAAAACAACATCGTTTACTTTCCGACCACAGTTCGTAAGGTTGCTGTCATCGAGCGAAGGCGGAGAGTGTTGTGTTATGACCGCTGAAGCGCCACCTGGTGAATACGAAGTTGTGCACAGGTCGATGTAATTCAAAGTTTCGCGTGGGGTGTGTGATATTAAATGACATCTGTTTCGTACAGTGGGCATTGATGTCTTAATATCATCCCTTCGCAGTTGTAGCCTAAACAACGGTACTCTAACTGCAAAATTGCAAACACATACGTATGCTCACTAGGAAATGCTCAGGTTTAATCATGGGTGTACGCCGCAAGAATCTCGTATTTCCCGCTACTGCATGTATCACTAGTGCCACCTGGTGGATTAAACAATCGTTCATCTAGGACATTCAGACGACAATCTACGAAGTGCCGACGTATTGGAGGCAATTAAGTTTCTCAGTTGTACATTCAAGAATGTCTCGGAGGCAGATCTATGTCGTAATGAAATTATTACTCAAATGTCAGTCATGTCGCTGCGCAAACTCTCACCAGTGGCGCCACTAACCATTTCATCACGGCCACAATTTTATGTGCATATTCTGGTGACTAGGCACGCCTGGTCACCCATGCTGCCATGTAGCGGCGCAACGGAAACTTGTGGTAAAAAGCAAACCAAAGGGGCGTGGCCCAATGCCCCCCCCCCAAATACGCCACTTGTGATAGTGGCACTGAGTGGCGTTCCTGTCGAGGAGTGTGAGCGATGACTTGATTTTTACGTAATTAAACAATCGCAACGCAGGTGACTTTTCAAAAATGATGTGAAAATGCGTCGCCTCGGGTAAACACAGCGATGATGATGATGGGTTTCCGCGTACCTAGGTAACTAATTAATAAAAGTTCTTCGCCAATTAGATTTTTTCGCTCGTCTCATTTCAGACCCAGTTTTGTTTGTTAACGAAATTTGACATCACAAATCATTATTACATTTTGATAGCACAACACACGAACGTACGTTTCTTTTAGACGGAAGTTATATATTCGTCTGTTAGGGTGATCGGTCAGATATAAATAAGTGCATGACATGCATCTACGTAAGTAAAGTCAAACTCCCCACCAGTGGCGCCCTCACCATTTCACCACTGGTACTACTTACATTTGATGTGCAGATCGCAAATTGCATACAATTATGGTTAGCGTTCGAATATATGCATAGGAAGAAAATAATGTTTGTTTTTGGTTGAAACTATGTTACGTATACTGAAGTGCACAGTTGCAACGACGTGGCAAATCGTACGTAAAGTCCGTTACACCACTCCGCAGCTGTCTATTTGATTTATGATCAAACTGTGGCAGTGTTGATATGCTGAGTGGCGCCTCTGTTGGGGAGTGTAGCACGCAACACGCATTCATGTAAGAAAAGCGCCTTGCTAAAAAAGCACCAGGCGGCGCACCTATCAAATAACGAATGTGTCGTCGACGACGAAGACGATATTTCTGCGTTACTAAACGGTCAATATCAACAAACAAACAATTAACGCACGAAATCAAACAATGATCCATATGTATCACTTAATAGTGATCATGATATGCATTTATTATCTCTTGAATAACATATGTGGCATAAAACACGTTTTTTGTGGTATATAACTAGGCCTACAGTTTGCATCGCTGAATGTCTACAACCCCACACAACCTACATACGAATGCAGCAACTTTGCATGGCGCAAGGGACACGATCATTGTACGGCTTTACAAACTATGATTAGTATCAAGACAAACACCAATTTTCTTACATGTGATATGACTGCTTCATTCACAATAATCGCATACAGATTTCGAACAGTTGTTGCAAAAATCTGCACAATTACAACAGTTTACACAAATTCGTTACATTAGCTGCTCAAACGTTTTCGTTGACATTACATGTGTAAAGTACAGTCCACCAACATAATGCCAGAAACTGTTTGAGGCAGAGTTGGGGTGAAATACATTTTTGAATCAAATACAAACACAGTGCAGTTTAACTGTTGACATACAAATCGGTAAAATAAAAAAAAGTTCGGAAACATACACATACAGTACATAAACACTTGGTGAAATGCAAATACCCTGTATTAAAATTTCAAATACGCTGAAGCAGAAGGGCAGATACGCCATACAAACTGTCAATAACATTGTTTTCTTAGCGATTAATAAGTAATATTGCAAATTAAATGGTGAAGAAGTGGATTAGGTAAGATAAGTATGTATAGCCTCGCGCCAGATCCAGTGATCGAGACATAGCCTCGATTAACCAAGCTCCGGGATGTAGCGCCACCTTTGTCACGCACGCACGCACACACGCACACACGCACGCACAAACGAACACACGAATGGACACACGCTCGCACGCACGCACGCACGCACGCACGCACGCACGCAAGTACGCACGCACTCCTGGAACTTCAGCGTATGTTCCATTTTTATGGAACCCGGATGTATACTCCCGTCGAATAAAAATAAACTTTTACCAGCTTATGCCTTTCATTCGAATGAATTTTAAACTTTGATTATTTTGACACAATTGTCAAACTGAACAGTGAAATCATGTAACATAATTATAGTAGTGTATAATCTCAATAATGACGCTGGTTGGTTGCTGGAGGAGAGTCCGTAACAGAGAAACCAGGTCTATGAGGCCAGAATCTTCCCGGCGAGTCGACGAAGGGGTGGGGCGAGAGTCGGATAAACAAGAGTACAGGCCCGTCCATCCTTGCCGCCTACGGGGGCTAACAGTTCTCGCCCGGCAGATGCACATCTTGGGCAGTTCCGAGACGTCACTTCTCTCCGAACACTCGCACAATTCAGACAAATAAGAAGAAAGAAAATGTATGTGCGCGCAACGACGAAGGATGCTAGGTAAACATTCAGCCACGCTGAAATTACTGCGCGAAGACTATTCGTTCACATACACCAATCAATGTCGCTTGCCAAGTACTGATATATACAGTCGATGTGGAATGTGGAATGAACGAAAACCAAGCAGCAAGAGGATTCGAACCCCGATCCCCTCGTGTGAGCGTGCAATGTTCTAACCACGGAGCTCCTGCCTCCCATGGCCAGACAATGAAGCAGTCACGTGGAATTATGTCTAAGTAACACAAAACGCGAAACCAATTTCACAAGGCGCTGTGCAGAGCATTCTAACCGCTAAAGTGCATCGCTCTGAAAATGAGAAAACAGTAATGGTGTCAAGAAACGACTGACTCAACAAAGTGTTATTTCATAAATACATAGATACCACGATTGACACCGATTGTGTTTATATATATATATATATATATATATATATATATATATATATATATATATATATATATATATATATATATCATTATATATATATATATATATATATATATATATATATTAATTATATATATATATATATATATATATATATATATATATATATATATATATATATATATATATATATATATATATATATATATATATATATATATATATAATGATATATATATATATATTATATATATATATATATATATATATATATATATATATATATATATATATATATATATATATATATATATATATATATATATATATATATATATATATATATATATATATATATATATATATATATATGTATGGTCCTCGGAGAAGAGGTCGACCAACAACAATTACGCAAAACATCATAGAAAAAGACAAGAATCTCAGCGAGACAAATTTACTAACTGCAATGAAGAACCGAAACCAGTGGAAGGAAATCATCACGTCACCACGCGCACACACGCAAGCACGCACGCACGTACGCACGCACGCCCGCACGCACGCACGCATGCACACACGCACACACACACCTTCAGGAACACTAACCTTCAGGATGCTGCGACGACTTCTCAAATCACCTTCACTCTTCGCCCCTACAAATGACACAATCAATAGAACTTCACCAGGTTGCATGCAATAACGCCCGTCACGCGACTATTGTCTAGCATAGTGCTAAATGCTATTACAATGTTATCATCATCATCGCAGGGGTAATACAATATAATATAATATACACACACACGCACGCGCAAGCGCACGCGCACGCGCACAAACACACACACACACACACACACACATCGATTAACACGACGACTACTCAGCCACGCACGCGGACGTACAAGAAATAATGATCAAATCAACAAACCCCTCTGCCAGCTCCCCGATTTTCTCGAGAATCTCATCCAGCGTCATGACTTTCCTTATCTCTTCCACTGTGATCAACAAACACACATTGTCATAATTTCACATCACATTGCATAATTTTTTTTTTAACAATTACATATGTAAATGGCAGAACGGGAAAGCAAAAGCATAACGTTTGACAAAGTTATGATGTGTGTAGTTCGTCTGTATTTTAAGTTGTTCTTGCTGGGACGAAACCATGACAACAGACACGCAACTGTAATAATACAGAAGGCGTTGCTAAAATAGTCTGCTAAAACCTATTCTTTAGCAGATAGTATTGGTAACAACGGGACTCTTTTTCTGAGACACCGTTATAGTTGGCTGTTTCGTTAAGCGCGCGTGGGAGAAATAATAATTCACGATACACCAGCAATGACAGAAGACAGTAGTTACAATGCATCGAACAGTGTCGCAATAGTCCATGCGATACTATCGATGGTAAATTAAACTGTCAATAGTTATTGTCGATAGTACACTGAACTATTGATACTAACGATATTTGCCAAATAAATCAGTAGGACTACTTGTGGCGCTGTAATAATAAAATGAACAGCGTCATTCACGGATTTATCATTTTAAACAACTACCTCCAATGCTACGAGATGGCGCCACCCATCAATTACAGTTTGGGACTATTTTCCTGGCTATTCACTATTCTCTGATACTATCGCAATACTATCGCGATAATTCTGAAACTATGGCAATAGTATTATAATAGTCACACAGCTATCGCGATACTATCGCAACAGCAAAAACATCCCTATTGTCGCCCACAGAAGACAACATTCCATGCATATATCGACTTACTGATCGCTTTGCTGACCGCTTCCTGTTCTTCTTTGGCTGTGGTGCCGCGCTCCTTCAACTTGGCCTCGTATCGCTTGTTCAGCTCCTCATCAGACAGTTCCTCACTATTGCTACCATCTGTTCAACATTTCATACTGGTGTTTGTTAATCCATCCATTATACTCAATATAATATGTGTAATATCTTGGTAAATCCTGTGCCGGATTAACCATGGTATAAGTGGCACAATCGTACCAGGCCGCTATATAAAGGCCCCCACACACACAAATCCCCCACACACAAGCCCCCCCCACACAAGCCCCCCCACACAAGCCCCCCACACAAAATCAATCATAATCCATTTGATTAGCCGCTTAGATTCTCTCTTTGCTTCTCTTGAATTGGGCTGCGATCTCAATGTACACGGTCACTATGGAGCAACATGTTCAATGTATACGGTCACTATGGATCAATATGTTCAATGTACACGGTCACTATGGATCAATATGTTCAATGTACACGGTCACTATGGATCAACATGTTCAATGTACACGGTCACTATGGATCAATATGTTCAATGTACACGGTCACTATGGATCAATATGTTCAATGTACACGGTCACCATGAATCAATATGTTCAATGTACACGGTCACTATGAATTGATATGTTCAATGTACACGGTCACTATGAATCAATATGTTCAATGTATACGGTCACTATGGATCAATATGTTCAATGTATACGGTCACTATGGATCAATATGGCTTATGGTAAGTAAAGATATTATTCTCATTTGTTACGCTGGCTAATGCGTTGCATACAAACGATATATGGCATGTTCAGAGAAGATACGAAGACCACGGGCGGTCCGGAGATGGTCTCACCTGCAGGGTGTTTTGCCGACCAACCCATCCAGCCACCTGCGTAGACGCTCACTCTACGAGAGAAGTAAAGACCGCAGTGGCAACGTTATACGTTACTGAGGAACTAACAGTGTTCGTCGCAAACATCGTAGAAATATCAGGGATAGTGTCGAATGTGAAACTATGACATGCTTACAGGAGGAACATTATAATAAAACTAGCTGAGATGCCAGGCGTTACACGGGAGAAAAAGCAGTCACTGCAAGAGGTCATGACTCCTCACACTAAGCAATCAAGTTTTGGTAGGGCAATGCCCGTGGCAATAACAACTTCATACCCCGAAAATCAAAAATCACATACAACTTCCGGTTTCATGAAGCGTTCGTACTGTACAGAGGAACTTATGAGGATGTTTGACATAGATCACGTAACTCGGAACAATCGCAGAAAACACGCATATCGCTGCTTACAATTACGTGCGTAACTACGAACTCCTGTTGTTCCGAGTTACGTAATCTAACATGGCATAACGGAAGCTGTGTACCGAACAATAAATAACAAGTGATGTCATCATGTGCATGCATGTGACTAAACGATTAAAGGGCACGACGTCATTTGCACGCTCTGTCGTGCAAACATCAGCTAGTAGCACGTACTTTTGATACTTCAGCACGTTCTTCAGAATGATGGCGACAGCGAAGGCACTCGCACGGGAGGCACTGTACAATACGATGTCTTCTTCCTGCGATGGCTTCGGCTCTCCGTACTTCACTTTGAAGTCCTCGTCTGACAGTGCGACGAAAGCCTTTGGGATTTCTTGCGCTAAAACGTAACGAAGTAATTATCACATCCTCGCTAGAATCAACACCATTTGTTTGCGACAAAATACAAATAAATGTTTAAATATAAAGAATGGGGTGTACCAAGTGTAAGTCGCATTAAGACTGTTGGTGCAATTACTGGGCTTTACCAGCAAGAGGGGTGTATTCGTTCATTAGAAGGGAAGGTGTAGAAGGAGATTTAAATGGGTCAGAAATGGGTTTGGTTCTTAGCCACATCTATTTACTGGGACAGCAAATAGCAAAAATAGGGACAGTTCATTCCTAACCTAGCGTCATTCCTAAATTAAGTGACTGGTCGCATTTGTGATCAAGCCGAGG